>OX451371.1:11205000-11805000 GCA_949629185.1 Apamea crenata
AAACGGTTTGCTTAATGGACAGGGTATAGCGACTGTTTAAGCATAATTTTCTGACATTTAAACATCTTTAAGACTTGTTTAAACGCCTTTAAGAGCGGTATAAACGTCAATTATTACTAGTTATGTTAAAATCCCATGTACTAAGGCGCAACCATCAACCGAGCACAAATTCAAACCCCGGTCTGCTACGGAAAAATTCCTTATGGAAAAACCTTAATACACCTTGCCCGACCTTGGAATCGATCCCAGGACCTCAAGCTCAGCAGTGGCGCTTGCGACCACTAAACCAGTAGGCAGGAATTCCACTATTTGTTCAATGATAACTCTTTAAATGGAATTGGACGTAATTTGTGCTTTTGTTTGGTATAATGGATCTCATTGGCCGTATTGTTTGTTAATGACGTTCATATTACGTGTGCAGTCGACACAAACATTCGTCATGGCTGATGTTGCCAACGGAATTATGTCAAGAGGAGAGGAATCGAGTCAATTGATAGGCGAGGTAAAGCTGTGCTTGCTACAACAGCGTCAGACAGCATCTGTCTGGTATTAATGCTGAAATGAACCTTTTTGGCGCTGCCGCTAAGCACTATTTAATTGTTGTTTGTAACATTATTACAATTTTGTATTTTGTGTTTCACGAAATGTGTAAGAGCCCTAAAGAGCAAGTCAAAATGGCAGCAGGTACCGTTTTTCAGAAGCCCGGAATTCTGACAGCTGGTCTAACCTAAAAATATCGGTCTAACTAAGCAATTCAACAACTAGCTTTGTTCTATTAAGAACTTATGTATTTTTTAAATAGGTTCTATTTCATACAAGAACACAAATGTCGCACTTATATTATATCATTGTGTTTTGAGTTGAACGATAATATTGTTTCGGGAGCTGTAGTCTGATGGCTCTACACTCGTTCGGGCGGTTGAACTATATTTTCTTCTCCATTTAAGTAAGTTATTTCAAGAAGTAACAGCATTATTCCTTATAGAAGATATACAGTAAGAATCATTGTTAATCTAACCCCAATTTTGTTGGTGCGACTGCCTATCTGATTCCCACAACCCAGTTACTGGGTAACACGATACCCCACAGTAAGGCTGGTTGTCAGACTTTTGAGCTTTTGACTACCCGTAACGACTGTAAAAGATATACGAATGACAGCCGGGGCCAACGGCTAAACGTGCTTTCTGAGGCACGGAAGAGTCTCAATATGTAATGTATGGCCACCCATCCACGAACCAATCGCGGCCAGAATAGCTTAACCTTTGACCGACCCATGCCGCTCATTAATCAGCATTACACCAAGAAGTTAGTTAAATAAACACTTCTGGTCTATACTTAGTTTAAAAAATTAAAACGTCAAGCCCAGTTCGTCCCAAAAGCCTTACAAAATAAGCTTCGATAATTCCACATTTAAATGACATAAGAACAAGTAACGGCCTCATTTAAAAACGGTGTCAATTTTCGAATGCGTAGATCATAGATAAACTTCAGTAGGTGCCAAAATACCGGGCCCATTGGACATATTAATTGATGTTAATGACTTTAACTGGTTTGGGCGTGGTCGGCCATAGGCAAAGTTGACGCGCAAAATAATATTTACGGTCGACGAACCGCTGTCAGTGTTTTGTAACTTACATATATGGAGTAGGCTTGTTTATTTTGTTGTTTGGGTTAACGATGAAGACACAATCTTTATGGTATTTCCCGAAGGGTAGGCAGAGACGAATGGGATATCTACATGTCGCCAGTTAAGTTTAAGTCCCATGTAATAGGGTCGTGCTTCTTGCTGTAAACCGGGTATAGATATGGATATGTTCCCAGTTTCGATCTGTGACATCTGTGTTCCGGTTAGGAGCAATCTAATCAGTAGTAGGGCAGAGTGTGAACACCAGCCTGCTACCGATGACCGATACCGATGTATTGGAAAAACCCTTATAATTCTTTGACAACCTGAGGATTGAACCTGTAGCGGTATCTACAACGCCACATGCGAACAACGCGTCATACTGACGTCACGCAAATCCTGCATCTCGCAAGCAGAGTTTACCGTGCAATTAGCATAGATACAATTTCCCAATATCAATCGTTGGGCAATTGCCCGCCAGACACAACACCCGTCTGGTCGGAGGATCCTCCCTTTTCTATGGAGGATGAGTGAACTTTACACCCTGTTCCTCATACCTCTAAAAACCAATGATACCTTTAGCAGAGCGACGAAGCAACAATAATACGGTGTGATAACATCGTTAAAATAAATTGAAAGAAAATAATGGTGGCGAACACCAATTTATTTTCACTAAGCCTGGTGATTGCTTCTTCGAGATCATAACATAACATCACGCCTGTAATTCCTGAAGGGCTATGCAGAGATGTACCTGTAGCAACACCTATATTATTCTTTCGCCAGTTTTGTGTAAGTCCCATGTAATAAGGTTGCCCCTATAATCGTCTACTGCACCGGTTGACGTGATCACGTAAACGCCGGCTGTCGCTGGCCCTAGCGCTGGTTTTCGCATACAGTCGTAGCATTATGCTGAGCGATGACCGTTTTGCATGGCTATGACGCAAATGTAATTTTCCTCCAACTTGTTCTTTTTTTGTGTTTGCGTTCTTTCTCTGCCTAACCTTTCCCCAACTAACTTCCAGTCTAATGCAGCTGAATACAAGTATTTTACATGGAGCGACTGCCTATCTGACCTCCACAACCCAGTGACTGGGTAATACGATACCCCTTGGTATGGTAAGACTAAGTAATCTTTCTCTGCGTCATATTTACCGCAAATAAACTCCTTTCTTTCTTTCTTTTCTTATATCCAAACTGCGGACTGCTGACAAATTCCTGATGGAAAAACCCTTTCTTAAAGAACAGTGATCCATAAAATAACCGAATATATACAGATCCAAACTTCGATATAGCTTCCATATATGTAAAGGCTCATACGCCCTGAGACTCACACTTTATTACCGGCTATTCGGCTACAAGCCGGGTATAATTCTGAAACTGTCACAACTGGGTGCGAAAGTTGTGTTTAGTATAAACTAAACTTGTTGCGACCACGTTAGGGTTAGCCTACTTTGTGAAACTGTAACGTACTTTGTAAATTAATATGACGTAATTAATATACTGCTAGTGTTGTATGTAGCGCTTCGAAACGTACTCACATGATATTCGAAGATGAACTCACTTCGTTTTTTTTTCTAGTCTTTGCTGTCCTCTCCCACTGGGACTCGTGACTGAATGATAACGGCTGCACGGGTCAAGGCTAAGCTGCGCTTGCTGCGGTCGGTTTGAAGATAGGTGACCATAAATTACATATCGAGAATCACGTTTTTAAGCCGTAGGTCCCAGCGGCAACGAGTCTTACCAAGGGGTTTCGTGTCACCCAGTGTGTTGTAGAGAGAGGTCAGATAGAATCAAATTTCTCCTCCATTTGGGGAAAACGGAGGGTTAGCCTGGGGTATACATGAACATTCACCACACCCCCGACTTGTATACCTACCAGGAGGTGTAACCATATGATACCTTTAACGATATTAGTTGGGCCAACATTTGAACAACTGACGTACCAGAATAAGAATGATATTAGTCATTGGTCCTCTCAACCAAAGCACCTGTCATCAAATCTCTTCACGACCCTGGATTGACTGGTATAGAATGCCTAAGGCATTAAGTCCGCCTTTGTACCTTTTTTGTGTGGAAAAGTTTAAATAAATACTCAAACCACCATTCAGTTCGAGTTTGAAAGTGGTTGCTTAGTGACTAGCACCACTGGTATCCCTCTTATACTAAAATTGAGAGAAGAATTGACACATTTTATTGTCCGCTATTTGGTCCAGCCCCAACGAACATAATACCAGCTGATTGCTATTTATTGGAACAGTTCCAATTTACATGGAGAATAGATATTCGCCTTAAAAAAAAATATATATATTCACGTTTTGTAAGCTTTCCAGAATCCAGTAACAAAGGATTAATCTAGCCTACATTCCATTCACAGTTATTTTGTCTCTGATTTTGCATTACAGTCAATATCATAGTGATCTTTAATTTCGTGAAAATAAGGTTGCTGTTGTATTGCTGCAATTGTCAAGTAAGCATAATCATATAAAATCACTCAATTTGTAAGTGCTAATTATTGTTTCAGTTCATTATTAAAAAACCAATAAAAAAACCAACATTCTTCATGGTAACTGAAAAAATCATCGACGAAAATTGAGGTTACAAAATTCACGATCTTGTTTTCATCATTTCAGAAGGATCCTTTTGGAACAGCGGGGTAATTGTGTAACACACAATCAGTAAGAATATTTTTCATTTTTACAGTTCAACAATATCCATTGCGTTACCGTAAAATGTTCCTACTTTGCTCCTATAGGGTTAATTATGCTCCAATTCTTTTAAATGTTTTATGGCTTAATATGTCCAAATTAGTGCAACATTTCATTTAACTGTGAACGCGCCCGAAATATCTTATTTATAAGTGGCAACACTGAACTGTCAAATTTTTCATCCGCCATTTTTTTCATAAGTCAGGTGCAGCTGTAGTGCAAGACCTTAAAAGTTATTTTTTTTTATATCCGAAAAAGCCACTTTCATCTTGAAATCTGCATAGTGAATTAAGGTAATTATGTTTTAATGTAATTATCTATTTATTCAGGTAAGCGAATACGTAAATATTTCATTGGATTGCTGAGTTGGTCATTATCTAACCTCACATTTTTGGCGTGCTCATATTTTCTTCGGTACGATGGGGTAACTTTGCGCCTGGAGCTTTCATATTTTTTCTTTCAGGAGTTTTCATATATGAGGGGGAAATGTTTCCTGGTAAAATTACAAAAATAACTAAAGAAGGGCCATATATCTCTTCAATGAAGAAGTCGCTCAAATCCTGGACGTGGCCTAAACCCGTCGACGAAATTCAATACAATTGGCAGAATATATTGGGATGTATTGATGTCCCTAAAAAACTTAGCACCCGCCGTGAAATATATTCCGTTCCTGAACTGACCGCTTGGGATGTTTAGTTAAATATGTCAAGTTTATGAATGTTACATTTTCATAAATATTTAGATGTAAGTTTTAATTTTTGAGAAGTTTATCTTGTTATCTCTTTAGTTTATTTTCGACTGATTTTTGTCCAGCATTTGTAACCAAAGCTACTAATTAAGATAGCAGTGTCTATTAGAATTTAAGAATATAAAAAACCAATGAAACAAAGTGATTTTGTAACTGAATTTAAGAATATACCATTTTTTCTTTCAAAAACACGGTTTATTTTAATTTTTACCCATTTGTCGACTATTGATACTATCAAAAAAGGTAAAACGAAATGTCACTGGAGCATAGTTTGAATAATGAAAGCATAACTTTGCTCAAAAAGCTTTTACAATGGAGATTGTTTGTGAAATATCCCAGGAGCAAAGTTACCCATGAACATGGGTAACTTTGCTCCTTATTTATAGTTTTATATATATTATGAAATACTTCATTACGTTGATTTAACTTTAAAAATATGTTAGTTAACATATTATTCTTTAAATTAATACATCTCAGTATATTTCATAATTAATAGTGTAAACTATATTCATAATTCCCTTTTTTTGGAGCAAATATTGGAGCAAAGTAGGACCATTTTACGGTATTTACGTTGTTGAGCGGACAAATTTCTCGAACATAAGAAGCAATGGATTAGCAGTATCATTTAAAATGATTCAGTTTGTGATTGATAATGTGTTACGCAATTAGACCCGTGTGGCTGTTATTACTTAGCCACAAGCCCCTCATAATCATCTTTCTGACTAGCTAATAAAATATTTTTACCCAATATGAGATATTTTTATACATAGTTCTTACCGATACAAGAGAACATAAAGAATGTCAACAGAAGACTTCGCAGATAATTAATTTCCGAACAAATAACGGCTATTTTGGACTGCGTGTGTCGCTTGTCTGTTAACACTCTTTGTCATCTCATTAGTGATGTTTGTCACCTACTAATTAGGTACCGGTATTTATTTGGAAGCAATAAATCAAGAAATCAAAAAATACATTATTAATTACCAGCTGTGCCCCGCGGTTTTACCCGCACAAGTTTCGATCCCGTGGGAAAATCGGGATAAAATGTATTCTATGTTTTAATCCTGTTTATAAACTATCTGAGTGCCAGATTTCATCCAAATCCGTGTAGAATTTTTTGCGTGAACGAGTAACAAATATCCATCCACCCATAAAAACTTTCGCGTTTATAATGTTAGTAGGACGTGTCGAAATATGTAGTTTACATCGAAAACGTAACAGGGCTCTAATTCAGTATTATTCCCCGCGAAATCTTACCACGTGCAAACCACGTCAACATCGTATCTTCAAGGAATCGAAACGTCAGTCGTACGGACATCATGTATGTATTTTGACAGTTCAAACCACGCCATTGTGTCACAGAGAATACGTTCATAGGAGATGTCGTTATTATGTAAGGAATTGACGTGGTTTCGACGTAAGGAATTAGTGAAATAGGGCCCAGCCGGTCGATTCTGTAAAAATCTCACCGTGAAAACTCAAGTGAAGTGAGCTTGATGTGAGTTGTCAGTAGTGTCAATCCCTAGTATTAGTTGGAATGACAGCTCACTCCACGCTCACTTCACCGAAGTTTTCACGGTGAGATGGTTACAGAATCGCACAGCAGCTTAGATTAGTGTTAGTCATTCAATTCTGTGAATGAGTATTTAGACTTTAAAAGAGACTGTGACGTCTGAGTTTGTTTCGGCCTTTCTTCTCAGACTAGTCAGATAGGAAACGCCGTTTTAAAATATGATTGACGTGTAAAAGTAACGTACAAACCTACTTACAAAATAAAATCATTTATCATTTATTTAAAAGACTTTAAGGACTCATACTGATATCTTACTATTATAATTTTACTTGACATTTTATTTTAATAACTATGATTTATGTACCTACCAATTTTATTGGCTTAATTTATTCAATAATTTTGAATGTTAGTTTTAGCGAATTGCTTTAGAAACTGTTAATAAAACACGAGCATTTGTCATGTTTGTAGTACATGAGAAATGCTCGTGTTTTTTTAACAGTAACAGTTCTTGCAAATAAATTAAAGGACAATGGGTAATTACTCCACGAGGGCAACAAATATTAACATAGTTCATAATGCTACAATTAACTTTGTGCCTGTATACGGTCTCGCCCATTCCCCTTTCATTTCATTTTATTAGGTTTAGTATTTATTTATTTATTGTGTATAAATACAGTGTAAGCTAAATAAGTGGGATCTGAAGCGACCTAGAATTATTTATGACTAAAAAAGCTTTTCATTTACCAAGTTTCTAGTTTAAAATGATAGTTGTCTTATTTACAGAGGCTCTCGCTAAGACAGGTCAAAATGTACCCTTTTTTCATTTGTAGGGGTGAAAATGTTATTTTGAAAATGATAGACTTTATTATAAATTGCCTTACTTATACAGCCTATTGAACTACAAAGGCCTAATTACTATAGAGGTAAAAATTTAAAAATCTAACAAATGTATTCTCAGTTATAGAGGTTTAATTATTCCCAGTAACCATTGGTGTAGCTAGTAGTAGGTTGCTTGATTTTTACAGAATCGATCGGCTGTAAGTAATTTACACAAAACTAGACAGTTTAAAACAATGAGGGACACTATCTTCCATATTAATTAATCAGTATTTATCCGAAGGTAGTCAAACATGTCATTAATCACCTAAATATAAGATATTATTCATTACAAATTACAACACGTTAATACAATTACAGATATCCTAAGGGCCGATTCACACCGGAACGGCAGAAGCTGGCAGCGGCCGCGGCGACGCGACACCAGAATCCATATGATGTTCGTGTCGCCGCGAGCGGCCGCGGGCAGACGCGCGTGACTTTTCAAGCGATACTGGTCATTTAATTATGTATTATTTCACACTGAAAGTGCTCGCCGCACCGCTGCCGGCCGCTATCGTTCTGGTGTGAATCGACCCTAAAGATAAGATTACACCAGATAGTTAAAGTCACGAACTTATTATTGTTCGTAAAACAATACATTTACATAATCTTATAGATTTAGATACGGACAGCCATATTTACGAGCTTATCACTACTAATTTTTAATTTCTGCATACAATGGACGGCGTATCAAGATGAAAATGGTATCGGAATCTGAGTAGTGCCCTTTGTTGTGAGCATAAGTTATGTTCGGTATGTACACATACAGTACATCAAGCTACTGTCAAATTTCTTTAATAGATTTTCAACTTTATCGCTAGAGAATTAAGGGTCAAGGTTGATTGGGAAAATTTGACAGTTTTGGGTAGCTTGGCCTGCTGACGTCTGTACTGTAGAGATTATGGCCTATTTGGTGCTTAAAATAATGCCACATTTATGAATATTTCGAAAAGTAGATGGCAGAAAAACGAGACAAACCATGATTTATAAAAAAAAAAAATAAGAGAAAAAAACTTTTTTACGGTGTCGTTGGTTCCGCATTTTCGTTTTTTGACACCGACTTCCGCAATGAAAGTTATTTTTCACTATGTAGTGTATTTTTTGGAGGTCGGTTGTTTATTTTTTTGTAAAAAAGTTTTGAATTTTCACTTTTTTGTTGTATCTACCACACAAATTCATATAACACTACTTGCTATGTAAATATCAGCAACAGGAAGTTATAAAAATATCATCAATATAATCTTAGTGAAAGAAATATCGTATTACTGAAGCTAACTGAAACAAAACCCAAGCAAAGTTAATACAATTTATACGGGACCACCTTATCCATTAAAAATAATTTTGCAAATTGCCTTATAAATAACGGAGTTCTGAGGTCAAAAATATATAAAAAAAACATTGAGAACCTCCTCCTTGTTTTGAAGTGTCAGATTTGGCTGACAAGCCAGGAGCCAAGTTTTTTATTCTATTTTATCCCGTGCTGTCCCACTGCAAAGGAACTCTTTTCCCGTGCTACCTCGAACCAGCCTAAGATAAAAATGTAAAAACGCAGAACCATCTTTTAAGAATAAATATTGAAGCACGCTCGAGTCGAATTGGTTGCAGTAACTAAATTACCCCGACCAAATGGGTTAGGTTAGAACTGTGATCAAACGCGCGCAAGCCGAGCGAGCGAACCGAGCGGTCCCACGGCAGCGGCCGGCGTGCGCTACATTAAAATTAATTGTAGTTACTTGACTACTTAGTATTTCTGTGACCTTAAAATATAAATTATTAGATGTTCACAAAAAGCGGCGCAATCGTTACATTTGAGTGTCAATAATATTTTTAGGAAACCAAAATGGGAATTATTTGAGGTTCAATTAAATACATGTCTAGGCTTTCCCTACAATGCGAGTTCAGCTTATACTGCCGATCGATTCTGTTAAAATCTCACCGTGAAAAGTTGGGTGAAGTGAGCTGTCAATAGTGTCAATCCCTAGCATTAGTTGGAATGACAGCTCACTCCACGCTCACTTCACCTAAGTTTTCACGGTGAGATGATAACAGAATCGCAGTGCTGGAAATGGTTGTTGTATAGATGTGTGTACCACAGTTTTTAGAACTGTATTGACCTGGCTTGGCTTGGCTTGGATCGGCTTGGCTTGACCTTTCCTACTATGAGAGTTCTGTTAAACTGGAAATGCTTGTTGTATTTGCGAAAGTGTAAACAAAACCTGTTCAGGTTAAATTCTTACGCAATCACTCGCTTAAGGAAATTAGTAACACAATCATCTGTATTTAGAAGGTTTCAACTTTATATCTCAACACTTTCACCAATAATTCTTGTTTGAATACCATTATCAAATAGCATTTGAAAAATCATCGACGGAAATTGAAATTATTCAATAAAAAAATGAAAAATTCCGGGTTAAAATATTCAAAGTATCAAAACACTCCATTTATAAGTGTCACTACAAATTGGCATCCACAGATACATTTTCATTCCAAACGGATAGAAAATGTATATATTTACATTTTAATCAGATACTTTTGGAACAGACTACTTATAGGAAATTGGTAACCTATTAAAGTATTTTTGTCTCACAACGCGACGCGCGCTTTACTTGTGGTAAACAAGTGAACAAACACGCTGTGAATATGCGCCTGAAGACGAATAGAGTTAGCACATAACACACTCGCCATACACTACCGATTTCACCATTGCTTCGGACGGTACCGAGAGCTCCTGCGCTTACACACACATTCATAGCGTGTTCGTACACTTGGTTACCACAAGTAAAACGCGCGTCGCGATAAAAATACTATAACATCTTACTAGTTGTACATATGATATTGAGTAATATATCTTATACATCTGAATAACACATAGATTACTTTTTATCCCGATATTCGACATGTATGCGGGTGAAACAGCGGGGCGCTGCTAGTGTATTATAAAAGAAGAAAAGTTTTAGCTTGTTAGATGTTTAGTACAAAGTTTGTTATGGTACAATCTTATTGATTGTGAAACTTTTTGTCACTTAGAGTTTTCTGGTGTCATGGGAATCAAGTTACAATAATTGTTAGGGAAATGGAGCCAAGTATATACACTTGACAATACTGTTTGGTAAAGTAGTAAGCTGTAATTGCTCCCAGGAATGGTACTCAAGCTTAAGCACGCTTTAGTGGCGTATTTAAATGTCCAAATAATACAGGTACACTGATTATTCGAGTAACCCTGGGAGCACTACTCCTGCAGACTGAAGCTCTCCTTTTGTGGCCAGCTGAGCATACTGTCTAGAAGTAAATTGCCTCTCTTGGCCGTCAGGTTGGTGAACGAGGTTTGTTGTATATTCTATAGGTACTAATATTATAAAGAGGTAAACTAAGTTTTGTTGTGCTGTATGCACTATGACGGGATTATACGATGCCCGTATCGGTCATCGTGAAGTCCCGTTTATATGCTTTGAAAGAATGATTTGACAGATGTCAGGAGAGCGCGCCAACGACTGGACCACAGATAACATTTGTTTTTTTATGATGAAAGTTGTGCACGAGTGCAAACTATCTGAGTTTGTATTAGGGGATAATATTCAGAATTACATAGGATATAATATTATATTAAACAAGACATTTCATGCGGACGACTTCGCGTAGACGGCAGAAGCTAATTTTGTATATAAGCAAACATGAGTTTTTGACAACACGTCGACAAAAGAACAGTGTATTTATACAGGACAAATATTGATAAAGTAGTTTGCAGAAATATATATTGCCTACCTATCCGAATTGCCCTAAGTAATATCCATGTAAATGTCCACCTGATTCGTAACGCCCACTTGAAGGGTCACTGGAGCGTACATCTTCACACCACGTGTATTTCGGGCAGACCTGCGTAATACGGACTCGAACAGAACCTTTATTCATGAGCTCTTCACGCCGAGGTCGAGGTGCCCGAATTATGCTTGAGTCGAGCCGTACGTATTCATAAAAACGAATGTCATTCAGAAACGTGATTATGTAAAAACAATTGTAGGTCACGCCATGACGAAACGAGTGTTGAGTTTTAATTAAATTTTGTAAAAAAGGTTGAATATTATGTTTGATTGAGGTATTTCCGTTCTCGGGAAATTGGAAACTATTTTCAGATGGGACTAGCCTCGGGCTTGAACAGGTACCTTTCCGTCCGTACAGGTATACAACCTACACGGACGTAAACAGAAGGTTACTCAACTCAAAGCATTTATTTCAAATAAACCAATTACAGGCACTTTTGAATTGTCAAGGGTCGGTCAGTAAGAAAGATGAAGCTAGTTGTCCCTAAGTAACACCACAATAGAACCCTTAAGATCCGAGCAAACCGAAAAAACCATAGCCTAAGGTTACGTAGCATATAGCCTTCCTCAAGAATTAAGCGATCAAATGCAAAAAGATTTTTTCAAAACCGACTCTACCAGTCGGATTTGAAAAATACTTCCAGAAATTAGCGTGATCAAACAGACAAATTCTTCAGCTTTATTATTAGTATAGATATAAACAAATGGAAAGTAATAAAAGGTCAACATCTAAAAAAATATTCAGTATACTCGATTTTGGAGTATATACTGAATATTTGTTCATGGTTGTTCTTAATACATAAGTACATAACACCTTCTTCTCATGTGTTATCTTATTATTAATTACGGAATTAACGAAGTAACTGAAGACATCAGCCATAATTATATCCACATATTGCGCCATTAAATTTTCTAACTAGCAACAATTTCAAACCCAGTATGATCAATCACTGATTCCCAATGCTAATTCTACAAACATACCTATTTGCATGTAGCAACACCGTGCTGCGGGTCTAAACGACGTTAATTGTCAAACGTTAGGGTTGCCACACTTCATTACCGTTTGTTGTGAGCTCATCAGGCGCATATTTTACAGTCAGCATGATAAATGAACGGACATCAGTCGAACAGCGTACTAAACTGAGTCATTATGCCTTTGCGACGTGTACAATTGCCCAACGATATGGTGAGGTTGGTACTCAAGCTGTGGTTTTACAACATTAGGATGTATGTATAATCGGCGTTGAGTCAAGGTGACGTGTGGGCGATCGATAATGATTTATTTTCTGAACAGGAACTACGTAACACTTCACACAAGTGCTTTATGTCAGTTTCAATAAAAGTAGTGGGTACTGTTTTCGCAACCTGATTTTTTGCGTAACCTGTCAATTACGAGGTCTTCTCTAAGAGTCTGTCTCTATGTAATAATAAAGCTGAATAGTTTGTTTAAACACGCTAAATGCTGAAATTAGAAGTCGCATTTGAAAAAAATCTTGTTGTTATTGATTTTTATGTTTAGCGTGTTGTCCTACTGCAGGGCCAATGCCTTCCTTTCTTCTTTCCACTCCTCTCTGTCTTGAGCTAGTTGGTCCAATCCTGTCTGCAGGCGTCAAGCTCATCCCGCCATTTTCTCCTGGGCCTGCCTCGATGTTGTCGGACATTTTCTGGGACATGGTGGTAGTTTTGGCCCATGCAATTGATAGCCCAATTTTCAAGGAAGGGTACAGGCTGAGCGATATCTACAACGCCACCTGCCATCACGTCGCGGTCACCAGTTTGGAGGTATGAGGAACAGGGGGTAAAGTTCACGCATCCTCCATAGAAAAAGGAGGACCCTCCGACCAGACGGGCAGTTGCCCGCTAGACACAACACCCGCAAAACATCACGCTAGGAGCTGAGCCGAGCAAAAAGAAAAAAAGTAAAAAAAAAGCTACGTGCAAACGTAGTGAAGTGAGTGAGTGAAATTTTATGCGGACGAAGTCGCGGGACGTAATTAGTTATACATAACTATATTTTAAATTGGTGTTGTGGTTATTATTGTTGTCCCTGTCATGTATTTAAATTAAATAAGATTGATGATACGTCATTACGACGTGTTAAGAACGGACAAAGCTAATTAATAAAATTGCTTTGTACCGCGGTTGGTTTGTGGATGGGTGACCATCTTTACATCTAACCGAGGCCCCTCCGTACCTCGGAAAGTACGTTAAGCGGTTGGTCCCGGCTGTCATTCGTGGATCTTTGACAGTCGTTACGGGTAGTCAGAAGCTCGAAAGTCTGACAACCAGCCTTACCAAGGGGTATCGTTTTACCCAGTAACTGTGTTGTGGTGGTCACATAGGTAGTCGCTCTATGTAAAATACTGGTATTCAGCTGCATCCGGTTAGACTGGAAGCCGCTCCAACATTGTTGTGAAAAGGCTAGGCAGATGATGCTCTGTATCTGACCATCCTTTAATTTAAAACTTCATAATTTACGGTTTCTGGATGTTTTTTAACTCCAACTGTTGTTTATAGTGTTAATCCATTTAGTCTAATCCTATAATCTCGGTCTAAACGACTGGTACACACGGCTACACACCAAGCTGTACATTTCCAGTTTTAGCTGACCTCGCATTGTATAGGTATTTCGTACAATCAGAAGTCAGCTTATACTGGTTATGTACAGCTTGATCTATAGCGTGTGTACCTACCTACTTTAATATTCAACTCTGAAGTAATATATTTTTAAGATTCAATTTTCTGCAACTCATAAATGTTGCTCATGTTTCGCTGATTCTTTATGCAAATGTCGAGATATTTCGATTCGCTAATAAAATAGAGTGTGTATTAAAATTCCTAGTAAATGGACAGGCATTAAATGCTTTAGGTAGATATGATAGTATTATACTAAACCCGTTGAGCTTATCCGTTTGGGTTTACCAATATCAATGTTCAGACAAAGGTATTTCATATCTATTGGATGGAGGCTATAAAACGTTTTTGGAACTTGTATCGATGTTTGACAGGTCATTGTTGTAAAACATTATTAAGATCGATTGGAGTGACAGCTAGACATAATACATTTATATAATATCATGAAACGTATAAAAGAGGCAAAATATTTTAACCATAGCTCAGGTCATGAACCCACTCTCGGAAAAAGCAATATTTTGTTTATTTTAAGGCGTTAACAAGCAATCTAACACCTCAGTGATGTCACGTTTCTAGTTTATTATGAACTAATGAATGGTGAACCGCGTATCGGCAAGCGTAGTGTGGGACCCCCCAGGTAGATGGACCGACGACCTAAAGAAGGTGGCTGGGACAGACTGGATGCGGAAGGCGGAGGACAGGGTGTTGTGGCGCAGCCTGGGTGAGGCCTATGTCGAGCAGTGGACTGCCATAAGCTGAGTTGATTGATTAAATAGTGGACATAAAGAAGAAATTTAGCACGAAGTTTTTGTTAACCAAAAGTTTTAAAATTTAGGCAGGAAACCAAACTGGCCCTTTATTTTATTAAAACATCGTACTACGCTAGGCCTACATCATAATTCTGTAACACACTATTAATCACAATCTGAATAATTTTGAAGGACACCTAATACTAATCCATTACTTTTTATGTTCGACAAATTCGTCTGCTCAACAACGTAAATAAAGCAATGGATGTTGTTGAACTGTCAAAATTAAAGCCATTGCTACTTTAGTGTGTTTCGTAATCACACCATTGCTCAAGGTTAAAGTGTTACTACCGAAGCGACATATGCACCACTGTATACATACTTTCCTGTTATTAGTTTTGAAATGGTTTTTACGCTCCATGTTTTCTTTTCCACTAATTTGATTTTAAATTAAAATCAAACGCACCTATTTGTCAGATTAAAGAAACCTCAAATCCCCATCAATCATCATGACAATGTACTTATTTGCGATTCATTTGGAAATTCTCATTTATATTAAGATGACGGTTGACCTTAGAAAATGACTCTTTATGTAGGCCCTATATCATTAATTTTGACGGATCAATGGTTCAGTATCCATAAAAGTCGGCGAACACAACAAAAGTGTCTCAGGATTAAATATTTTATTGCCCTATGAAATTAAATAAAAAAGTCTGTTTAGATTTATTAAAAATGTTTTCGTATGTGTAGGTCGCTGACTCTCTGCTTTCGCATTAATAACGACTTTTTGCTATTTTTGCTTATGCTGGATTTTTCACATTAGTTCATCCTGACATTAAAATGTGATAAAAAGATAAAATTTAAAGTTTTTATTGCGGAAAATAAACAATAGTAGTCTGTTTTTTCACCGTTAACGAGTATAACACAAACGCAGCGATTAGCACTCAATATGAGTTCATCCAAATCATGTTGTGGATTGGCCACCCACGCTCGTTGTATTACGCGAACAAAATTATCTATTACGAAATTTACTAAAAAGTATCCATAGGAATTACAAAAAATATAATATTAAAAAGCTCTAGGCACTTTTGATGTGTGTATAAAAAAAACTGTCCATTAGAAATACCTTTGCTTTATGAATACTAAGATGGCGATCAGTACTGGCAGTTTCAAATGTCAAAGTTGTCAAGCTGTTCAAAAAAAAACCTTTTTGACACAAGATCAAAGATATTTAACATATTATGTCAATACACAATTTTATGTCTTTGCACAAGCTTAAACTGTTCCGTATATTATGTAGAACTGTGTTGCCTCCAGCGTGTGCACTATCTTAAAATGGATGGAATCTATGATAATAATTAATTAAGAATTCGACTAACAAGTTTGGCGAGGTATACGAACGCAAATTATGACAGGTTTCTCAAATAACATAAAATGTTTAGGCATATTTTTTCTAAAGTATAGTTAAAATATACTGCTATAGCTGATCGTACCGGCCTACGCGTCATTTGAACTTTATGATCATTATGTAAAGGTTTACGAAAATAGCTTCTATAAGTTAATTGGGATTATTAAGAAATAAAATGCAAAATTATTTTAATTGTAGCAACACTGACGTGTTTTGTAAAAAGCTTGAGGCGTTGGACTGACTCTCGAGAGGTCGTACCTATTACGACCTATTAGATAATATTGACGTGAACTCAACTCTTTTAATGAAGAAGCTTTTTATGAAAGATGAACAGGTTTAAGTATCAGTAGATAATCTACCTGCATTTTAGATTAAACATCTTGAATGGCTAATTCGAATCCTTAAGGCGCTGCCCAAACGTAGGATACAGTAAAACGCTCAGTTTTTTGTCACAAAGTTATACCCTGTACATTAGGTTAACCGTTTTTTGACAGCTGTCTTAGAACATACATATTCCATATTAGGTAAAAGTTAACTTTAAATGTGTAATAAAATAAATATATAAACTGCCTTATCTTATTCAATTATATTATTTATGGCTTCTTACATACATTATAATACCGTACGTGTATCAATCAATGTATTGTCTGTTATTGCAATCACTAGTTCCATCTGTCAAAAAACGGTGTTAATGGAAAGGGTATTGGTATTTGGTACAAGTTAGAAGCTAGAAGAATAAATTAGTGTATTGTCAAATGTTTAAAGAAATGCATTATTTAAAAATATCTCATAATAATAAAATAGTATCATGATAAAACAATCGTAAAACAGAGGTCACAAAAATATTTTTCAAATCAATCAATATTTTTCGTCGCATATTTCTCAAAATGTTGGGCGTAAGCTTTCATATTTTATGTAATCATAATAAAGGGAATTCAATTAACTAAAGTATTTCTTTAGCTGACTGAATTCCCTTCATTACCAATCGACAATCTACCCAAAATTATTCCACTGAGCCGTGCATTTATTTTGCAATTTAATTAAAACTGCGAAATGAATACTTTTATTTTGGTGTTCATTCGATTCAACTAACTTCAAACTCATCGCTGTTTTGAACCTTCCTTGTTGCCTCGGTGCGCTATTTATTGTCAATTACCTACTGACCGAATAATCAAGTCCGCTGGATTTCTTACTATCAATAACAAAATGAACACATTTGATTTTCACCATTTTGGCGCTGACAGCAACGTGAGCGTCCGTGGAACTAATGTTGATAGCGAGTTTTACAAGATGCGCATACTCTCATGATAAAAATGTTCTAAATATCTCGTAGTAAACACAAAATACACAAAAAAATCTTATTCTACGATTTAGACCTAAATCATCAGTGACGTACCAAAATAAACGACGACGGCCATTTGCGGCCTTGACAATTCAAAAGTGCCTGTAATTGGTTTAATTGAAATAAATACTTTGAGTTTTTTGATACTTTGAGTTTGAGTTTGCGGCAATGTGTCAATTTTAGTTCCTGAGACGCTCGAGCGGGGCGCTTTGAATCAGCACAACCGCTGTCACTTCATATACCTAGTATATTTAGTCTAGCGTACTTGCCTAATACGTATAGGTCAGTGCAATTACCTTAAAATGTGCTTTTTACTCCGCCTTAAGCTACCGATGGCTTCTACGTTACACTCTGCCTCTAAATTAATCGAATATTTTTAATTACTTACCTTCTTTGAATAAAACATTTATTTTAGAACTAAGATTTATCTCTTAGAAAATGATAAAAAAGAGAAATATTGCCTTGATCCAACATCTAATCGGATTAATGTAAGGATTAGCTAGCACAATAAATCTTTGGAAGTGTAAATGTCGGTATAAAGAAGTGCTTATTTATTTACTTTCAAATGTTTAACTACAATTTTTGTATAAATTGAGAAATGTAGTAACTGAGAGAGTCCTGGCACCCATAACACAAGTTTAATCTAAGTTTGGGTGCCAGTGATTTATGCAAGTTTAATGTCATAGAATTAACTTATTGCCGCAAATTGTAAAATTGGAAATAAAGTTATTATTATTTCCTTTATTTGAATATAAACATATAAATTATATTTTTAAATATTAGAATTTAAAAAGTATAAAAACGTTTAAAAATATAAAAAATAGTAGCCCACCGGTATCGGGAACAGGGTCCAAGCTACCGGTGGTCAGGGCTCCAGAGAGAGGAACCCCCTGACGATTATTATTATTATATTTTTATTATTATAATTGGCTAAATGAACAGCCACAAGGGTCGATCGAATGCTTTAAGCTGATACATTTACCCCTCCGTGCCTCAGAAAGCACGTTAAGCCGTTGGTCCCGGCTGTCATTCGTAAAACTTTGCTATTCGTTACGGGTAGTCAGAAGCCAAAAAGTCCGACAACCAGTCTTACGAAGGGGTATCGTGTTACACAGTAACTGGGTTTTGGAGGTCAGATAGGCAGCTGCGTCCGGTTAAGCTACGGTTTCATAACGGCCGCAGTGACGTCTGTAATGACAATGATGACAGCGCAAAAGATTTAAATCGTTAGATACACCCTACCGCGTCAAAAGATAGTCGCGTTTCTGTTTCGTACCTCTGACACACAATGAGAAAGTGACTTGATTTGATTGTCCTGGAAACGCTATATAATAGAATGTGTGAGCTCACTCTTCTCAGTCATCAAACCCCTAGCCTTTTCCCAACTATGCTGGGGCCGGTTTCCAGTCTAATCGGATGCAGCTGAATACCAATATTTTACATGGGGCGACTGCCTATCTGGCCTCCACAACCCAGTATGGACACTTTTTCGCATTTACGTACGATGAGGGCAAATCTAGCGATCTAAATCTTTGGGCAGCAGGGTTTCACTTTACGGTGTCAAAATTCGCTCTCTTGAAAAACAGACCAACTTCATAAATAACGTTTCAGTGACGTCATTCGCCGGTAAATTGCGGACGCTATGTGCGGTCACGGCTGTTCTAGGAAACCGAAACTTTACACGGGAAGTCAACCACAACATAGTTGGAAATATTCTATGCAGATTTTTTATTCCCAGACATCTTGCTATTGTATGCAGCCTGTAATGTTCCCACTGCTGGGACACAAGCCTCCTCTAACTGCGAGGAAGTGGGCCACTGGAAATCGACCACAACATAGTTGGGAAAAGGCTAGGCAGACTTTATATGACTAACTATTTTTTTAAATTCTAATTACCTTCGAACCCTTCTATTTCTCTTTTATAACGTTAATAACTCGGCCTTAAACAATATATTTTATCTATAATGGTCGATACTATATTTATTGGCCAATTAGGCATACATTAGCTTCAAGAATTTAAATTCCTCGACTTTTAGTTCGGAATATTGTATAATAGGCTTAAATATGTATAGAAGTCATTAATTTAATGTGAAATACTTCCGTAGTTGTGACTGTATTGCCTTTATTTACGAAACTGGTGTTAATATGAAATAAAGAAAAATACGTTTATTTGCCACAGAAGCACACTAATGCGCCGATAAGGCCGCCCATTGTATATTTTGTAGTGTCTCATGTATTTTTTTATGCTATGCATTTTTGTGGTGTACAATAAAGTATATATAAATAAATAATAATAATAAGCACGTGCATACAAAAAGATAATTAATTCTTATAATAAGGAAAAATAAAAACAAAATATATCTAAAATCACGAGCACAAAGCAGCAATCGTCGACGGCTGCATGTCATCATGACTGTGACAAGAAGGGTTCCACTCAGCATGATGCTGTGCTACAGCACAGCTCTGATTTTCAGTGGTTACCCGAAAAGGATGTACGGAAACCAAGTCAGATCAAATGATTCGTACAAACAAAAACAAAACAACACCGGTAACAAAATAAAACAAACAGTACTTATAAATAAATATTATTAAATAACATAAAATTTAATTTTATTTATCCGCAGGCAAAGGCACTGTAGCGGCCAATATTGGTGGGAATAATGCCGTCAGCACACTCCAACTGGCTTGGCAAATTGTGATTGAAAAAAGATGTTAGAATATCTGCCTGAAATTGACAGATTGCAGATTTAAAAGCCTCTTCTCATTCAAAGCCACTCTAGTATCACCTTTGTCTCGCAAGTTGATGCGGAAGAAGCGAATCCATGCATCTACGAAATCAAAATATTTTATTTCACATAAACCTACATGGGCATTTATGAAACGTCAGAAGCTAGGTGCACAGTTCCAATTGGTCGTTTCCTATGGAGTAGAGGTGGCAAGAAACTCCACGGGAACTCTTTTTTTTTCTTATTACTAAGTGGGTCTGCTCTTGATTTCGATCATGCCTGATGGAGTGCGATAGATGAGGTTTAAGATGGAACGAGCGTGCCCTGAAGATGCCTGTTCACTCTTGCTTTGAAGGCCATCTGCCTTCAAAGCAAGAGTGAACAGGTATGAATGCATGGTTAAATCTAGGAGGGAACACAGATGCCGGCAGAGAGTACCACACTTTGGCCGTGCGCATAATAGGTAAACGTGGAGGTGAAGCGCTGACTCTTTTAAAAAACTACGGGCCCACCACACCCTATATCTAATGTAGTAAAATGTAAATCTAATGATATCATTAAGCATGTACCTACAAGTGAACGCTGGCAGGCATCACGTTCTATAATCCCTATTAGCGGTTTATAACACCATAATAAATCACTAATTAACGTGAAATCGTATACGCGTAGGGTTTATCCCCACATCAACACGTTTATAACAATCTGACATTACCATGTCAAAACAAGTTCATTATAAATATATCTATACAAATATATAAAATTGAAGTGTCTGTTTGTAATGTCAAAATAAAAGCTTTTTACTAAATACATGTGAAAGTATATACGGACGTCATCATTTTAACCCGGAATCACCCATTGTTCCCATTGCCCATTGCCTCCCATTTCTTCTGCCATTCTTCCCTGTTCTGCGCATCTCTCATCCAGGTATTTCCTGCGACTTTGACGATATCGTCAACCCAACGCGCTTTTGGACGGCCCTGGTTTCTTTGGCCTAAACTTGGCCACCACACGGTATTTAAACGGTACTTATAACAAAAAACAAACAATAACAATTTTTTTTTTATAGCACTGTGTGACCTAAACTCGTACTTAAGTCACGATTTTCTGCGACTTAAGTAGTTCATTTTACACAGAAAGGCGTGAGTTACTCGTAAGTGCGGGTTTAGGTCACACGAGCTATAAAATAGTATATGATACGCGTGACTTAAGTGGTCTACGGTAAACACACCGTCCAATAATGGACTACTTAAGTCACACGTATCGCAATGCACTATCTGTCTGTCTGTTTGTTCCGGTTAATTTCCGAAACGGCTGGACCGATTTTGACAGGACTTTCACTGGCAGAAATCTGAAGGCCAATTCTCGTAACTAAAATGTTCAACATCTAGTCGCCATCTCATCTCAGCGAGAATCAATGTCAAAAACCTGTCAAGAATGTAGGGAAATTAGAGGTACTTTTGACAGATTGAGACTGTAGATCAGACTGTGAACGTTCTTAAAATTACGAGATTTGCCCCTCTGATATTAGGTATAAGTAACTTAGGTTAATTTTAACTACTGAAGGAACACGGGTGGGTTTTATTCAGTAAAAGCTTGACACGCCCTCCTCAAGTTATTTGATGATTTCCTACCCAAGAAAAAACGTCTATTTTTAATTTTAGGGTATAGCGCAAAAAAACCCATAAAATCCAATTGGTTTTCCGAAATGGACGCAAACTAAGTCACGGGCACAGCTAGTTAATCATAATACAGTAGACTTATAATACGGACTTGTAAGCACAATTGACTCAAGCCCACGAAATGACGAATTAAATTCAAGACAAAAGCTCTGGCCCGTTACAAGAAACTTTACCAAGGATTTTCTTTGATCATTTTCTCGTAAAATTACTTGATATTTTCTCCTTTAATTCTCAATCAGCGTTGATTAGTTGGTGATTAATGCCTCTATTATATTGTTTTGTAGCTTCATTTGCCATTATTGGTTTAATTAAAACCAAAGCTGAGTAATGAAACAATGTTAATTTTACGATTTCTCGTTTATATGGAACTAGGTTTGGGATTAATTAGGGATCGTGTATTATCGGAGAGCATTAGCCTTTATGAATACAACCTGCGTTTTAATAGAATACCAATAAAACCTAAAGATTGGAATACGAAGGATTTAGTTAGAAACAGTTTTGTATTAAGACTATCTATCTTTTACATAACATACATAATCAACATATAATGTTCTTACTACTGGGACAGAGGCCTCCTTTTTATAAGAGGGAGTGGGCCATAATCCACCACGTGGGCCCAGTACGGGTTGGTGGATGTTACATGTCTAGACTGGTTTCCTCACGATGTTTCCCTTCACCGTTTTGAGAGCAGTGGTGATGAAATAGTTTACCCAAAATGCCTACTTAGGTTTGAACCCGCAACCTACAACGCGTAAGTGGCAGCCGTAGCCACTGAGCCACCACTGCCCTCCTCAGGTTTTTTACTACGTCATTTTCTGTTAACATAGGTCCTGTTCAAAATTTGTAACAAAACAGCTTCTCCTTCACTAAAATCCTCGTTCAAGTTTCCTCCATATAATATTTCTGGTCAAAGCTTGGGTTTACCTGTACGTAGGTTCCCTAACGAATGAACTGGAGCGAAAATGTTTCTAGTTACCATACAAATATATAACCGAGGACGTTCGTTCGCTGCATGCATGTGTACCAGGAACAAACAATTGGAAAATGACCGATATATGTATATCACAGGGAGTTACACCAAATATATTCGCAGAACCACCTTTGTTTTATATGTATAAGGAAGAAAACCAAAATAATCGACTGAGATGTACATACATAGATGCTGCACGCTGTGAGACTGTAATCGAGAAAATATCAGGCTGTAGAACATAAACATACGAGATAAACGTAATACACACTTGTTTATCCAGGGGAGGAATCCTGAGATACGTAAACAGTGAATGGAATGAGATCCGAATACAGACATATAGGATATACAAGATAAGGGAAAGGCAACGTAAAACTTGAGGCAGTGAAAACCATTATGAATATAAACAATTTTTAGATGAAAAGTCACGCAGAATTCGAGAAAGAACCATTCTATGAGACAACACAGAGAATTCAAGTTTTAATATCGAAATCATTTCAATAATATTCCTATCTTCTTGAAAGCTAAATTTTCATTTCACCGTTCAAGTCAGTAGCGATGGCTGCTTTCAGTTAATAGTTAAGATACTTCAGTGTCTACTGGAGCATAAATATCGCGATTATTTCATTTTCTTTTATCGTTTCCATGTTACTTACTTATCTTATATTGTTTCGTTTTCAATGATTTGTTCCTTATCTAAAACTAACTTCTGTCCGCGGCTTAGTCTGCGTAAAATTTCTTGCTCCCTCGACCCACCCCGTCGCATCGCATCGCATCGCCTACTCGCGCTGCTACTTCGTTTTCGCATAGCGTTCTATACGACTTTTTTTTTGGTTATGCCTTGCTTCTGAGGGTCTTAGCGTGATGTTAAGTAGGTATATAGCCTTCTTCAAGAATTAAGCTATCAAATGCAAAGATAATTGTTAAAATCCGACTGTTAGTTCCAGAGATAAGCGCGTTCAAACAAATTATCAAACAAACTCTTCAGCTTTACTATAAGTATAGAAACTTCTGTAAAACTAACCAATATTGGAACTTTTTACTTTAGAAAGGGACACATTGAAAAAATCCTTGCTATATAACTTTTATCAGATCAAAGGCCCTGCGGAAGTATTTGCCCATTGCTGATTGTAATCCTCTTAACTCTTAAGCTGTGACCACTTTGCTGAAGTTCATCAACTAATTCAAATATCTTCGCTTCCACCAATAATGGACCGATTGGATCTATTCATTTACCGTTTGTTTTTGATTTGTTAGTATTTAATTTAAATTGTTCAGCAGCCATTTAGATCGAATCAATTGTAATGTTCAGGTTATGAACATTAGTATACATATATAGCTATCACCCAAATTGTCGTCCAAAATCAGTAGTTATTTCCGATTTGTAGTCGTGATTATAGATATATTTTGTTTTTATTTTTCTTTATTATTAGAATTGATTATCTTTTTGTATGCACGTGTTTCTAGTATTACTGTTACTGCCTCATTTACGTTTATGGTTTCTGTAATAGCTCAGATCTTTCCAGCCTAACTTAATGTGGCATTACCATTAATGTTACGACTAACAAAATTATTACCAAAGTTAAAAGCATCAAAAGAGTGTTAAGTAAGAAACTTGACGATAACTTCGTTAGGCATAATGTAATTTACACCGACGAAGTTCGTACGATGGAATAAGTAGTATTTGTATATTATCATGCACATTGCGCGAAAACGGCTGATACTTTTTTAATAACGTTCTTAAGAGAAGGCCCGGAGAATATTAATTTTCGTTCCCTTAGAAGTTGGAGGAAAGTTCCTCCTTATCGTAGATGTTTATTAGCTTTTCTTATGTGTTCGCGACTGATGAAGTTATTACATCAACTATTTTGGCTTCTTGTAATTTTGCTGTTTGTTGGGTGTGTGATATTTCTTTCTGTGATTTTGGTTTTGGGAATGTGTCGCCAATATTATACTAGCTTTTGCCTGCGACTTCGGCGTGAATATTCTTCTCTCCCGACTCACCCTGTCGCATCGCATTACCTGCCTGCGCTGTCACTAAGTTTTCGCTTAGCGATCTTTCTGTATTTTTTCTTTTTTCTCGGCTCCTAAGAGTCATAGCGTGATGTTAAGAAGTTCCTCAAGAATTGGGTTATCAAAATATGCAAAAATAATTTTTCAAATCCTAACGGCAGTTCTAGAGATTAGCGCTTTCAAAAAAACTATTCAGCTTTATTATTAGTACATACTCGTGTATATAGATTAGGAGGCATGTTTGAATAATGCGGTGTGTTCAACTGGAGAGAAGGCTGACCAAAGAAATAATGTGCACAAAAAAACGGGCTGCACTCCGGGAGTGCCGGCAGAAGTGATAACTTGAATATTAACGTTGTGCATTTTTGATATTTTGGAATGCGGTCTACTCTCCCTCCGTCTTACGAATTTTCGATCAGGTCACGTGTCCTGACGCGAGTTTAACATTTTTTACCCATCACAACAAAAGTGCACAACGCTAAAGAAGTTTTCACTTCAAAAATACATTATTATTTTATTTCTTAAGAAAACTTACAGCTAGGATACAGATAGTTTACAGTTAGTGAAAGAAGGTCAATTAAAAGTTTTCACTGACAGTATATACATTGATAACAAAGTAAATGACGATGACTGCTAAGTATAGGAAAAAAGGAGTGTTGCGCTATTTAGCAGTGTCCTTACGATGTTTTCATCCACCGATCAACCAAACAAGGTGAAAAAGGCAATTATTTTTTTCCTACGCCAGTAACAGTCAGACAGCCATTTTGAAATATCACCACTTTCGGCCCATGAAAGTGTAATGAGATTCAGAGCTAAATAATGAATGGAAAATACTGCCGCGACGGTGGCGCCGCCAATCCAGTTGCAAGAGAACTACTTGAAGAACCCAGTTACCGTCTTGCAGTACATGAATTAACTACCATTGTGAGAACTTTTGAATGAAATGGCTCTATTGAAATAGAAGAAGAGGCCGCATTAAGGAAAAAGCGTTAGGGTAGCCCGGTGAATTGTGGGAGTACTATATGTAGGTACACCTCTGCCTTCCCTTCCGGGAACACAGGCGTGATTTTATGTTATATTATCAGAAGAAAGAAAATACATTTATTAAGCACAGACTAAAAGACACAAAATACACCAGATACGAACATCAGAAGGCAAATTCTCGTAATTTAAAACGTTCAAAATCTAGTCGCAGTCTCATCTCGGCGACAAACAAATGTCAAAAACTTGTCAAAATGTAGGGAAATTAGACGTATTTTTGACAGATTGAGACTGAGATCAGACTATGAACGTTATTAAAATTACGAGAATGGCCCCCAAGGCCAATTCTCGTAATTTAAAACGTTAAAAATCTAGTCGCAGTCTCATCTCGGCGACAAACAAATGTCAAAAACTTGTCAAAATGTAGGGAAATTAGTATTTTTGTCAGATTGAGACTGAGACCAGACTGTGTACATCCATAAAATTATGAGAATTGCCTCTCAAATAAAAACAAAATAATAAGGATCAAATAAAAAACATAAAGTCCGATGTAACAAATTAGCAGGAAAGTGTGCCTCACGGCTATACTCGTATAACAGTTTGTATCTTGATCAGAATATGCTTCGCGACCGTAACAAATATGTTTACAAAATTTTATTTGTATGAATCATCAATACTACTCTGTAAGTTAGGATATGTCTCAAATGTCATGATTTCATTAAATAGCCATTCAATACGGAAAATTGATTTACCCCCTAATTACAAAACCAGGTTTTTCTTTCGATCAGGTCTAAACCACTGACCCAGTTATTGAATTAAGAACCCAACTGATAGAGAAATGCACTTCTTTATACAAAAATGACAGCTTAGTTCGGTGCTGAGTTGTCATTTTAGTATTTAGAACTTTGCCTAAATCGAAATAAAGTTCGAAATGCAAGTACTGGCTGATGGCTCAATAGTTTAGGCTAGAACTAAAGTTAGGTTTCGTTTTGTAATAAGACGGAGAGAGTTGTTGTATTGATGATTTTAATCATTATAAATCTGCATAAATGCATCCTTACAAAACCCAGCACCCCAATTGCGTAACATAGTGTGCTCAATCATAATCTGAATTATTTTGAAGGATATTGCTAATCCATTGCTTGTATAAGTTAAAAAAAAATCGTCTGCTGAACAACATAAATAAAGCAATGAATGTTGTTGAACTGTCAAAATGAAAACCATTGCTAATTTAGTGTGGTACGAAATTACCCCGTTGGATGTAACTTTTAGTGTAGATGAAATGTTAAATAATATTAATAAATAATAAAAATTTTTATTGATACAAAAACCTTTGACATTGCTTAAGACTAGGGGGTCTACTTCGAAGTAGTATCGGCCGAATGTTCGGCCGTTTCTTGTTACTATATTTAGTTCAACGGTCCCGATCCTACACTCCTACACTCTTTCGAATATTGACTATGGTCCCGAACTAACTGAGCCGATCCGAACTTTTTTCGTATTTTTCAATAATATTCGGTTCGGCCATGTGTCGGTCCGATCCGAACATTCGCACTTTGCACTTCGGAGTAGACCCCTACGACACATAGCTTGGTTAACTAAAGGTCATACGGATAAGGTAAACCCTGACTCCTAAACTAGGTGATCCTGTGACTCAGGAGTCAGTGTTCTGCTGTCACTGTGATACCAAAAACCTTTTATGTTGTGTTATATTTTTTTATGTTACTGGGTTTTTAGATGAAAAATTCTGCTCAAACCTCGATAAAATATAAAAGGCTCTATTGTCTTTGTAACTAGTCTCCGTAAATGTTGATGTATGAAAAAATTGGCTATCAGCCGCAGATGGGTTTTCTAGCGGCAAATTGTTGACGGCCCCATTAAACTTTGCTGTTGTGAACTCTATCAAAATCTTCTACTATATTCGGTTATTCGAAACTTTAACTAAACTAATATTATAAAGAGAAAAGATTACATTGTATGTTTGTCTATTACGCTTTCATGCTACAACGGCTGAATGGATTTGGATTAAATTTGGTACTTGTATAGAACATGACCTGGTTTTTTCTGGATATAGGATACTTTGTATCCCGATATTCCTAAGGGATCGAGACTTATGCGGGTGGAACTGCGGCGCGCAGCTCGTTGGTAATACAAATAACAATATACGGAATTATATTTTAGCTTAGAGTTCCTTCTAATTTTTTATACGGTAATTATAATTAAGGATGTGGAATAGACCAGAAAACTGAACAACTTTCTCTATGGAACCAACATCGTTATCGCGAAAAAGTTATCAACTGTCTGATACAACTTTGTTACCTACTCAACTCAAAGGTATGGGATGGCTGTTCAGTTTGGTGGTCTGTAAGTACCACACCCTTATATCTGACAAAATATTTCTGATACAACCATGTGTCGCGGGTGCGGATGGTAGTTGTACATCATCATTGTCATCTGCCTAGCCTTTTCTCAACTATGTTGGAGTCAGCTTCCAGTCTAACCGGATGCTACTACCAGTATTTTACACAGAGCGCCTGCCTATCTGACCTCCACAACCCAGTTATTGGGTAACACGAGACCCCTTGGTAAGACGGGTGGTTGTTGTACATGTGAACAATATATGCACCACAAATAAAAAATCCTAAAAACAATGGTCTAGCTTCGTCATCATTGTCTTCGTTAAGCAATGCTTTTGTGCCAATGTTTATGGTCATCTGATTATCTCATATTTGCACTTCCGTTCTATCGTGATCACTAACCTCCTTTCAGGCCCAATTTCCTCATTCTTCATTAAAGCCCACCAACACAGACAAGGAGGCTGTATATCAAATCAAATCCATACTAAGAAAAAGCTTTTTCCATCATTAAGATAATAATGGGAGATAAAAGAGGTACCTACGGCGGCGGGGCTAATGGTTCCCCAACTATACCTCCAGTTGGGGAAACCTTAGCCCTGCCGCACACGTCCGCGGGGTATGGGCGCATCGACTATACCCTGATGACTGATGACTATACGACAGATGGAACTAGTGATTTCAGCAACACACAAACATTGATTGATGCACGTACGGTATTATAATGTCTGTAAGAAGCCATAAATAAGATAATTCAATAAGATAAGGCAGTTTATATATTTATTTTATTACGCATTTTAAAATGAACTTTTACGTAATATGGAATACGTACGTTCTAAGACAGCTGTCAAAAAACGGTTAACTTAATGGACAGGGTATAACGTGTAAACCCACGTCCTATTTGGAACGCAATCGTCGAGCTCATATGTCACTTTTTGTTCTGAAAATCAAAAGGCGCCCACGCGTTCTGGTTCACCAATCAAAACGTGACATATGAATGCGACAATCGCGTATTCGCACGACTATCGCTTTCTAAGTGCTCATACACATGGGCGACACGCGACAACAGCAGAGGCCACAGCGGTAGCCGTCGGCGGCTGTAGTTGACAACATGCCGCTCGTGTATGTGAGCACCGTACTCAACGACGTTGACGCGTGTCGCTCTTGTGTATGAGCACTAAAGGCGGACTCAGCCGTACTAAAAGCGATAGTCGCTGCGACCATGGTCGCGGTCGCGCTCGCCCAGTGCCCGGGCACCCTTAAACAAACAGAATTAATCATTAGATTAGCATCGAACAAGATCCAGGTAATTGAACGGAAATGTAAGGCAGGGGCAAGGGTCACTCGGTTCCGGCGCGTCTTGTGGCTTCACGGTGTATTATTCATGGTCGGGCTATGAAGGCAGCGGGGCTTAGAATTGGTTAGATTTTGTCGTTTATTAAAAAAAAAAATATGAAAAGTTTACTTATTGTATAGAAATAATGACTTTTTTGTTATTAATGGTTTTCTAGAAGAAAAACACACACTAGGGCCCAAATTGAAAACGCAGGTGGTACGTTACAAGTACTTACAAAAATTCATTGTGGATTATTAGAATACCTAGTATATGGAGTTGTACTCATTTATTTGCGTCCCACAAGGTACCTAAAACAAGATGGGCTTAGAAGAGCCGTTGTAGACCCTGTCAGGGCATAGCAAAAATCATTGTCGTCAATCGTTGTCGTTGTTGTTGTTGTTGTTTATCATTGTCGTAGTTGTAAAAAAAAAAAACAATTGTATGAAACAATGCATTTACTTAAAGTAAAAAACCACAATCGTAGAAACTAAAATCAAAATAAAATTATACATGAAAACTAAATAATTACATTCGCATAAAAAGTTAATAACAATAACATAAATAATTATATTATTGGTAAGTAGATAGCTATTTTCTTAAAATACTATTTACATAAAGTTATGTTTATTTAGGTAATATTATTACAAACATTTATTTTACTTGTAGATTAGACCAACTGCCATTGATTCTAAAGCAGTTAACTATTACGTAAATGTTTTTATACTGAAACAAACTTTTCTTTTAAAAATATCTTAGTTTTGATCATAAATTCCACAAAAACTAACGTTGGAAATAAATAAATTTTAATTGAACAATACAATGTGTATTAAACCAAACTAACTTCAAAGTAATGAAAATCTTAGAAGCTTTGTTAGTTCCATTTGATAACTTTTCGTTACATGAAAGAAGGGAACATAAAAGGATCTACGTGTTATTAACTGTTAACAAGTTGTACAGAGGAACGTGGAAAGTTATCAAACGATATTAATAGTGAATACCTTGAGAATGCATAGTTATTAACTTTCGAATTATAAAAGTTGGGTTTTTAATAACTTAAAGTCTCGCTCCTGAAGAGCTGCGCCCTTTGATATAAATTGATTAAAAGCAAACTGAATAATTTCATGAGGATGAAAGTTCAAAACAGTGAAGGAAAACATCGTGAGGAAACCGGCATGCCCTGGAACCCAAAAATCGACATGACATCTAGCAATCCGCACTGGGCCCGCGTGGTAGATTACGGCCCACTCTCTCTCACTGAGAGGAGGTCTGTGTCCCAGCAGTGGGAACATTATAGGCTGATTATAGGTACTTAATTTCTCACCTCAAGATCGAATTAAGCTCGCCTTTGTTACTGTAACTTCCATGAAAACAACAAATAATAAATATATATTATTATTAGCAGGTAAGGTAGTCAACAAAAGAGATAAGTATGCAGGATCGTCGGATATATGTAGTTGAAGTTTAGTAAGAAATCGATGGATGTTTTCGAATAAAATTAAGTTTGATAAATGAGCAGCAGTGCGATTCTGTAACCATCACACCGTGAACACTTAGGTGAAGTGAGCGTAGAGTGAGCTGTCATTCCAACGAATGCTAAGGGATTGCCACTATTGACAGCTCACTCTTAGCTCCCTTCACCTAACTTTTCACGGTGAGATTTTTACAGAATCTAGCGGCTGTTTGTTTTTTATTAATTAAATAAAACTTTATCCGAAAACATCAATCTGTTTCTTACTAAACTTTAACTATATCCGACGACCCTGCACACTCTATACTTATCTCTTTTGTTGTCATATAAACAAATATCGGAAACGAGGTTTTAAGTTATGTAATTATTATTTACAGTAACCTATAAGGATAAGATGGTAATCGCAAACTCATGGTCACTATTTTCATGATCAAGATATGTAGACTTATTAGAATCCGTTCTAAGATATAATGTTTGAACAAAATTCTACAGAAAACGAAATAAACCACAGCTGTAAGAGATTAGAAGATCCTTTTGATTAAACACAAACTTTTAAGCGCTAAATAATCTTCGTCATCATTCTCATCCAGGTTCTACCCGCGATGGCAACAATATTATTGTCCGATCAACACTACGTTTTCCAGTCCATCACTGCCTTATTCCACCTGCCATAACTGCGCCTTGCCAGGTGTCCTGCCCAACTCCATTTGAATCCCTTAACTCGTTTTCCGATATCAAAAACCTTCGTATGTATGGATCCCGACGCTTGGAACCCGCACCCTAATTCAATTAATTAATTTAATTGGTCATATATTGACTCCCAACCTCAAAGACAATGATGATATTGAACGGGATAAGATTAAGGGCGTTGTCGGTTAGAGCGAACATGCTGGCTCGCAGGTTTGCACGACTCACTTCCTGTATGATATTGAACGGGATGAGATTAAGGGCGTTGTCGGTTAGAGCGAACATGCTGGCTCGCAGGTTTGCACGACTCACTTCCTGTATGATATTGAACGGGATGAGATTAAGGGCGTTGTCGTTTAGAGCGAACATGCTGGCTCGCAGGTTTGCAAGACTCACTTCCTGTATGATATTGAACGGGATGAGATTAAGGGCGTTGTCGGTTAGAGCGAACATGCTGGCTCGCAGGTTTGCACGACTCACTTCCTGTATGATATTGAACGGGATGAGATTAAGGGCGTTGTCGGTTAGAGCGAACATGCTGGCTCACTGGTTTGCACGACTCACTTCCTGTATGATATTGAACGGGATGAGATTAAGGGCGTTGTCGGTTAGAGCGAACATGCTGGCTCGCAGGTTTGCACGACTCACTTCCTGTTAAAATCACGCTCTTTCGAGCCTACTGTACTGCTTTTTACTCATGCAGCCTGTGGGCTAGGTATACGCAAAGATCGTACAGCGCTCTCCGCGTTCAATATAACAATGCGTTTAGGATACTGGTGGGACTGCCCCGTTTCTGTAGTGCGTCAGGGATGTTCGCAGATGCGCATGTAGATTGCTTTTACGCAACAATGCGTAAAAGGTGCGCTTCCCTGGTGCGCAGGGTGTGGGGCGGCTCCAACAGTGTCTTAAGCATGGTTGCGAGTCGCCTAGACTGTGTGTACGTGGGTCACTGTTGTGCCGTCTCTCATGGGATGTCGCAACGGTGACTAACCGTTATTTTTTGTATTGTTTTTGTTTAGTGTCTGTGCTTACTAGCAATCTAGTTGAGTCTTTGCAGCTTGAATAAAGAAAATTCTATTCTATTAATTGCGTAACACACTATCAATCTCAATCTGAATCATTTTGAAGAATATTGCTAATCCATTGCTTCATATGTTCGAAAAATTTGTCTGGTCAACAACGTAAATGACGCAATGCATGTTGTTGAACTGTCAAAATTAAACCCATTGCTACCGATAGTATGTTACGCAACTACCCCGCTAGTCTGAAGTCTTATGCCAAGCTTAAGCAATATTCTGAACACCATCAAATTCTGCATACCTACATGAGCATTCGAAACAATATTGGATTGTGTGTGAAACGTTTCTGCGGGTTACACCACATTAAAATAAAGGTACAATTATCATTCTTGCGAGAGACCCACGAACTTAAATGAAAATGTAGTGTTTGTAATTTCAGCGGTTTGCCATTAAACCCGGCTGATATTGTTGATTAAATCGTAGATGTAGACGAAAATTACTTTTGGGAGTTGATTGAATTTGCTTAGTTTTGTGTAGAATGAAATCGGGTTAGCTTGTTCTTGGACAAAAATTAGTAAATAAATATGAAATTTTGATTACTTGTAAATGTCGCGACCATTTCGATCACATTTCCCTTACTTTCCTTCCCTCCCCTGCGCATCGATTCTGTAAAAATCTCACCGTGAAAAGCTAGGTGAAGTGAGCTTAGAGGGAGCTGTCAATAGTGTCAATCCCTAGCATTAGTTGGAATGACAGCTCACTCCACGCTCACTTCACCTAAATTTTCACGGTGAGATGGTTATAGAATCGCACTGCTGGTTTGAAACAGCCGATTGATTCTGTAAAAATCTCACCTTGAAAAGTTAGGTGAAGGGAACTTAGAGTGAGCTGTCAATAGTGTCAATCCCTAGCATTGGTTGGAATGACAGCTCACTCCACGGTCACTTCACCTAAGTTTTCACGGTGAGATGGTTACAGAATCGCACTGCAGTTAAGGGGCCATCCATAAATGACGTCTCACGTTAAGGAGGAGGGAGGGGGTCAAAGAAGTGTGAACATCGTGTGACAAGGGAGGGGTCATAAGCTTCGTGAGTCTCGTGACGTCACATATATAAATCTAAAGTATTAAAACTCTAAACTTTAACTCTAACGAAAATGTTTAAAATATTATACTATAACTCTATGAATATTATTATAGGGCTTAAATTTGTTTGTATCACTTTTTGGCACGTGCCGGCCGCTCGAGTTCACGCTTGCTGTACCTTAGGTACTGTAGTTATTAAACGATGACGAAGATATATGGTTGGATGAAGAAGATGTTGACACACGAATGTTTCTAACATCATCCAAGTCAAGAACGAAGTGATTACTATGCCAGTCATAAGTAATATTAAGAAATGGGCTCAAAGACCATGGACACATGGGTCCAATTTTGTGTTAGGCATTCATAGCAAAATACCAATATAATTAGGTATGAATTTGATTGATTGAGTGAAAATGTCTAAAATTTCTGATTTTTTAAAATATTTTAAATAGAAATATATCAATAATATTAGAAGTGCTGTTTTAATTTATTAGTTAAAATTTGAAATTGCAAAAATGTTTCGTCACACCAGGGGAACAAGCAAATACATAATATGTGGTCACATTTGCATGACCCCCTCCCCTGATGTGACATGGATGGGGAGGGGCTCCATTAATCATGAAATTCGTGTGAAGTAATTTATGGATGGGCCCTAATCAATAAAACAATCATTAACGGAATTGTAACAATTCTTCATCGTCACAGTATTTTGACAGCTGATACCCAAATATGTATTAATAATGTACGTAGGTACTATCAAAAAAACGAGTCACTTTTTTCAACTCGAAACATTTTTTACCGATTATAATCTATTGTATATTTAATGAGCGCTCGTTTCGTGGCTCCACCGCGTACGTGATCTACCGAATCGGACTGGTCAAACAGTACCCTTTTTATGCCTAATAACTTTGTATACTTAGGTTGCCAGCTCCAAAATTATGTACCCACGGAACGGTTATAATATTTGCAAAATTACTGTTATTACGGTACGAGGAAATTGTATCATTAATTCTCAAAACTTTAGAGTATTAGCGTAATCAGCTTATAATGTTCCCACTGCTGGGACACAGGCCTCTTCTCGGTAAGAGGGAGTGGGCCGTAGTCCACCACGCGGGCCCAGTGCGGGTTGGCAGATGTCACACATGTCTTCGATTTTTTGGTTCTAGGACATGCCGGTTTCCTCACGATGTTTTCCTTCACCGTTTTGAGAGCAGTGGTGATGAAATAATTTACACAAAGTAAAGCTCCTGTCGGGGTTCAAAGCTACGACCTGCAAGTGGTATGTCGCGCTCGTTACCACTGAGCCACAACTGCGCTCATTTAGAGTATTAATGATACAATTTCCGCGTACCGTTTAAAGCTAGCACTTAATCTAAAGTGCTTAGTTTTGTAAGCGAAAATCAGCCGATACTGGAACAATTAATCTTGTCGATAACAGTCGTTTGTGTAGCGACAGTTTTCCTATTAATAGTTGGAACTAATTATCAGTCTAGACCAGAAGGCTAATTCTCGTAATTTAAAACGTTAAAAATTTTGTCGCAGTCTCATGTCTGCGACAAATAAATGTCAAACACTTGTTAAAATGTAGGGAAAATAGAGGTATTTTTGACAGATTGAGACAGATCAGACTGTGAACGTTTTTAAAATTACGAGAATTGCCCCTCAGTTAGCTTTAGAAAGTTAAGAGTGACATTTTGTTCCATTGTTTTTACAACTATTCTTTTTATAGAGAGGCTAGCTGTTGCGACTTCGACTGCGTTTATTTTGTATTTTAAAGATTTATTTTTTTTGTAATGTCTAGGATGAAAAGTAGCCTATTTCTGGTAGCTAGGCTAACTATCTGTCAATTATCATAACGACCGGTTCAATGGTTTAAGCGTGAAAAGGTAACAGACACACAACTTTTGCCCGCGGCATCGGCCGCGTGGAGGGTAGAAATTATCCCACGGAAACGTATTACCGGGATAAAAAGTATCGTATGTCCTAACCCATATCATAGCCTACGCATGTGTTAAATGTCATCCAAATCTGTTCAGCCGTCTTAGCGTGAGAGCCTAACAAACTTACCCTTACCTTTATTCATAAACGTTACTTAAAAATAAGTAGTGATTAGCGACTTTTTAACCATAGGTACATTTTTTTACACGTTTAAACGTCACTTAACTTTAATAGTCGTTTATAAATAAACCCCATTATTATTATACAATATTTTTAATATTACATGATATACATAATCAGCCTATAATGTTCCCACTGCTGGGACACAGGCCTCCTCTCTGTGAGAGGGAGTGGGCCTTAATCCACGACGCGGGCCCAATGCGGGTTGGTAGATGTCACATGTTTGTGTGTGTGAATGTGTGTTTTTAATATTATTTAGGATTAATAAAGGACTGTATGTACAAATCAAGCTATCTAACAAAAAACAAACTTATCGATGGTGTCCGACATTTGCAATTTGTATTGATATTACACCTTCCCCAACAAAAACGTTGATTAGACAAGCTTCCCAAACGTAAGCCAACTTCAGTTTATCTGCGGCTTCGATCTCCGATTAAGGGAACGGTACAAAGGAGCGGAGACGAGCGGAGAGTTAGGAAAACATTAGCCAATAATATTTCCACTAAATTCACTTCATTCACGCTTCAGTGAAGTGGGATACTCGGCTACACTGCTCCCTTGCTCTTTTCCGCTTTTCTATTATTTTTAAGTATTGGCCTGCACCCATTTTTTAAATGTCGTAGCATTACTTTTGGCCTCGTACAGGACTTTTTGTTTCATTTTTCTTTTTGTTACTTCTTTTTTATATAATTTGATTTTGTTACTTTTTTATATAATTTGTTTTTTTTTATTATTTTTTATTGTGTTAAGTTTAGTTTAGTTTTATGATCTTTCTGTACGAGTCGCAATAAATACTTTTTCTTTCTCTCTTCTTTCACCCTAATTTTGTAACACACTATCAATCTCAATCTGGCTCATTTTAAAGGTTATACAACAAACAAGGTGGTACAAATTTTTCGAACATATGAAGCAATGACTAATCCATTGCTTCATATGTTCGAAAAATTTGTCTGCTCAACAACTTAAAGCCATTGCTACTATATTAGTGTGTTACGTAATTAACCTGCTGATATGAGTGGTGAAAATTGAAGGGACAGTGCGGTTTCCTTTGTACTGTGTAGGTGCTGTAGTCTATTGACTTCCCTGTTGGTCTTGTGGTCGCAAGCGCGACTGTTGAGCGTGGAGTCCCAGGTCAGGCCAACTGTTATTGGGGGTTTTCCATTAGAAATTTCTTACTAACAGCCCGGAGTTCAGAAGTTGGCGGAGTGATACCCACGTGCCTCGGGAAGCACGTTAAGCCGTTGGTCTTGCGATTGATCTCTCTCCGGTCGTGACGGGTTGCCATCCCATTGGACTATGAGAGTGAAGGAAGAGAGAGAGCTCCTGTGTGCGCACATACTTGTGCACTATAGTACGAGTATATCTCCCACGCCGAAGGCTAGTCTCGGTTGTAATACTGTCTGGAGGACCATTACTATTAGTCCATTGATGCAACGGTACAAGAGTGGCATCCGAAGTGGAAAAACTGAGCGGACATAGCTCACCTTACATTACAAGGTTAAAATGTATAAAACTTTACTACGCTCCACTGTAGTCGGTTGTAGAGACCGCTGAAGTGGAGCGGAGCGAAGACTTGAATTTTGCTGAACGCTATTAGGTTAGTGTGCATATTATACACACGAGCGGCACGCTTCGACGACAGAGGCAACTGCAACCGTCAAAGCGTGTTGACGACAGGCGTCAACGCGTGTCGGCAGCAGACGTCACATCGGTGCCTGTCGTCGACAACATGCAAGGTATTTTTTTTGTAGTTGTGCACTTCTCCGCTCATCTTCGCACTTGGCCTTACAGGAATAGATATCTACATAATTTGCACAATAGCTCTCCTTTATCACAATGTTAAGAAGATAAAGTACTCGACGGAATCCCAAATTGTGTTTTGAAGCAATCGAACTTTGCTAAGTAGGATAAAAGTTGCAGATGTTTGAAAATAAATTAACGAACTGTCTTATTAATGATTAGCAAACACTGTTGAGACGGAACTGGTGAGCTGTTCGAGATGAGCTCAAACAAATTACGATGAGTAATTTGTTTTTTGTTCGGTTCAAGAGTTGTTGACGTCACTCGGTGGATGCGTCGTCCTTTGGGTTTTAACGGAGTGACTTTTTAGTTTTTAAGATAGATGAGATGGCATATTTTATTATTAGCTCTTGGACAATATTGCATCGAGGGGCTCGTGGCTAAAGAATAATAGCCGCACGGGTCGATTCAAGGTTAAGCTACGCTTGTTGCGGTCTGATCGTGGATGGGTGACCATTGGAAAGCACGCTAAGCCGTTGGTCCCAGCTTTCATTCGTAGATCAAAAGTCTGTCAACCAGTTTTACCAAGGAGTACCGTGTTACCCAGTAACTGGATTGTGGAGGTCACATAGGCAGTCCAAGTAAAATACTGGTATTCAGCTGCATCCGGTTAAACTGGAAGCCGACTCCAACATAGCTGGGAAAAGGCTTGGCAGAGGCATATGGAATGTTTTATTATTAACTCTAGCACAAATATTTCTTTATATTAATTTACATATAAAACATGTATTTAGTGAGGTTGAATAATGGTGTAACCTTTAATAACTGATTGAATGATTTCTGCTTGAAAAAGAAGTCTGAACCACGCAACTTTATGATATTAAAATTCAATATTTATGCCAATTCGCTGATGATTAATACCCAACTCAAAACGTATAAATCAATTTCTATCTGCTGCGCCTAAATCGGTTTTCATTAACCTTTACCGGTTTTGTCCATCCATTTATTATTTACATTGAATATTTTAGTATCAAATACAGATTTTGTAAACAGTAGCCCAGCTGTGTTTGTAGGTACGATGTATAATTGTATATCGTACCCTATAATTATCTAAAAGTAAACTTGATTGTCTAAATATTAACTTTAGTTTAGACAAGGGACGTGTTTGATATGGAATTAGGATAGAAGGAGGATTTCGTGGAATTGTGGATCTATGTATGTTTGGATTGATCTTCTCATAAACTCAGATACTTAAATTTATTATATTATATTATTATTATTATATTAATCAAGTGTAGAGTCAAATTACTGTCGCTGTGCTGTTCCTGTGTCTATAATGCTTAATGTTGTGTACTTGACTTGTTTTTTGCTTGTTATAATAGGTTGAACGAGGTAAGGATTCCTGGACACGGCACGCATAGTGAGGAGGTTCCTTTCTCTAGAGCCTGGCCATCGGCTGCCTGAACCCCTGGCCACTATTTTTTATATCCTATACGTTAATCCTGATTATAAACCATCTGTGTGCCAAATTTCATCCAAATTCAGTAGTTTTTGCGTGAAAGAGTAACAAACATCCTTCCATCCACCCATCTATGACAAACTTTCACGTTTGTAATATTAGTATGATTTAAAAATGTAAATAATAGGTTTGAAAATGTAATAAACAATAATCAGCACAAATAAAGGAAAATACAAATCGGCTAATAAAGGATGAATAAACTAAAATGGTGAAAGGTTACAGAGATGGTCCATCGATATCAAAAATGATTAAAAAAAAAACTTAATAAATAAATATAATATTATAATTATTTGGAGCAGTAGTGGCTCAGTGGCTACGGCCCCGACTTACTGTAGGTCGTGGGTTCGAACCCAGACAGGCGCTTTATACTTTGTGTAAATAATTTCATCACCACTGCTCACAAAACGGTGAAGGAAAACATCGTGAGGAAACCGGCGTGTCGTAGAACCAAAATATTCGAAGACATGTGACATCTACGAACCCGCACTGGGCCCGCGTGTTAGATCCACCCACTCCCACACTCCCACTCTCTCTCGAAGAGGAGGCCTGTGTCCCAGCAGTGGGAACATAGCCTGAATATGCTTATGCATAATTATTTGACCTACACTACCACCGGCCGTTGACTCCGTAATCAGTTCTAGTTACGTGAAATATTGTGTTTAAAATCAAATATTTTTCTGGCCAGTAACTTTCATTTGGCCTTGCGTATATGAGACCCCATGGGGTCTTGAGTAGGACCAGCATTCACAATCATTCGACAGGCTGCCTTGTCGAAAAAGACACATTTTCGACTAATCTGGATTCGCGATGTATTTGCCAAAAATATAAACAAATACGAGTTTATGGAAAAATAACTTTAATTCTAACACTATAAAGTTCAGTTTACGCTACAACTTCAAACATTTTTATTACTTTTCCAATAGTGTTAGTCAATCTGAAATCAACCTAATTGCGATTAAAATAATGTTGATATTTGTTTAACTTGAAATAACATTAATTTGAAACATTAGTTTGAATAGACTTTACCTGATTTGCCTTGCGCCTGATAGCGAAACAATACGATTCGATTTAAGCGGGCAAAATATTCGGACTCCGGATTTGTGAACAGCGTTTAGAGGGGAAGGTTGATTGATGTTTCTATTCAACACGGAAGTATATCGAATAGCTAGAATAGTAAATAGGTCTGCAGCACAATTGCGTAACACACACTTTCAATCACAATATAAACCATTTTGAAGATTCCATTGCTTCAGATGTATGTGTAAACAACGTACCTATATAACGCAATTAATTTTGTTGAACTGTCAAATTCAAGCCATTGCTACTGTTATTGTGTTACTCAATTACCCCGCGGGTCGGGCAGTATTATTAGGCAATGAAGCCATTGTTGCCAATAGGCTCCTTATAATATGTGACTTAGGGCTGATTTTCCTGGAATAAAATTGTAGTCTAAATTTGCATGGATGAACTGTCAAAAATTCAAAATAATACCTCGGATAAAATCAGAAGGCCAATTCTCGTAATTTAAAACGTTCAAAATCTAATCGCAGTCTCATCTCAGCGACAAACAAATGTCAAAAACTCGTCAACATGTAGGGTAATTAGAAGTATTTTTTGACAGATTCAGACCGAGATCAGACTGTGAACGGTCTTAAAATTACGAGAATTGCCCCTCAGGTTAGAAAAAAGGTTGGAAACATAACTGGTGAAATGTCGGTGTTCTATGCACCTCTGCCCACCCGGGGAATACCAGCGTGGTGCTATGTCTGGACATATTTGACATGAAGTTAATATAGTTAGAGTAGAAGGGAGAATACCTAGAACTGTGGGTCAAAGTCTGTCTATCATCATATTTCACAGTTTAAAGGTTGGAAATTCTGTGAAATCGTGAGTGAAAAGGTCAGGGGTAGAAGGTGCTTAGATTTTACAGGTACAGAAGACTTGTCAGTGATAACAAAAACCAGTATGAGCTAGACTCTTATGCTCGGGTTACACGAGGCTAGTTTTTCAAGATAGGCTAGCAAACAAGCAATATATTGGCTTACTATCCTAGCTTGACTTGGCTTTATAAACATTTTTTTTGGGCTCCTGCGAGAACTGTTTCCACAATTCTAGGATTTTTTTGCCACTAGCATTTCAGTGACATAGGCCGTGGAGCAAATTATAAAAATACTAGCTGACCCAGCAAACGTTGTTTTGCCATAATATAAATTATTTCTAGCTGCCCGGCGCTACTTCGTTCACGTGGTGTCTACCCCCTACCCTACTCCTACCTTACTCCTACCCTACTCCTACACTACTCCTACCCTACTCCTACTCTACCCCCTACCCTACTCCTACCCTACTCCTACATTACTCCTGCCCTACTCCTACTCTACTCCTACCCTACTCCTACCCTACTCCTAACCCACTCCTACACTACTCCTACCCTACTCCTACACTACACTTTTTCCATATTCTCTGACCGTTTAAGCCTTCCCTGGATTACGACCAACATTTCAAAACCAAAATCAGCAAAATCGGCCCAGCCGTTCTTGAGTTATAAAATTACAACGAAAAGTGGCATTGATTTTTATATAAATAATAGATATTCTATACGAATAACAAAGCTGAAGAGGTTGTTCGTTTGAACGCGCTAATCTCTGGAACTAATGATTGGATTTGATAGCTAATCTTTTTGCATTTGATACCCTAATTCTTGAGGACTACAGGCACAGGCAGGCAGGGAATTTCTATAGGCTACTAAACGCTAAGGCCCTTAGGAGCCGAGTGCAAACAATAAAAAATCAGAAAGAACGCGAAGCGAAAACGAAGGGCGATGCAATGCGACGGGGAGGGTCGAGTAAACAAAAAACACGCGGACGAAGTCGCAGTCAGAAGCTAGTTACATTTATTTTTTCGTGTTATTATTGCCATGGAAACGCTAAGAAGAGAATATGCCAATAAAGAATTTATTATTATTCTAGCCTCAAAAAGTAACCTCGTGTGACCCGGGCATTATTCTACTGAAACTCCGTACTACGGTCAAGGTCAAAGTTATACCAGTCTCGTGCGGTCTAGGGTAGGGGAGACTGGGGTCGTGACATTTTTTTTAATAAAATGTCGTAATCTTTTGTTCCTTTGATTGTTTTACCAGAATATATGTAGGTGTGTTTGACTATGGGCTGATTTTTCAATCGACAGATATACTACAGGGCGGCAGGGAACATCGACGCGTAAACTGTAACCATGGATTCAGCACATGAGCTTACACCTCAAAGCATAGGAAGTTTTCGTCGGTTATTAAAAAAAAATATTGCTGTTCAATACATTTCGACCGCGTAGGTATTGCACTTTTCTATGAAACAGAAGTTTTTTTTTAATAACCGACGAAAAATTTCTACGCTATGGGGTCTAAACTCATGTGCTGAATCCATGGTTACAGTTTGCGCGTCGATGTCCCTGCCACCTTGTATATTCGTTGAATAAAATTGACGTCAGACAGTTTTTGTATGAAGGAACTATCAAAAATTCAAAATTATTCCTCGTATAAAATTATCTGGCGTTAGAAAAATCAGCCTTAGTAACTATTCGGGTTTTTAATTTGAAAACAATTTTTGATACAAGACTATTAGAAGTGACATAAATGAATGAATTCTGGGAAAAAGGCGTCATAATCAGATCCTTAAAGCTAAAAACACAGTTCGGTCTTTTTCGTTTCTTTTAATATCTTGTTTGCGACATGTGACGTTATCCAAAGTCTTTTGTGATGCCAAGATTTTTTAAAAATAGCTTTTCACTTTAGATATTTTTCCACGTTCATTTTTTCCTTTAGGTATACGTCCTCATTCTACAAAACAACAAAGGAGACGTTTCATTTCTGTATGGAGCTTTGGCTAGGACGTGTACATTTCAGAAAATCTGTGAAATATATCTATAAACATATAATAGGCAATGATTTACAGAATTAATTTGTATTAATTTAATACAAAATGAAAATTGAAAATGTTTGACATATTTTGTTGTGAGTAAAATGGAGACATATTGAGTCAATGACAGATGACAATGACGTTAATGTCATTATAACCTAAACGACATATAATATGTTTTTGCTTCATGGTTAAGCTCTACTAACTACAACTACGTAATAATATGGGAATTCTTAGAGAAAAATCGCAAAATAGCCCTGAAAGCCACGAAACGAACACGCAAACGCAACGCACTAGACGAGACTGATTGACAGTCAGTCCCATGATATTGACAGACAGTGTATGTCAAAATAAAACGTTCGGAAGTACACTGGCCAAGTAGATGATTAATCGAACTAGAATATTAATACCAAAATATTATCCATTAATAACACATTAGAAATATGTGTAATAGATGAATTAATAATAAGTGATACCTTTTTATAATTATATTGAATGTTTTTGTATTTACGGTTTCACACTTATTTCAGATCCATTCTGGTTTCAGGACGCATGTTTGCTGTCAGGACGCCGCAATATTGGCCATAACGATAACAAATGGCAATAATTGAAAAACTTTAATTTGTTTGTACACAAAGGATTATTCTCAAATTCACAGATTAATATTTTTCCTAAATTCAGGGTATTTTTCCCCGTTTTTGATATATTGTACAAGTGCTAGCCAAAAATGGAACATCTCCTTTATTACGAAGCTCTAATTCTATCGTTCGTTCATCGTTCTATCAGTCGGCAAGCAGCAGTACGGGGCAAGTAGTGACAAATCACAACCTGCCTCGAGCAAATGCCACTTTTAGTTCCAACGCCACTTTTGACGTTCAAAAGTACCTTAGTGCCGATTTGAAATAAATGCTTTGACTTTGACCTTTCAAGGTTAAGTAGTAAAATCTTAAATAACTATAACTGTACAAACGTAGATTCATTGCAAAAATAAAGGATAACGGAACACACATATCACAACATATACAGTCACGAGCATAAGTATGTATACACTTGGCTTTATTCAAAAGCGATTTTCTCCATTATTTTGTGTTGTTCCGAACATAGTATTTTCGAACCCATAGGTTTTTGCAATGTGTCGTATTTCATTGTTGTTTTCGTTATTTCACGCAAAAATCGCTATTGAAAGTTTCCAAGTGTTGACATATTGGTGCTCGTGACTGGGACATATCTGATTTTAAAGAAAAGAGGTTGCAGAGCAATTACGAAAAACGAAAAGTTACTAATGTGCGGTTTTGACAACAGCATGTTCGGGCTCCTCTCACAAAGTGGTAGCCTGTGGTGGCGTGATCATTTGTCTCTTTTTTTTAACATCAATATAGCGTTCTCTGTTTAGCCACCATTGCCGCTGTAACTACTTACCCCTGTAACAACCAGCCCCAGTTCCCCTACGCCTAAATCAACATGATCTTGAACTCTTCCAAAATATGTGCAAGTGCTATTAATAATTTAATTATATAAGTTTGTTGCTATACAATGTTCTACTGGGGTTATATTTCCTATGACAACCTTTTTGGTGGCGGTTTCTTAGTTTTAGGTAGTCCGGCGGCGAGATGGGCAGACGACATTGTGGCCATCGCGGGCAAAACCTGGATGAGGCTGGCACAAGAATACGGGAATGGGCACAAGAAAAGAGAGGCATATGCCATTAGGTAGTGGCTGACGTCGGGCTGAGGATGATTCAAATTCAAATTCAAATTCAAAATATTTAAATTCAAATTCAAATGAGGATGATAACTTTGTCTTTTTAGCAGCAACGTAGTGCTTCGTTCAAAGGTCATAGGAAGTTTTTAAAAACCTTCGCAATCTAATCTTAGTCTCAATCAGTCAAGGAAACTTCTTATTAATCCTACAATTTTGGGTAGTTTTGACATTGATTGTGGCAGAGATGAGATTGTGAATTGAATTTAAACGTGTTTATACGAGAATTGGCCTTGTAATATTCATGTTTTCTTGGAAAACTTGATCACTAGATCAAGTTTCCTCATTGAGATAGTGAACTGGATATAACGCAGATTAATTGTCGAATCCGCAGTTTTACATAATCGCTAGTTTTTGATAACAGCTCCGTTATGTAAATCAGCAGTCATATGGTAATTTTCACTCATGTTAATCAATTATTTATTTCAGTTCCGGACGCCATTATTGTTGTTATGACACACTGAGCCACGAGTGTCAAAATTTAGAACGAAAATTCTAAATCTGACGTTTGATCTACTGCATTGATAAACACAAAATGTTTATGCAATTCTACGTGTTGGAGTTCAGTAATTATGGAAAATAGCTAAAAGTCATTTAGCTGTTTTATTTATCGGAGTTGTTTTGTTTGGGACTTTGATTTTCCCTATAATCGACTATGGTGACGTGTGCTACTTTGACTTGAATGCGGTTTTGCTGGATAAGCTCAACAGATTGCTCAACAATGGTATCCAGTTCATATTCAACCTCAGGAAATATGACCATGTGTCGAGCTATAGGTCTGAGCTCAAATGGATGTCCATTCGCCAAAGAACAAGTCTGCGCGCTTTGACCACGCTTTTCTCCCTTCTCAACTCTCCCACTCCTCCTTCTTATCTCGTGTCTCACTTCCAATATCTATGTTCTTCACACGCTAAGAATCTGCGTTCTTCTAACAATCTTCTCTTACTCTGTCCTTCTCATACGTCTGACTTTGTTCATTCTTCCTTTCATATTCGGTCCATTCTTCTTTGGAATGCGCTTTCTGTTGATATCAGGACGGCCACCTGTCGGTATGCATTTAAGCGGAAATTGCAGAGTTATTTTTGAAACAAATAGCGTAGAGTCGTCTCAACACCTCTCTTCCTTGATTTAGTATATTTATTTATATTATATTAATAGTATGTATGTATTATGTATCTATTTATGTGTTTGTGTACCTAGATTTAAGAGCTTTTTATCTTTGTTTCTCTCAACCAAAGCACCTGCCGTCTAATCTCTTCACCACCCTTGGTTGACTGGTAGAGAATGCCTAAGGCATTAAGTCCGCCTTTGTACCTTTTTGTGCGATAAGTTTAAATAAATAAATAAAACAGTTAGCGGTTAAGTAAAACAGTGGATTCGATAATACATCTGCGACAAATACATTACCGCCTTTCTTATGTCGTTGTATGCCTACCTTACTTATGTAACTATACGTTTTTAAGTTACATTAGTAAGGGTCAAGTCAGACGACAAGCTCGTTGTTTCACTAAGTCTGGCTTCACAAAAAATCTGTGAGATTTCCATACTTTTTGTCCCAACCTTTTGGCGCTCTGGGAGTCCTACTTCATTTAACTCAACATTGTCCTTTACAGGCAAAAAATTACGCCAGTTGTCTGCGTAAGACCTTGATGTCAAATAGTAAAGCGACTGCAATATATTAGGAGTCATATAAGTACTCACATATCTTTCGTAACAGCCAGAAAAGGACGGAAAACCCTTGAATAATAAATAGGAGGGAAAACGAAAGGTATGCCATTTCTCAAGGTAAGTACACATTGAGTGCCAACTTATACGATTGATAGTCGAGTATAGCGAATTTGTGGTACTTGGTGACCCCATCAGCGCGTATGAGGGATGGGTTTTAGTTTAATTATATAATTCTTTGCCTTTTTTAGGGTTCCGTACTCAAAGACCAACGGAACCCTATTGCTAACCCTTCGCTGTGCGTCTTTATGTCAGCAGGCTGTATCTCATGAACCGTAATAGGTAGACAGTTGACAGTTTCACAGTGAGTATTTTAATTGCCAGTATAACTATAACTTTTATAACAATAAATTAACGTTAAAAATTAAAGGGGATACAAGGGGATACCATACAAGAAACGTGTTTTCTTTCTCCGTTTTTTGCAACGGGCTGATAACTCTTTTTTTTCATTAACCGTAACAGGTTGACAGTTGAAATTTCCGAAGTGTGTTCTATTTTCTATTGCCGCTAAAATAAAAAATTAAATAAAGTTAATCAAAATCAAAGAAATCCATTTAAGAAACTTGTTTATTTTCGGCGTTTTTTGCCTTGTGATTCAGAACCCTTCGTGTGCGAGCCCGACTCGCACTTGGCCGGTTTTTTTAGTTTTGACGTCCGGTCCGCTTTTGACCATTCTCTCACCTAATGGTATGTGATGATGCGGTCGACGATGGTCCAAGCCTATTTATGGTAACCTAAACACTCGATACTCGAACAATATGTATCGATAGTTGACCAAGATTATGTCTGCGGGGTAGTTGCGTACCTAAATGCGTAACACACTACCGGTGGTAATGGCTTTCATTTTGACAGTTCAACAACATTCATTACGTTATTTACGTTGTGGAGAAGATACATTTTTCGAACATAAGAAGCAATGGACTAGCAATATCCTTCAAAATGATTCAGATTCCGCGATTAGGGTGCTGGACTTTATAGAAAGTGACCCTTGAGTTTGTTTCAGTCATTCTTCTCAGAGTACCTACATAGTCGGATAGGAAACACAAAAGTAATCCCGTCTTATAAGAAAACGAGTTTTAACTTTAAACATAGCCAAACCTGCGAGACAGTTACTGTATTTAAAACTTTATTCCGACGAACGTAAAGTTCTTAATGCAAAATTGACAACTTAGATTCGGGTTTAACGTCAGTTTTTGTTATAAGAACGTTTACTTTGTCGGTTTATAGTTCGAAATTTAAAAATGTCTCGATGGTTTAAACCTGTGTCTGAAGATAAACCTTGTTTTGTAATAAAGTCGTGTTAGTTTGAAAACAGTTTATTATTGACGTGAAAAAGTGTTTGTACAAACCTACTTCATCATCTGCTTAGCGTTTTCCCAACTATGTTGGGGTCGGCTTCCAGTCTAACCAGATTCAGCTGAATGCTAGTATTTTACATGGAGCGACTGCCTATCTGACTTCCACAACCCAGTTACTGGGTAATACGATACCCTTTGATAAGACATGGTTGTCAGGCTTTCGGGTTTCTGTGGACCCTTAACGACAGTCAAAGATCCACGAATGACAGCCGGGAACAACGGTTCAACGTGCTTTTCGAGGCACCGAGAGGTCGGTATGTAAAGATGGTCACCCATCCACAGTTCAACCGCGGCAAGCGTAGCTTAACCTGATTGATAGAGCTGTGCGGCTGTTATTATTTAGCTACGGTCTCCTGCCTATAGACCTACTTAGAAAAATAAAATTATTAGGATCCTATGATCTGTTCTCCAAAAATACGTGTGTACATATATATATAATAGAAGTAATGATGAGGACGTGAAGAATAGGATTGACCTTCTACTTCCAATAATATTACGGTCTGTCTGTCTAGATTCGGCTTAGCCGCGTTAATGAAGATGTACGCTGAACTTTCTCATTTATTTCGGGATTTCTGTGAGTTAATACGGTTTTGCTCAAGGCTACCCATTCTTATTTTTCGATGTTATATTATGAACGAGTTTAATAAGCTTCTTAGTCGATTCGCACGAATTTACTCGCCCGAAACGGGCGAATTGACACTTTTACTTTTACTTGTACCTACGTATGTATAAGTGTCAACATTTATTTGAATGTCAAATAAATGTATGAATATGAATAAATAATATTATTTTACTATAGGTGACTCGCACGAAGTAAATTTATTTGTGGGCGTATCGACAACTCCAGAAATATGTATTAGGCAACTGGCACGTTTTGCGCAATGAAGTTAAGAAAAAAGTACACGTTTAATAATATCACACAATATCATTAACTCTATCACTTCTGTGCGCTAGTGTCTTCTTTTCTATATTTTTCATTTTCGTTTTCGTTTCGTGCGAGTAAATTCGTGTGAATCGACTAATAACCCGTGGATATAGTAATATTAGCATCTTCTTGAGAAGTAAAAGCTTCTAACTGTGATAAATGGCTCTACTTTCCTACTTTAAATAAGACATTTGCATAGGTTATAAAACATGCAATAAAATCCATAATATAGATTGTTTTTATCGATCACTGCTATTTTAAAAAATTTGACCTTTTTAAAATGCCTTGTTTTTTATGAATTTAATTTTCGATATTTTAATTATTCATATTACTGTCTCTATATGTATAACGAAAAATAATGGCCGTGCGTTAGTCTCGCAAAAACTCGAAAATGTCTCGACCGATTGTGATGACATTTTGGTAAGTGGTCGTGTGTGTACCGGAGAAGGTACATAAAAAAAATAGGAAGACAGCTAGTCTAAGCATAATTTATAATATGAGAAAAAGATCCTCTTATATCTTGTAAGTTGTATACGTAGTGTATACAACTTACAAGATTTATTTATTTATTTTTTATTTATTTATTTATTTAAGAGAACACCACCTGCCACGATCATTACATACCCATTTTGCTTCGTTTACGACCATCGACGTTTACTTCGTTTCCTTTCTGAAGAACGTCATCAATAATGTCACTATACGCGTGCACACTGCACGATCAATCTCATAGCGAGTGAGACGGACTTATTCTGTTGTTCTCCGGGTGAATTCACAAGGAATACATTATTTACAATTAGTTATGGATCATCATCTGCCTAGCCTTTTCCCAACTATGTTGGGGTCGGCTTCCAGTCTAACCGGATGCAGCTGAATACAAGTATTTATGGATGTTAGTTTAAATTAAGTTAGTTAATCCATCCCAAAATTGTCTTTATAAGATCGCTTTCAGCGATAAGACCGGCCATTGTGTCACGCCTTGTAAAATTTCTACATTTATATTCCGTAATATTTATGGTGTGTTGCTTGTTTTCTTTATTTTACATGGAATAAGGTTCATTAAATACGACTATACAGACAAGCTATTGATACACCAATTTCTACAAAACTATACAGTATGACAACGTTCGAAGTTGACGAAGTTCGTTTATTATGTGCATAATAAAGAATGTTCTATTCGAAGTTCGTATAAGTGCATTGATCGCATTGGGGTTATCCTCTAACGGTAAATGTAAGTGGATAAACAAATAAAAAAAATCCTACGATGTCATACTGTATAGTTTTGTAGAAATTGGTATATCAATAGCCTGTCTGTATAATCGTATCAGATGATCCTTATTCAATGAATAATAAAGAAAACCAGCAACACAAATCAAGTATCGAGCTACAAACAAATAGGTAAGCATAGAAAATAATAATGCATGTTTAAAGTTAAGGTTTAGCGGTCATGTTAACCCAACATTACGGTCGGACGCTCGTAAACTGTTAACAGAATCGCTTTGTATTTCACCGACGGGCTTCTCAATACAGTTGCCGTCCCTTAGAAGTTAGACGTTATGTTTCACTTCAATATGAACTTAGAGTATGAATGGTTAGGTGTAGAGCGCATTTGGAGATGGGTATTGTAAGTGTATCCAAATGTGTGCTGTTTTCGGTCTTTTAAAGTCACGGGCTATAGGAATGTGGATTCCATGCTTTTGAAAATTAACCTCAGAGAGGATGGCAGAAATCTGGAATCTCGGTTGCTATTAAGAACTTCCTATTACATCTTATTATTACGTCTTACGGCTGCTAGGCAAAACCCAAAAACACTACGAAACCATTAATAAACATTAGCTGACCCGACGAACTTCGTACCGCTTCGGAATCAAAAATGAATGATGCTCTTTTTTGTTTCGTGAAATTTGTTTCAGTAGTTATTTTGCTATCCGGGTTGGAGGCAAATCTAACAAATCAAAGATCATAAGAATTGGTCTAGCCGTTCTTGAGTTATAAATGGTGTACTTAACTTGACTTTGTTTTATTTATATCAAAATTAAGGCTAGACTAAGTAAGTACGCAGATATATAATACGGCACAAAAACAAGCAAAGTCACATGTTTCCTTGAAACACGATACCCGTGTCGAACGACCCAAGGTTTTGTGTACACAGAGCGACGGAAACCTAATCTTTTCATAATGAAATTCTGATGACCGAATTTCCACTCACTTCTGGCATTTCCTCTCCTTTCTATGCAGTTATGAAACATCAATGCAATCACATCTCGAGAACTGTTACAAAATATTATTTATTCATACTTCGCGACAGCAATTTCGCCTAATGTTGTACAAACGTATAGCTTGTTTTATTAATACTCTAACGCGAAATGCTTCCTTCGTTTCAACTTTACCGATTTTTATGAAGACAACATTGTCATTACTACCCGGTTTTACAGGAAAATGGCGTCGTAAAAGTTGTAGTTTCCTGTTGCAAGTAATTTTCCTAATAATCCATTAAGGACTGGAAAGTGCCAACGACGCAGTTGGCTTGTCTTTTTTCCGGTTTGCGGCTGCAAAATATGCCTTCCTTCGTTCCCCAGGGATTTTATGTCGCGTAAGAGGTTATTTATTTATACTGTCTTTCCAAGAAGGCAAAGTTAGATATCAGCTGCTTTATGTAAAACTATCAAGTTGACACAGACTGTTTATCTTGACACTTTTTCAAATTTTACTTTTAGAACTAGCTATAAAAAGTAGTCCTATGTCCTTCCCCAGGGTTCAAAGTATCCTCATACCAAAGTTTCGGAGATTAGCCGGATCTAACACTTAGACGAAAATTTAATTAAAAAATATATACGAGTATATAAGTACCGTCTATACTTTCATGTCCAGCAGTGGACTGCTATAGGCTGGGAATGATGATGATGATATAATTTCATAGTAAAAAGCTGTTATTTTGACATTACAAACAGACAGTTCAATTTTATTTATTTGTAGGTATGGCTGTATAAATTGAATGGCTTTAGATTTTGTTTTTGTGTTTTACCATGAAAATGTGCTGTAATACTTACCCAAATCTTCATTTGGGTAAGTATTTCAGCACATTTTCATCATCTGCAGACGTCAGACGCATGTGCAGAAAACCCCGCTCCCATCCTGCTGACAGGCTCATATATTACCACGACATGATCTATTTTTATACATAGGTTCGGGCCGATACGAGAGAAAAAGAAGCGCAGCAATTCGTTCTTAGATACGGATACTCGGTTAGTTAGTCAATTCGCACGAATTTACTCACCCGAATCGGGCGAATCGCCACTTTAAAAAAATATTATTTTTTCTCTAAGCGTCTTGCACAAATTGGCACATTTTAATTTTATACACGAAAGTACCTGCACAAAAAAGGACACTAGCGCACAGAAGTGACAGGAGTTAATTATGCGCGAGATAGCTGCTCCCAAATATATGAAATGAAACTAGGTGGGTACCTACTTGTGATCCGAGGTTATTCAGTTTTATCAACCAGACTCCGGAAAAATAATACTGACAGCTCCTGTCAAAATCCCTAGTGACGTGTCACTATCCTAGTGATGTTAATCCCCGCAAATATAAAAAGTATATTTTTTTCTTAACTTCATTGCATACAATTCAAAATGTGCCAATTCGTGCGAGTCGCGTAGGTATAAAAAAAAATATAATTTAAAAGTGACGATTCGCCTGATTCGGGCGAGTAAATTCGTGCAAATCGACTAATAAACTGGATACTCAGAAACTTACAGCTATCCTCTACGGTGTATTAAGATTAATAGTACGCGAACCTAAAATAGTACGGTTCATATAGATTGTTCGTAAACTTCACGCCGACCCAAACACCCCATAAGTATTAGGGCGAATTTCACCAATGAAACTAAACGCGATCAGCACATCGAAACTAAACCACGTTCAAGAGCTGTCAGTGTCAATGTCAATTAGGGTTGACAATTTTTTTATACCAAATATGGTATTTTTCGGAGCTATTGCTTGTAAAAATAGTAGTAGTATTTTCTGGTGTACAATATAGTATATATAAATAAATATAGTAGTAGGTAATAATGGACGGCGACTAAATAAAAGGGTTCCGTAGCCAAATGGCTAAGACGGGACCCTTATAGATTCGTCATGTCTGTCTGTCTGTACGTCCGTATGTCACAGCCACTTTTTTCCGAAACTATAAGCTAGGTAAACTATAAACTGTTGAAACTTGGTAAGTAGATGTTTGTATTCTGTGAACCGCATTAAGATTTTTACACAAAAATAGAAAAAAAAAACAATAAATTTTGGGGGTTCCCCATACTTAGAGCTGAAACTCAAAAATATTTTTTTCATCAAACCCATACGTGGGTATTTATGGATAGGTCTTCAAAAATGATATTGAGGTTTCTAATATAATTTTTTTCTAAACTGAATAGTTTGCGCGGAGACACTTCCAAAGTGGTAAAATGAATGTAACTGTAATAACCCCTGTAACTTCTAAAATAAGGGAATGATAAAACTAAAAAAAATATATGATGTACATTACCATGTACACTTCCACCGAAAATTGGTTTGAACGAGATCTAGTAGGTAGTTTTTTTTAATACGTCATAAATCGTAAATTGTAATTGTACGGAACCCTCGGTGCGCGAGTCCGACTCGCACTTGGCCGGTTTTATTTTATAAAAGTCTCATAACTCATAACTAATAATTATTACATACCTCGCCATTTTGTAATAAAATTAAAATATACTACATAGTTTCGCAAAGTATTTAGGCCTTTAGTATAGCAGGATACTATTATATAGTAGGGTTAGAAACCCTAGCTGTCAATATTCCCAAGCAGAGATGACACTTACAGCATCGGTGAAATTCGCCCTTAGTTTCTAACCTACAAGGAGAGATAACAACACAATAAATTATCCATTAATGGCTCCTGTAATAAAGGAAGCAGTCCAGTGCTTGTACAGTAACCTGATACAGTCCTACGTCGCCTAATAGCCACGAACAAGCACACATAAGTCCTACACATACGTGGAAATTGGATATTATAGGTACAACAAGCCGTGGAGACGGCGCACGTGAGGTTATTTTATACCCTGTTCGTTTTTACTGTGCGGTTTTACTCGCAAAATAACCTTGGTAGAGTAGTTATATTAATATTAGGGTGCATTAAAAGCCTTCAGAAGTGATGATTAAATACTTCCGGCGTAAACTGGGTAGTCACTGGCTCACTAAACTGCGTTTGTAATTTAGTTTCCAAACGTGTAAACATATTTGTGTTTTTGAAAAAAAAAACTTTAAAACTAGTTATTCTGAATTCAACTCAATTTACATCTAAAAATGTTGATATTTATGTAATTGGAGATAACGTCAATTGGAAACAAGGACTTGAAATTGTAGACTTACAAACTTTGGTGACGGAATCTTTTGACCACGTTTTGAGTTGTTGTACTATTCCGTATCAATTCGATTGCGGACGTTGTTGCGATCGAGATCTTGGTAATAACAAGCCAGTTCGCTTTCAAATAGTGTGCTGTCACTTAAATGAGGTTCGAAATAACCTCTACTATTCTGCCCTGTTAAATATAGGGTCGGATTCAGCAGGAAATTGTCTACCCTTCTATGTAGGTGATAAAGCTCTATTTCATTCGTAGCCACACATATCGTATCGTACACACGGTTAAAGTTAAAATTATCGACATGGCTCGGAAAAAACTGTAATTTAAGTACTCAAAACCAACTTTGAAGTAAGTACTTATTTTATTTATTTAACGATTACCAACGAGATACATTACAATAATATAACTTGTATAATATACATTATTCTGTAATGCACACTCAATTACAGGTAACCCACAGCTTACTCGCCAGTTACGGCTTTTTACCGATTGATGGAAATATTTTAGGGTAGGTACTGCACTAGGAACTGTACTACACTATCGAAGGTAGGTATGTAGGTGTAGGTATCGACAACAGTAGCTATAGGTAAGTACCATTCTGCTGACAAGAAATTAGTATTAGTGTCACAATAAAATAATTTATATTTCAAGGAAAACTTGTCTTTGAATTAAATACGTAATTAATTAGCAGCTTGAGACATTACTCACAATTTAAACTAGATTTAGGTAGATCTCACAAATATCTCTCACATAATTATAATAAAATACTCGTACTAACGAAACATTTTAGTCCATTTGTCTGTTCCGGATTTGTGCAAAAACGGCTGAACGGATTCGAATGAAATTTGGCACACACATAGTTTATAACCTGGATTAGTACATAGGGTACTTATAATCCCGATAGTACGTTCCCATGGGACATTTTCCGAGAAACGCGGGCGAAGCCGCGGACAAAAGTTATAAAACTGATAAATACCACACAATTTTATGTGGTCGTTAATATTTTATTTCTTTATTATGTAAATTTGTGAAATCTATTTTTATGTGACAAAAGATATGAGGACCCCTACTACGTATTTTGACCTTATATAGAATCGCTCGTTCATAGAATTTACATAATAACTCTAGCTATACAATAGAATTCGCAAACTAGCAGGCGTAGGTGTACTACTCCGTCCCTTTTTACCTGAGGATGGGATGGCTGCAGGTGTGGACATGCGGAAAGCCGGATATTGCGGAATTTGGCAGAGGCGTATGTCCAGCCCAGCCGTAGGAATAGAAACGGATACTGCTAAATTGTTAAAAGCTCGGTTATAGCGGAAGAAATGATGCCGACTTCACATTCAAAAATAAACATTCCGAACACTTTCAAATCACACTTTAAGCCTCTTGGGAGGGGCTTGTAGCTAAGTAATAACAACCGCACGGGTCGATCGATCAGGTTAAGCCACGCTTGCCGCGGTTGCTCCGCGGATGGGTGACCATCTTTACATAAAAAGGCCCGTCCGTGCCTCGGAAAGCACGTTAAGCCGTTGGTCCCGGCTGTCATTCGCAGATTTTTGACAATCGTTACGGAATGTCAGAAGCCCGAAATTCTGACATCCAGTCTTACCAAGGGGTGAGACTGGAAGCCGACCCCAACATAGTTGGGAAAAGGCTAGGCAGATGATGAATCGTTGCCTTGGAAAAAATTGGTGAAATAAAACGTTGAAACCTTCTAAATAGGTACATACTGCTTACCATTTTTTTGGGATGGGAAATCATCAAATGACCCCTTCCGCTCTGGGTGGAGCGGAAGGGAGTGTCAGACTCTTACTGACTAAAACCCACCCGTTACGGTGGCCGGGAGTCGTCACGCGGCTCCCGACGCCCGGAGCGTCTCCCGCGGCGGCTGAGGCGTGAGGTGTTTTCCCTCAGCCTCTCCGCCACCTCCTTCGCCAGCATGACTGCTTCGCAGAAGGAGGTGACTGCCTCCCACTCCCTCTCACCCCGGACCATGGCTTGCACCAGGGCCGGACGCGAGAGGTCGCCGCCGTTGCCGATCGCCTCTACGAGGACACGGCGGGGCTCCGCCCAAGCAGGACAGACCTCCACTGACATACTGCCTATCTAACCAGTAACTCGGTTGTGGAGGTCAGACATACTGCCTATCTGACCTCCACAACCGAGTTACTGGTTAAAACAAAATATATAATATAAAAATTATAACTAACCGAGGAAAATACTGGTAGAAGCTACTTATTAGTTACAAAACTTTTAACAATATGATAATAGGTATTATTATAATGCCGGCCTAACTGATTTTTTTTATCTTATCTTCTTAATGCCTTCGAAAACAGTTAACATAACTATGTGTTTATAAAAACTTTTTGTATCAATTCAACACAAAAAAACTGGGATTTTTGTTCATGCTAATTTACGGACTGTTAATGCGGATTTCACGTGACTATTAATAATTATATGATTTATATTAATTTTATACAGATTTTTTTGCTTCGAAAGAATAATATTGTTGGGTTTATATCTTTTGTTATTTTAGCATGCAAAAAGTTGTTCTACTATTTTACGTTTTTTTAGCAATTTTGCATATTTGTTTCTGCTATAGAAGCATGAGGAACAGGGTGTAAAGTTCACTCAACCTCCATAGAAAAGGGAGGATCCTACGACCAGACGGGTGTTGTGTCTGGCGGGCAATTGCCCAACGATTGATGTTGGGAAATTGTATCTATGCTAATTGCGCGGTAAACTCTGCTTTCGAGATGCAGGATTTGCGTGACGTCAGTATGACACGTTGTTCGCATGTGTCGTTGTAGATACCGCTACACTACATTACACATTAACGGTTTTAGATGTAGTTTTGTAGACACATAGGATACTTTTTATTCTAGTACATAAAGTAAGTAGTAGTAGTACATAAGGTGCCGGGAGATGGATAGATTTGTATTGAAGGATAATAAATATTTTGATAGCTTTTTTTTGTCACTTGATTACATTTTGTTTATCTTACAAGTGTTATTGTGTTGTGTATGATTTTTTACCTAGATGGAAGGTTGAGCTACGATTGCCGCGGTCGGTTCGGGAATCTATTACATATCGAGACCCTTCGTTGGTCCCGGCTGTCGTTTGTAGATTTTTGACAGTCGTTCTGGGTCGTCAGAAGCCCGAAAGTCTGACATCCAGTCTTACCGAGGGGTATTGTATTACCTAGTAACTGGGTTGTGGAGGTCAGTTAGGCGCTCCATGTGAAAAAACTGGTATTCAGCTGCATCCTGTTAGGCTAGAAGCCAACCCCCAAAATATTTGGGTAAAGGCTAAGCAGATTGATTAGAGCAAGTTTTTATGTACAAAATCCGTTAATGTGTGATTCTCAATCACACATTAACGGATTTCGATGTAATTTTATCTACAAATATACCATGTTTTGTATAAACGCATAGAATACTTTTTATTCCAGTATATAATGCGAGTTCCTCTAGGATGCAAGTAAAACCGCAGTAAAACCACTAGTTTCAAACATAACGCGTATTTTCTCTTTCTTACACAGAAATGTATGAAACGCTTTGTTTTGTTAAAACATGTTTCCACAAAGTTTCGATATTTATGAGCGGACTAACAAAAGTTATATTTTATTAACTCGACTTCCTCAAGAATACCATCGCATACTAATTAATATTTTTAGTTTGAGTAATTAAGCCTTTTATCTTAAGATTTGTAGCTGAAAAACGTCTTTGTTTAGGCTAAAAGATTTTCACTAAGCGTTTTACTTTTTTAATTAAGTTTGAGCTATTTTCCTTGAATAATGAAAATATTTAAGAGAATTCTCGTTAATTTCTAGTATAAAGATACCTATAAATTGATGGAGACGCGTGTAAATAAAGGGTAAATGGATGCTAAAAGGGATCGCTTCCATCGTCATTAATTGACATTTAATTGATACAATTATTATGTTTAAGAGAAAGTTAATACTTAATACCTTTTGTCACGACTCATGTTCCACGAAATATATATTTTTTTATTAGTATTAATTTAAAGTCAAGTAGTTAATACTTTACCATCCACAACTTCCACCCACGAATGACGTATAAAGAGACAGAAATGTCAAAAAAAAATATAAGCCCTGGCTGGAGACTTTAATTTATTGAAGCATCCACAGGCAAGCCCGGTTAATCGACAGGCAGGTTGAACTGCGGGATGCCATTGCCAAAAAAAAAAAAAATTGTCAAATGTTCGCTGAAAGTAGTTCCATTTCACAAACGATCCTCCTTGTTACTGTTCCGTCGTAAAAATATTTTACTCAAGTCTATAAAAGATACTGAACTTGCTTACCACAAATCATATTTATAACTTTTATAAGTATTACCTTAATATAACGAATAAACTTCGCTAGGGTCAGCGTCTGGGCAGGACAATAAATCTCCCTGGACATTATGGTAATGTTGGCGACCACATATTGGACCAATATGGCGTGTATTGAGTTGTTGGGTCCAATATGTTGTACCAGACGTATGATGGGACTAGCAACTTTGATCGATACTGTGTACGTTCATGTTAATATTGAACCATATTGGTTCGACGTTTGTGTAGTTAATTTAAATTCCTTTTGAAGCCATTGTTGTGTGTAAAGTGGTATTAAATAGAGGTCAGAGTTATTCGATTCGGTTTGGAAGGAGTATAAGTGATGGAAAGGCTGCCATGAAATATTCGGATATTATATTTGTAAATAAACGTTACCAAACTTCCTAATTCCTTGTGTTCCGGATTCCTTAAATGGAGTAATTGGGTGGATTATTAATACCTATTTCAACGTACTCCGAATAAACTTTGCGGAGATGAGTTTAATTAAATACATGAGTAATTCTCTTAATCTGGAAGTAGGTAGATACACCGTGTGGTTTTAGGGCAGAGAATATGCATGAGAATTTCCACACAAGAAAATCTTTGGAGAGCAGCATGTAGTAGCCTAAGATAACATAACATTACGCCTGTATTCCCCGAAGGGTTTGGCAGAGGTGAACCTGTAAGTAGTACATCCCATTTAGTCATTTATGTTTAGGTCCCACGTAACAGGGAGCGAGCCTATTGCCGTCAACCGGGAACAAATCAGGATTCCGGGCTGCTAATGAGAAATGCCAGATGGTAAATACCTATAACACTTTGCTCGACCTAAGAATCGAACCCAAGACCTTATGCTTAGCAGTAACGCTTGCGACCACTACATTAACGAGCCAGGAGGAAGTAGGTAAAGTATGAAACCTTGTATTGTGGCTGTGTGGCGGCGGCATCTACATCGCCACATGCGAACTACGCACTACACTGACGTCACGCAAATTCTTGCATCGCGCAAGCATAGTTTACCGCACAACTATCATATATTCAACGTCCCGTCATCAATCGTCGGGCAGTGGCCCATCAGACACGACACCCATCTGGTCGGAGAATCCTCTTTTTTCTATGGAGGATGAGTGAACTTTACACCCTGTTCCTCATACCTCTATAGCTAGTATAATAGTGACTTTACCCCGAGTTTTTTCCAGTATCGTATATCTATGTTCCTGAATAGCTATCCGTTATGTATGACAAACATTTTATCGCCCCATTTACTAGCTTACCTACCTACCATGTGTTATATGGCAGAATACTATAAAAATATAACACATCGCTTCCGTATAATGTCTGTTATGTAAACGTTATGCTTTTAACCGTGCTTTCTTTTCTTGTGTCTCTTTAACTTGGCAAGTCAAAAAGCATCGTTTTAATGCAACTTAGTTGTCTCATGTCTTTGGTAGCAAATGTGTCAAGAAGCTAAATTTACATATGTACATAAAGTCAAGCTTTCTTCCTATTGGGGTAAGCAGAAACTACAGAACGCCACCTGCTACGGTCCTCACATAGTCCTATTGATTCGATAACCTCTTGTTATACACGCACGTCATTAGGTCTACTCCCTAAGCACGAAATCCGTCCTCTACTCCGTTTTATCCCTAGTTTCCTACTCCGTATCACCTATAGTATATTCAAACTAATGTTTCAAATTTATGTTATTTCAAGTTAAACAAATATCAACTTTATTTCTATAGTAATTAAGTTGATTTCAGAGTGACTAGCACTATTGAAAGAGTTACAAAAATGTTTGAAGTTGTAGCGTAAACTGAACTTTATTGTATAGGTATAAAGTTATTTTTCCATAAAATCATATTTGTTAACATTTTTTCCAAATAAATAAATCGCGAATGCACATTACGAACATAAGCTTAGTTTGGGGCCGGAACTAAAAATGAATGACAAGACCACGCGATTTGACAGCTGTAGGGACAGTAGGGGGACTCCAGATATGTTTTGTCCGTCCGAAAAATCGACCTCGACACATAATTCGAGACCCCTGTTGCGGGTACTACGCACTTGAGCTTTCTGTAGAACATTACTAATAAGGTCACTATCATTATACATATGTCCAACACAAATAGCTATACATATGTAATATGTAAGCTAAAATTGGTAACACAATATGGCATTATAACGTTGCCAAGGTAACGGTGAGTAATTACTAGAATGTACTAACGAGCGTTATACGCTGTTCTTAATACAAAAGATGGATAATGTCGCACGGTAATGTTTGTTTTGCCAGCGCAAACTGTGCAACTTGTCGCAGCGACTAGTAGTTACGTTACGACAGACGTCGTGCAGGAAGTGAACATTTGGTCTGAGTTTTCAAGAGAGACGGTCGTGCTGTTCTTCTTGTGAGTGAATATGGAGCCTCTAGTTGCACTTGCCTTGGTTCTTATCATGCAAAGAATGATGGTGACCTGTCGCATGCAACTGTTGTTGGATCCACGTGAAACGTGTGCGTCTAGTCGCTGCGACAGTTAGCGAGTGCGTGCGACTCTCCTAGCCTATAGTTGCGACTCTGCAACTCGGCACAAAGTGTGTCGAGCTTTAAACAAATAATAATAATAATAATATCCCTGGACATTTCACACAGCACCATTTGTCCCAAGCTAAGCAACCTAATGCTTGTGTTATGGTAACAAGATGGCTGATAAACTACTTATATACAATTTTTTTTTTTGTAAGTAAATACATATTATAGATAGAAAAACACCCAGACTCGAAATGTATGACAATTTTCTGCCGCAACCCGTCGTTGTGTTTAGTCGCCGAGCTGTCGCAGTCGAATGTCTCATAGTGTGATCGAAGAAGTCTACTGCTAGGCACAGGCATCCCCAAGAATGGAATTTATTATCGATAGCATAAATTGTAAGCTGCTTATTCCATATACCATGATTTATTCATGAATAATTGACCTACCTAATTATTTATAGTAGGCGCTTTAACGATGCAATCAGAGAGAAAATCGTAATAGTCTGTTTTCGAATTTGTCATATCAGTAATCATAAAACGAACGTAGTATACAACGTACTAGCGAGCATTATACCCAAGTGTTTTTGCTGACAAATGACCGTAATTTGATATAATAGTATGTACAAATTGTAACTCCGAAGCAGTTTCTTCAGTTAAAATAGAACAAATTTGAACGTTGCCAAATATTTAGTTTTGCAAGACACTGCAGTTGTTTTAATATGTATGACCTTAATAAAGCTTGGCTTACTCGGGGTTAAAATACGAGTGCTGCGTTGGTGTAGTTGTCGCAAGCGCTAGTGAGCATGAGGTCTTGGGATTCCCAGGTCGGGCAAAGTGTTTTCTATATGGAATTTCTCAGTAGCTGCTCGGAGTCTTGATTTGTGGTCGGTTGCTGGCAATAGGCACTCCCTTTTACATGGGACTTTAACATAACTGGTGAAATATGGGTGTATTATACATATCTGCTCAACCCTTCGGGGGAACAAGGCGTGAAGTTGTGTAAAACACGAGTAAGTAATTAACGCACCAGGCGGCTGAACAGTGTAAATAAACGCTCTAAATTCTAACGACTATCATACCTAGTGTGATGGCGTAGCAATTTCCGTAGCATTGCTACGGGCTACGACGATTATTGTAACCTATTTATTTATCGAGTTGCTCTTGCTACGAAGTGCCGTACAGAATTTATTATTTTTACGCCAATAATAAAAAATACAAAAGTAGATATATTTCTCCGTTTCTATAGAAAAATACAATATAAGAAAAAAGGCTAATGTATCGTCTGCTTATCATTCCGCGCGAGTTGGAGAAGTTAACTGAGCGCAAAGCGTTGGGCTGCGAATATGTATCAATTTGCTTTAGCTCTGCTAATATTATGGGGCCCTGGTAGCCGGCCGTGCGTGTTTGCACACGTAAATTGTGCTCGTCGCCTACAACCTCTCATTAATACACATTTGTGTACGAAATTTTTATATTTTTAAGCATAATTGACAAACACTTGATGTTGAAAATACAAAGGCTGTGTTCAAAAGCCCTCTTCGTTTGTTTTCCTTTGGGTTGCATGAACTTTTTTTTTCCGGCTTGTAGTCATTCGATCTGTGTTGAAAAAATATCCTGGTGAAGATGACTCAGTAAAAATACATTTTTTTTTTCTGACCTGTCAATGATCTTAACAAGACATGTTGTGATTTGAATAGCAAAAACTGACAGTAACAAAAAATAATAAGATTGACGAGCGTTTATAGGTTAATTCGCGGCTTTGTAATTTTGGGCCTCTTGGCTACATAATAACAGCCACACGGGTCAATCAAAGGTTAAGCTAGGCATGCTGAGGCTGGTCCGTGGATGGGTGACCATCCCTTACACATCGAGACCATTGCGTGCCTCGGAAGCACGTTAAACGTTCCAGCTGTCAGTTTTAGATCTTTGACAGAAGCCCGAAAGTCTGACAAGCAGTCTTACCAGGCGGTATCGTGTTACCCACAGTTACTGGGTTGTAAAGGTTACATAGGCAATCGCTCTGTGTAAAATACTGGTATTCTACACAGAGCTGTAACCAGTTAGTCTGGAAGCCGTCCCCGACATAGTTGGGACAAGGTTAGGCAGATGATGATGATGGGTTCTTTGTCACTTTGTCAAAGTCAAACACGCTTTGAAGTTACATATTTCAATTGAATTTACCCTGAATATCACGTTTAAATTCTACCGCACATTAATTTAAATATAAAATAGATTTCCATACTTAAGGGGGTAATAAATTGAAAGGATTTTGAATTAAGGCTCATTCATTCCTTTCCACCCTAATTTGGGATGGCGAAATTATGAAAGATGACATTAAAGATAAGATATTAGTTAATATAACTGGTGAGTACATTTTTTCTCAGAACAAGGCACCTACTTGTGAACAAGGTTGCGGCCAGAGCGTCACCCTAGCAAATTCTGAAATTAAAGTCGACGAAATTACGTTGCATCCGGTTTTAAACCAAATTACGGTGGCGATTGCGCCACATTCGACGCAGAATTAGTCCAACAATATTTGAACATTTTGTCGAAAGTAAATTTCCTCTCGAGTCTCGACTCATTTCGAGCCACACACGCTTAAACGTAACAAGTTCCACACATCAGTAGTGAATTAAGTTCAGAGATTGTAGGTTGCCCATCATTTTTGCCATTTGTTTACCCCAAATATACCTGTGCCCTTTTTTTATTTACCCGTCATTTATTTGCCAAGGTCATTATTGCAAAATAATGACCTCAGAAATTTCAACATAAATTTTAATCAACAAACAGATCCGCTATGCCAATTACATGGAAATTGTTGTGGTACTTTTTGCTACCTTTTTTTCGATAGCACCATGATTGAGACCGGATGCCTAAAGCCCCTCAAGCATATTTAAAGGTTTTTGCGCCAAACAATATCATGGCTGATTAGGATTTTGTCGCTCCTAATTTAAGGAAAAAAAAAATGCAAAAAAATTTGATAAGTCATTTGAAGTATTTCCTACTGTTTGATCGCGAAAGTACAAACGATTTTTCGCAACAATGCTTAGGGTACGTACAATAGAGGTGTGCTTACCTGTACCTTCTATACCGCCATTTTTAATTCAGTTTTGAATGTTACTTTACATAGGCCTATGTGCTCGGCTCGTGTGGAGTGGATTTGTGTTTTTATGTAGAGATCTCGGAAAAGTGGTGTCTGTTGTCATTTAATTTGTTTTCAGGTGCTTAAGAGAGTTCATTTAGGTACCTTTTTCAAGTGTAGCACTTTGTATGTGTTATTGCTGTCTAATATAGAGAAGGTGCCTACTTGGGATACAAGAGGATTATGTGGAAGAACATAATTCAAAGCCGGAGCTTACTTTGTATTTATGAGTTTTAAAATGAGCTTACATTTTGTGGGTCTATCTTGAATAATGTCTAGGTCGGCTTTCTGCTGCGTGTTAGCCGAAATTATAAAAAAATATTGCTTAATATTGCTTATTAATTCATTCAATTTTTTTTTGTGTTGTAAATATTGCTTATTAATCCATTAATTTTTTTTTGTATTGTTTGAGCTCGCGGCTAAATTACAACAGCCGCGCAGGTCGATCTTAAGTTAAGCTACGCCAGCCACGGTCGGTTCGTCTATGGGTGACCTACCATTACATATCAAGACCCCTCCGTGCCTCGGAAAGCACGTTAAGCCGTTGGTTCTGGCTGCCATTCGTAGATCTTCGACAGTCATCGAAACGACTGTCGAAAATCTACGAATGGCACAATGAACTGAGTGATGATGAAGGCGAATGAACGGAAATCCCAAAATTCTGACCACCAGTTTTACCAAGGGGTATTGTCGTGTTAGGTAGGGTAGTCACTGGATTATGGAGGTCAGATAGGCAGTCGCTCCATGAAAAATATTCTTATTTAGCTGGCTCCGGTCAGACTGGAAGCCGACCCCAATATAGTGGTGAAAAGACTAGGCAGATTGATCTAGATTTTTGTCAAAATTTTATCCTTTGATGTCTAAAACAAACTCAGCGATTGTTCTATCAAATTATACACACAAAAGAATAAGATACGAGGAGAAACAACGATTACGTACATTGCTTAATAAATAAATAAACAAACGAGGAGCGTACCCATTCTGTTCGACAGACTTTGTTTGTGTTCATATTGATTTTCTGTGCCGTTAACGTGATTCGGTACTAAAGTATTTACCTTACCTACTCCATACAGGACAAATATGAAGTACAACAGAAGTAAAGTACTACATGAAGCACAAAAGAGGCACGTGTACTTATTAAAAGAAAAAGTAACTAGCGTTTAAGACGACATATAAAGGAGCTTTTAACAATATTCTTAGTAAAAACTATGATAACAAATATATCTGACAATTGACAATCGTGGCTCTTGGCTGAATGATAACAGCTGCACGGGTCGAAGGTCGTTTGATGATAACAGCTGCACGATAAACCGTTGGTCCGGCTGTGATTCTTAGATCTTCGGCAGTCGTTACGGATACTCAGAATCCCAAAAGTCTGACAACCAGACTTAGCCAAGGGGTTTCGTGTTGGCCAGGAACTGGGTTTTGTAGGTCAGACCAGCAGTCGCACGTTAGACTGGAAGCCGACCCCGGCATAGTTGGGAAAAGGTAAGGCAGATTAATTGAATTCGTGGTCGCTATGGTAATATTTGATTACCATATGGTTGACTACAAAGGCCCTTAGGCCCTTTGTACATACACGTTTTTCTTGTCGTTCAAAACTACGGTTTATTTGCCGTGTGTAGGCACGGTCATCAGTGTTGTTTGGATCACTGTGGAAGCTTGTTGATACACATGTTTTTGTGTTGTATGGATCACTATGGAAGAAGCTTGTTGACGGACACGTTTTTCTACGGTGTAGTTTATACGCCGTGTGTAGACACGGTCGTCAGTGTTGTTTGGATCACTGTGGAAGCTTGTTGATACACATGTTTTTGTGTTGTATGGATCACTATGGAAGCTGGTTGACAGATACGTTTTTCTACAGTGCAGTTTATACGCCGTGTGTAGGCACGGTCGTCAGTGTTGTTTGGATCACTGTGGAAGCTTGTTGATACACACGTTTTTGTGTTGTATGGATCACTATGGAAGCTGGTTGACAGATACGTTTTTCTACAGTGCAGTTTATACGCCGTGTGTAGGCACGGTCGTCAGTGTTGTTTGGATCACTGTGGAAGCTTGTTGATACACACGTTTTTGTGTTGTATGGATCACTATGGAAGCTGGTTGACAGATACGTTTTTCTACAGTGCGGTTTATACGCCGTATGTAGGCACGGCCGTCAGTGTCGTATGGATCACTATGGAAGCTTGTTGACAGACACGTTTATCTACGGCGTGGTATATACGCCGTACTCTTAAGAAACGTGCCATGTACAAAGGGCCTTAGGTAGCTCAGGATCGACAGTGGAAAATAACAAGCAAACACAGTTTTAGAACTTCGCGTTCAATAAAACTGATGGTATCGGATCAAAAAGAATGTATAATAATTACACCGACGAAAGCAATATACTGATGTTGTATATCGCTTTCGTCGGTGTAATTACACCTACCGTCCAAAGAAATTACACCCATTCTGTCGTAAATAATCAATTGTATTATGTAGTAATTGGTATTGAAGAGCTACTGGTACACTCAAAGGAACAAGCATCGATTTGTTTGAAGGAAAATTAAGGTTAATTTAGACTCGATTGATGACGTTGATGTTCGGTTCGTTAATAACATTATAGCGGCATCTAAACCGCCACATGCGAACTACGAATCACACTGACGTCACCCAAAATCCTGCATCGCGCAAGCAGAGTTTACCGCGCAACTAGCATACATATATGCAACGTCCCGACATGAATCACCGGGTAGTTGACGGACACCCGTCTGGTCGGAGGATCCTCCCTTTTCTATGGAGGATGACTGAACTTTACACCCTGCTTCTCATACCTCTACAACATGACCCTCTGTTTGGGCTCCACTGCAGTCGGGCGAAAAGTAATAGATGGTTAAAGATGGTGACTACATCATCTTTTTCTTATTTTCAAGGCGGTCTCTCACCGAGAACATTCGGCTGTAATAACAATCAAAGATTCTACTGTAACGGCTAGGGCTTTGCAGGTAGACTGTGCAGGCGCAGGTGTAGAGAGATAATTGAAACCAGCAGGATAGGTTAATATTATACAGGGTGACATACATCGACTCGCAAACTGAAACCATGAATTTGGAACATGATTTCAAACCCATAAAAATTAACTGTTCCATACATTTTGACCGCGTAGGTACTGCATTTTTGTATGAAACAGCTTTTCTTTTATAATCTGCGATAAAGGGGTTTGGGTAAAGTTGGCGTCGTTTGGAAGTTGAGCGGCCAGTAATGAAACTTAGATATTATGAAAGAATAGAATAAAGCGATCAAAAGCTATTATGGACACATTTCTCTAAACCATATCGGAACGCAGATATTTGGTTTTGTATTGGTAATTGAAATCGAAGAAGTTATTATAAGTTATTGCACTCTTTTAGGTTTCTGCCGTATTTTTTTAAGAATTCTAAATAAAATAAATCAAATACAGTGACGAAGATGAATGGAACGGGCGCCCAGTGTCTGTAAAAAGTAACAATGTGCCGTTGGGTGGTCGAAACCATTAATGGCAGATTAAAAAATCAGTTCCGTCAGCTTCGGTCTCAGAATTTTAATGTAGCTGCAAGTCATCTATTTGAAGAAATAAGAATAGCTGCAGCATTATTAAATGCGTTTGGGGTACCACTGACTGATCATAGGCTGACACAGGAAATAATAAATCGTATACCTCACCATAGTCCACGGAATCAACTAGGCGAGTATGTCATTGCGAATAATCTGAATAGAAGAAGGGCTGATTTTGAATCTATGAATTCTGAAGTTCCTGGGCTGGATGACTTTCCTATTTTAAGTGAAGATGATTTAATTCTCTATGCACTTGGAACGTATCAAGTATGTACAACAAGCTCGTAGCTACTACGGAGAGCATGTAAAAAGTGACGATTCATATGTGATTGAAGTATGCAGAGAACCCAATATTAATGACTTTTCGGCGGAAACCTATAACTGGATTGATCCGTGGCTTTTTAGAGGCAGGATCCAATCCAGACATTCATCTAGACGGACATATTACGTATATATTCTCGTAGAAAGACTGGAAGGGCAAGATGCACAAGGGCTGGATGCAATATAGAAATAGATGGCGCTGCACCGCCACGACAAGTTTGTGCTCCGTGTTATTAAATGTTTAAAAATAGTAAAACCTCATAAACTGTTATAAAATTGTTAAGATAAGAAACTGATGTGTGTTGTCTATATGTGGAAGTGCTATAAAATCAAAAGTACTGCAGTGAACATTAATAATACGCAAATATGTATCTCCCACAAAACTCGATTTTATATACTTAAATATTGTGACAAACTATATAGCAGTGATCAACGTGCATTAGAAAACAATTAAAACTTTACATTCTACAAAATTAAAGTGTTAAAGAAGTGATAAAAAGAAACAAACAATAAAACATAACATATACGATTAAACAAAGGAATGACCTTTGAACCTTAATAACACATTTGAATTCAAAAACTGTTAAACGAACTTTCAAATGACACTAGTAAACTGTGGTAGTATATATAGCGTAATTTGGACATCACATGTAATGTTTAAGTGGCCCAGTTCGCTAAGCGTCTACCTCGTTCACCTCAGACGCTAAGTATCGAGTTCGAGCCCCACGAAGTGCGATCTCTTTTTGTGATTTGTATTCACATAAAAACTCATAATAATGGATTCCGACTACATAACATACCGTAAAACTAACAAATCTGATTCTTTGAATAATTCTTCGTGCTCAATGTTTGATACTTCTGCAATGAGTTTACCGGAGAATACGATGAATAGTATAAATGACAATGAGAATTACATCAAACAAATAAATGAGCTTAAAATGGAATTAGCATCCGTACACCAAGAAGTAGATAATTTGCTAGAGGAAAACCAACAACTAAAATCAGAATTAGAACACAGCAAAATAGTTATAGAAAACTACAAGAAAGTAAGGTTTGCTCCTACGCCATCATCCGTGCGTATAAGCAGCAAGAAAAAGCGACAGAAACGGAAACCTGAAGAGACATTAAGTTCAGTTACGAAGCAGATAAAAACAAGTTCTCCTACAAATAGTGATACGGATATAGAATTTGAAAAGAGCACCACGAAACCAAATAAGCATGCAACGAAAATAGAAACGACTAAAAATAAAATATGTTTGATAAGCACTAATAACAAAAATAGCATTTTATCGATTGCCCAAGCGACAATCAAAGGCAACTTTGAATTATGCCATTACATAACACCCCATGCAGGAAACAAACAACTATTTACAGGAATAAATGAAAAATTGACCAATTTTACAAAACAAGATTATTGTGTCATAATCATAGGTGACGAAGACTTTACAGTGACGAAAAATTACTTTGACCAGATATTTTTTATTCGTGAGTCCCTGCGAAATATAACACATACAAATATAATAATTTGTTTGCCTACCTATAAATGTAATGATTACGAAAACATGCATAATTGGAGGGTTGAAAACTTCAACAACCTTTTATACTTAGACATAACTACACATGAGCATGCATATTTCTTAGATTCCAATAAAAATATATATTATGATTACTCATTGTATAATACAAAAAATGGGAAAATTAATGACAAAGGTATTCGCGCAGTCTTCAGAGACCTAAATGACTATATTCAGGATTTACAAGAGTACAACAGCAACGAATTACAGGCCAACATAGAAGAATCAAATTTTTTTTTTTCTTGACTAATGAGAATTTAATCGTTTTGCATCAGAACATTGCAGGATTGATCAACAAATCTGACATGCTTACAATCTGCTTAGCAGAACTTGAAGACAGGAAATTAAAAGTTGATACACTGTGCATTACAGAACATTTTATGTCAGAGGGCGATGAGACACATCTACTGATCCCAAACTACAGTTTAGCTTCATGTTTCAGCAGAATTAATAGTAAAAGAGGTGGGTCATGTATCTTAGTCAGAAATGGTCATTTTTGGAAAGAAGTACCTGAGATTGCAAAATTATCAACAGCTAACGCATTTGAATGCTGTGGTATAGAATTAACCAGGTATAATATATTAATTGTGTGTATTTATCGTGTACCAAAAGTTACAAATCTGAGTGTATTTTTTCAAAAATTAGAACACTTATTAACAAATGTAAGTAACAAAAAAAAGTATTGCAACATTATATTAGCCGGTGACTTCAATATTGACATCATGAAGAAGAGCTCTGTATGCCTCGATTTAACTTGTTTGTTATTAAATTACAATTTGAAATTAGCCATTAATGAACCTACTCGATTAAAAAGCCAGACTTGCATCGATAATTTCGCACATAATTTTCAAAGTAGATGTGGGACTGAAGTGATAGAGTTTGCTATATCGGACCATACGGCACAACTGTTAAAATGTCCGGTAAAAAATGTATACAATAGTCAATACTGGAAAAAAACACAGAGAGACTATGCAAAGGAAAATATACTTAAATTCAGATCTTGTCTAGAAAGTCTGAAATTTGCTGATATTTATAATACCGATGACCCTAATATCGCATATAATTCATTTTTGGAGGAGTTTACGTTGTTTTATGAACTTTGTTTTCCATGTAAACTTGTAACTATTAACATAAACAGAAAGTCTAAATGGATCTCACGAGGTGTTAAAATTTGTAGTAAGAAAAAGCGACAACTGCTATGGAAATATAGACGTAAACCATCTGAAACTAATAAGTCTCACTTTATTGAATATAGTAAATTATTTAAAAAAATTATACGACTTACCCAAAGGGCGCAAAATAACTATAAAATCAAAATATCAGACAATAAAACTAGATCGACATGGCAAATAATAAAAAATTAAATATACCGCGTGATTGTTTACCGAAAATTATTAATGCTGACAATAGAGTGGTTACAAATCCAGAAGCAATTGCGAATCAGTTTAATAATCACTTCGTTGATAGAGTTGTTTCCATACAAGAGTCGGGAAAAAACGTCACCACAGGCATTTTAAACAGTCAAAAATCAATGTTTATGGCCCCAAGTTTACCGTGTGATATGTTGGATGTTATAAAACAATTAAAAAACACTAGTAGTGTGGGATATGATGGTGTCTCCACTAAAATAATTAAATCTGTTAGTGATTTAATATGCAGTCACTTAAGTCACATCATAAATCTATGTATCAGCACGGGTACCTTTCCTGATGGTATGAAAACATCAATAGTAAAACCCCTATATAAAAAAGGAAACAGAGATCTAATCGAAAATTATAGACCAATAGCGCTGATACCTATTATATCGAAAATTTTCGAAAAATTCATCTACAAACAATTATACACATATATAATATTCTTTGCAGTGAACAAAATGGTTTCAGACAAAATAAGACAATCAATATGGCGGTCTATGATTTTCTTCATACTGTTATGTTGAAAGTGGATCAAAGGATCCCAATTTGCGCTGTTCTATGTGATATGACACAAGCATTCGACTATGTTGACCATAATATTTTAATTAAAAAACTTGACGCATACGGAGTTAGAGGCAATGTTCTTAAATTAATAGAATCCTATTTGACCAATAGAAGGCAAATCACAGCAATCTCAAGAATAAATCGCACAAAAAAAGCGACTACGTATTTGTCTCAAGAACGTGTAGTGAAATTCGGTGTACCACAGGGGAGCGTTCTTGGACCATTATTATTTATCATCTATATAAATGACTTTCCCAAATCTATTGAGCATCCTATGACTCTTTTTGCAGACGACAGCACAATCACAATAGCATGTAAGCATACTGACACCTATGAACTTGACATTAATAATGCTTTAGCTTCTGTAATTTGCTGGTTAGACAATAATAATCTAAAAATTAATTTAAATAAAACACAAATTTTACATTTTAATCAAAGAATACCAGTAAAAAATGACATTAAATTAAAATATAAAAATCACATTATATCCAGAGTTAGTAATGCCAAATTTCTTGGACTAACTATTGATCAAAAACTAGATTGGAAAGACCACATAGAAGCAATTAGTAAAAAAGTTAGCAGTTCTTCCTACGCATTGTATAAACTCGCTCCAATCGTAAATATAGATACATTGCTTACTGCCTATCACGGACTGGTGGCATCGATCCTTAGATACGGCATTATTTTCTGGGGTAACTCCACACATAAAGATGTGTTATTTAGAATGCAAAAACGATGCATAAGAGCTATGTTTGGCCTTAAAAATATAGACAGTTGCAAACCATATTTTGTAAAACATCAAATTCTCTCACTTCCTTCCTTGTACATTCTCGAAACGGTGTTATTTGTTAAAAAGAATCCCCAACTGTTTCCAAAGTATTCAGATGGTTCCGAACGAAGTCAACGTGATAATCGCATACTTCGTTTACACAGGTCTAAAACAGCTCTCATGAGTAAGAGTGTATTCTGCATGGCCCCAAAATTATACAACAAGCTACCGAAGGCATACAAAGATTTAAATATAAATAGTTTTAATAAAAGCATTAAAAAACTTTTAATAAATAAATGCTATTATAACGTTGCAGACTATTTAATTGATAAATTACTTTAGATATACATGCCAATGTAATTAATTATTATTTTGGATTATGATTTTGAACATTCTGACATTATTAACACTCTTGACATTATTTTAAAGCTTATTGACATTTTTACTTTTTAATATATTTGCTATTGGACATTAACGAATTATCTGTATTTTAACAACTCTATTTAACTATCAATTGTGTCGCTTGTTATGAATTTGTAAATATTGTCTACTTCTTTTTAATACGAATAATTTATTTCGATTGTATTTGTACGCCTTTCTAGGCAAAACATGTTGAGACTTCTTTTTTCTCTTTTTCCATCTCATTGTAAAACCTACACGTGTTTTTTTTTGACAAATAAATCTTATCTTATCTTATCTTATCTTATCTTATCTTAATATTGGGCCACTATTGCTCATGTATAATCGGGAAACGGACCTTAGGCTGCTGTTCGCATGTAATGTCCATTATATATTATGGTACATGGGATGGGGCAGATATCAAAATAATCTGACTCCGCCGGCACAATTTTAAGATACCATTATTCGACATGACATTGAAAACGAAATTGACGAAGAAAGTTAATAAACTTGTTTTTACATATCATGTAATAAATGCAATAAAGTATAATAATATGTTTTTATTATTTCCTAAGGCCCAATACTAACGTCACATTGACAGACGGTCGTGAAATAGTAAAGCCAATATCTAATATCAATCTTCTCAAAACATAACTAAGATTTTTTTCACGCAGGACGGTAATTGAAGTATTTATAGAGACTACATTTTTAAAATCTTCAAATGCAAATATCTCAGCTTCGATATCACTTAGGATAAAAATAATTGAACATATATGTATACTTAACACAGCAGAACAAAGTAACTTGAAAATAATTGGTGGCCGCTGAAAAAAAAAAATGACGCCACAAGTCCATACAAAGTTACTCAAACCCCTTTCTACTCTAGCCCCCTAGCGTAAAAGTTTTTCCTAGCCAATCAAGTTCCGGATTCATGTAATAAAAAATAAAATAAATAGGTAGAAGTAACACGGCTAGGTCGTGGGTAAAGATTACATTACGGGCTCCTGCAGCCTATCTGCGTACACACTATCAGTCTCAATCTGAATAATTTTGAAGGATATTGCTAATCCATTGCTTCATATGTTCGAAAAATGTGTCTGCTCAACAACGAAAATAACGCAATGAATGTTGTTGTACTGTCAAAATTAAACCCATTGGTACTGATAGTGTGTTACGCAACTAAGGAGCGCCTTAAGGGGGAATACTTCAAACTAGGCATCGTAACCAACTTTATTTAGAGAAAGAGACCATGAAAAGGAAATATCCGACTTCCAAAAAAGACACTACAAAGTGAAAAACAACTAATTTCGGAAGTCGATGTCGTTGGGTTCGCATTTTCGTTGTTTGCCACCGACTTCCGAAATCAAAGTTATTTTTCACTTTTTCGTTGTAATTTTTACCAGTAGGTAATTTTGGTTTCAAAACCAAACTACTGAACTGTTTTTGATGAAATTTCTATGGGACCAATCTGAAAGTATATCCTTACAAACAAAAAAATAGTTTTACAAATCGGCTTATAAATAACGAGTTCTGAAGTAACAAACAAAAAAAAACATTCGAATTGAGAACCTCCTCCTTTTTTGAAGTCGGTTAAAAACAGTAATTTTGTTACTCTTGTGTCAATATTTACGAAATCGATATGCAATATCCTATGTGGTTGCTGGGTACTTAATAAAAATGACGAGTACTTACATAAATAAACGGAAGATCGCTGCGTACAAGGAGGTCAAGTACCTGGCCCTCAAGACAGAGACAGCTGGAAGCTCAAGACACTGACAAGAGTCGTAGCTCTTTAGTACCTGTAAGAAATAAAAAGAAATAATTAGAACAGCACCCTAATTCTGTAACACACTATTAATCTCAATCTGAATAATTTTGAAGCACATTGCTAATCCATTGCTTCATATGTTCGAAAAATGTGTCTGCTCAACAACGTAAATAACGCAATGAATGTGAATGTTGAACTGTCAAAATGAACCCATTAGGTACTACAGATAGTGTGTTACGCAACTACCTCGCAGGTCGGCAACAGAGGGTTTGATTCCCAGGTTGGGCAAAGTGTTATTGGGTTGTTCCATTGAGAATTTCTCAATAGCAGCTCGGAGTCTGGGTTCGTGCCCGGTGGATGGCGGTTGACGGCTGATGGGGCCGAAAGGTTCTGGAGCGGCGGCCGCGTACGGGAAGACGTAGTGTTGGAAGGCCTCCTACAAGGTGGATCGACGAACTTGTCAAGGCGCTGGAACCCGCTGAATGCGGGAAGCACAGAACCGGTCGAAGTGGAGGGGCTTGGGGGAGGCCTATATCTGTTTATACCGTTAAGGATTATATCGAGGACAAAAAGGCTTGGGATTAAGGTGCTTCCAATTTTTTACATATTTAATGTTTTTATTTTTATTTATATTTTTTTTCTCTCTGTCTTGTTGTTGTTGTTTTTTTTTTTTTTGTTTTATTATATACACTTTGACATTAATGGATTTTATATATACTATGACATTTGCTTACTTTGTAAAGTATTCTATTATTTTAATTATTGTGAATGTGAAGACTATGTGGGTCATTTTATTTATATTATTTTTTCTCTCTGTTCTGTTAGTTTTTGTCATGGTCTGGCAGTTTGAGTAATTAATGTGGCCTACCCAAATGTCCTTTCTTTGGTATTGTTCGTCGAATCGTCGAGCTCCTTAAGTTTTGAGTTGAGCTGCACGATTTCTGACAAATGCGTGCACTGGCTGGACAGGTCCTCTCAATCTGTGTGGCTCTTTCCTCAAAAGACCATCTCAGACATCGACCTGCATGGTCTTCATATGATCTGACCAAGATTATGTCTGGACTTTAAAAGAGACTGTGACCTCTGAGTTTGTTTCGGCCTTTCTTCTCAGAGTAGTCAGATAGGAAACGCCGACCTCATCTAGTTTTAAAATATGATTGACGTGTAAAAGTGTTTGTACAAACCTACTTACAAAAATAAAATCATTTATCATTTATCAGCACTGGACGTCTTGCGGCTGAAATGATGATGATGATGATGGCAAAAGGCTCGTCCCCTATTACATGGGGCTTAAAAAAAACTGGCGTAAGGGCAATTATGTTTACGTGCTCAAGATGCCTCACTGCTATACCTCATGGTCGCGGTTTAGCTGGCTGCGTCGATGTCATCTCAATGGAAAACAAATGCATGCTCATAGACACGCACGCACATGCCAGGCGGCTTACATGTGCCTGGCATGTATACCAATCGCGAGGTATCCCAATGAGGTATCTTCGGCATGTAATTTCCATAATGTGGGTGGGTGTACACCTCTGTCAGACCCTTCGGGGTAAACAGGCGTAATGTTGTTATATTGGGCTACAGTCACCATCACTACTCGTATAATAAGTATAAGAAACTTCTGTTGTCATGTCAGTCATGCAAAACATTGTATCGTTCATGTTTAATGTCCTTAAGCTACCATCAGTTCTAACTGAGTTTTATCTTGTTTTCGATAAAGAACTAGTTTCAGTTTTAGGGTAGTTAAATCTATCGGATATGACATCACATGATGCCGTGGAGACCCTCAAAAGGATAGGTCATCCCATCGGTCCCCAAGGGGTTGTAACGGACAACTAAAGCTGATAACAGATTAGCGTTGTCCGCAGTCGTAATAACATTTTTGTATTTTGTTCAAAGGGACAAAGAAAGGAGTTTCTTTACATAATATACCGGCCGACTTTTTTTACCGTATGGACAAACACAGGGTATAAAAGGTGAACGGAGTAGGAGCCTTTTTAACGGGAAAGAGTGATTCGCCCAATTGTTCTGAGTGTGATAAGGTAGAGGATACCACTCATATTTTAGCGGAATGTGTACGGAACGAGGTTGAGAGGAGTAGCTATTTCATGGAAAACGGTTTTAATTCTATTAATGTTGGCATGTATTTGTGAAAAAAATAAACAAATTTCTGTGCCGTAGGCTTCTAATCCGTTCCCCTTTAATACCCAGTTTTTGTCCAGACGATAAAAAAAAATCTGCTGGTATAAGCTAACAGTTTAAAAATAATGATAATAATAATTATTATTTACCTACAAGTAGGTAGGTATGTAAAGAAGGAGAGGAAAGAATCATAGGGCATCAAAAAATTCGTCCGCATCGCTGTCAATATGAATAGTGCCCGAAAGGCTGGCAGCATTGATGGTGTAGCGGTATCTACAACGCCACATGCGAACAACGCGTCATACTGACGTCACGCAAATCCTGCATCTCGCAAGCAGAGTTTACCGTGCAATTAGCATAGATACAATTTCCCAATATCAATCGTTGGGCAATTGCCCGCCAGACACAACACCCGTCTGGTTGGAGGATCCTCCCTTTTCAATGGAGGATGAGTGAACTTACACCCTGTTCCTCATGCCTCCAAACTGGTGACCCCGAACATGAACGTCAGCGCAGCCTTCTCGCACCTACTTCAGCGTGACGTCATCATCATCATCACTCCCGCAAGCTTTAGCGGCGAGTCACCCAGCCAGCCAGCATCCTCGGCTTCAACGGGTATCCTGACCACCAGCATGCAACTACCCGAAACTGTCAAATTTTCGCTATCAACCTTGAACCTTAATGCTTTAGCGATAAAGTTGAAATTCTATTAAAGTAATTTGACAGATTGTAGTAGCTTGATGTGCTGGCGTCTGTACCTATTTATTTATTTATACTTTATTGTACAACAATACATAACAAAAAATAGATCGAACACTACAAAATATACAACGGGCGGCCACATTGCTTTCTGCGATCTCTTCCAGGCAACCTTGCACATTTGCAGAGTATACGAGTAGATGCCCATTTTAACTAACACTTGGCGAAACCTAAATGAATGCCAAAATAAAAGGACGCTGTTGGATTTTGAACGCTCGCCTCAGTGCTGAGAGTTCTATTCGTATTGTAGTCACTTTTTTTTTTTTTTTTGGATTTGAAATCCTCAACCCACTTGTGTTCCTTCCTTAGCCCTTTCTGTTCCAGGGCAGCGGTAACCCTTTCGGACGATCCCGCTACCCTGGCAGGCTTCGGCCCTATCGGGCCCCTTCGTCTGCTGACATCTCTTTGAGGCGCGCGTGGAACACATACGCGCCGTCCGGCATGGGCCTGGTCCTGATCGGACGGTGAGCTAGTATTTTAGTCCCTGTATTCGATGTGACGACGCTTGATGGAGGCCTATCTCCAGCGGGGTAATTGCGTAACACATGCACCATCAGTAGCAATGGGTTTCATTTTGACAGTTCAACAGGACTGTCTGTGCTGTACCAAGAAAGTATTCTATTATTTTAATTATTGTGAATGTGAAGACTATGTAGGTCACTTTATTTTTATTATATTTTATTTTTCTCTCTGTGCTCTTAGTTTTGTCATGGTCTGGCAGTTTGAGTAATTAATGTGGCCTACCCAAATGTCCTTTCTTTGGTATTGTTCGTCGAATCGTCGAGCTCCTTAAGTTTTGAGTTGAGCTGCACGATTTCTGACAAATGCGTGCACTGACTGGACAGGTCCTCTCAATCTGTGTGGTTCTTTCCTCAAAAGACCATCTCAGACATCGACCTGCATGGTCTTCATATGATCTGACCAAGATTATGTCTGGACTTTAAAAGAGACTGTGACCTCTGAGTTTGTTTCGGCCTTTCTTCTCAGAGTAGTCAGATAGGAAACGCCGACCTCATCTAGTTTTAAATATGATTGACGTGTAAAAGTGTTTGTACAAACCTACTTACAAAAATAAAATCATTTATCATTTAAGAGTTCGCCATAAATCCGATCCAGTCTGTCCTTTGCTGTCCCACTCCCAGCGACACCCAAATTCGAGGTCCGTACCCCACAGGGGGTTGCCCTTAGCATTATAATCGCTTAATTTTTAAGTTTTTTTAAGCCTCGGACCGGTTGGTGGCTCTCATTTATTGGGGCATCCACTGAGAGACAACATAAAAAAAAAGAGTTCGCTGGTTATTTTATTATACTATTACCTACATACCTAACTAGAATTTTCTATGTACCTTTTAAAACTTTAAACAGACTTTTTAAATCAGAATTATTAAAAACTCTCAAGGACTCCACGAGACAGGCTCGACCTAGTGTGGAGTCCACAAGTTAAAATATAAAATTATGTTTCCCCTGTAAAAATAATCTTAGGAGTAATTTATTTGTACATACTTAGATGAAGGAAATGTAAGAAAACTATTTGGTCAATAAACGATTTATTATTATTATTATTATTACTGTAAATGGCTTCGCGGAAACAGTATGGCAGCGACAGCTTTTGAAAACCATTTATCTACACGATACTTTAAAATGTAAACTAGGTGTCCATATTAATGAGTTATCCATATTTTATTATAAAGGTTTACTTTTAGGTATTTTCCCGCTGTTCGAAACAGTAGGTGACCTAATGTTAAAGGTTTTCATACTTTTAACCAATGTTTGGAAAAAAATATTATTTATTTATTTATTTATTTATCCTCACACTGGAACGCCATACAGCAATTACACCAATGGAGCAAAAAATCTGTGCTGCTTTCCATCCATCCTGTGCGCGGTGGACGTCGAACGAGTGGCGATGGATCACGCACGCTCACGCAGCATGCAAGTGCAGCATTTCTCCATAGCCCCCCATGACTCCTTCCATATTGCGCACATTCATTGCGAATTTTGTTTAAACTTTTAACAAAAGGTTGTTTCTTTTGTTAAAAGCTAAAATTTTGTAGGTAATGTTTACGTAAATAATTTTCGTAGGTACACGTTGTATACCTTTCAAGAACTCTCTCAATGTACCTATATTTAGCAAATGTATGTACCAAACGTACAGGTTTTGGCTTCCGATTTTAAAAAAGGACTACATCTTGCTAATATTTAAACAATGTACCTAACTCAATCAATTAATCTATCTAGCCTTTTTACGTTTATGTTGAAACGGTTGAAAGACAACACAAGACACAGTTCCTGAAACACAAAACATAAATGTCAAAACAAAAAAGTGACAATAGAGTGTGCCTCACGGCTGCGCCAAAAAGGGTTTGGGTCGGCTTCCAGTTTATCCAGCTGTATACCAGTATTTTGCCTGACCTCACGATACCCCTTGATACAGTTCCCCCCCCTGGTTGTCACAGTTTCGGCTTTCTGACTATCCGTGACGACTAACAGAGATCTACGAATGACAGCCGAGACCATCGGCTTAGCGTGCTTTCCTGTAGTCTCGATAGTTATGTCATGGATGATCACCCATCCACTGGCCAGCCGGCAAGCGTTGCTTACCCCCGTGCGGCTGATATTATTTAGCCACGAGCTGGACTAAAAATAACAACGAAACTTCCATCGGGAAAGAAAAACTTCTTAAAAAAGCATTCCACTTGTTTACTCGTATTGGTACTTCTAGAAATCCAATTAAATCTGTATGGCTTCTTACTCAAAGACTCGCTTCAAGGAAAAACCACCATGGAGTTTCTATTTATTTATAAGATGAAAATAAATGTTTGCTGTTTTTTTTTATAATTAATTGAAGTCCGGTTTTCTTGTCACTAATATTCCTAGAAAATATGCTTGGACTTTATTAACATACCTAATAGCAAATAAACGAGGCGGGCTGCGGCCGACAATGTTCATATATTATGTTCAAAGCTCTAAACAGGCTCTAAACTTTAGTTCAACTAAATATTCGGTCTATCTCAAATACATAATCAACATATAATGTCCCCACTGCTGGGACACAGGCCTCCTCTCAGTGAGAGGGAGTGGGCCGTAATCCACCACGCGGGCCCAGTTCAGGTTGGTAGATGTCACACGTCTTCGCATTTTTGATTCTAGGACGTGCCGGTATCCTCACGTGTTTTCCTTCACCGTTTTGAGAGCATTGGTGATGAAAATAATTTACACAAAGTGAAGCGCCTGACTGGGTTCGGCCGTTACCAGTGGGCCACCACAGCTCTTCCTCTATCTCAAATACTCAAAGAAAATGATCGCTTCCTGCACGACGTCTGTGCAAACGACGGCTCTGCGTCTATCGCAGCGACAAGACGCACATTTTGCGCTGGAACCTAGCTTTTGCAGAAAAATACCCGGATATGTAAACCAATTATAAAACCATGTCATATTATGGGGATTAAAATACATGACTCATATGTAAAATATGGTAAAATTATAATGACATAATCCTATATTTTAACAGTAATTGATTATCCTTGTGGGTGGCAGTAGTTCCGTGAGACAGACGAATAGTGGTGAGTGGTGAGCCAAAACACTTGAGTTAACGGTTTTTTTTTGCGCGCCAAGTCATGCGGCAGACATCTTGTCAGTTATTAAATACTGTTCTTAATCAAAGAACGGTATTTCCGTTAGATTAGTGTTGGTAATTGGTAAATAATTTTCTTACATTTGTATGTTTTATTAAGGTGAAGAAAACATTTTTGCTTCAAGGCCAGAAGGTCAATTCCCGTAATTAAAAACGTCAAAATCTAGTCGCAATGTCATCTCAGCTACAAGCAATGTCAAAAACTTGTCAAAACTGTAGGGAAATTAGAGGTATTTTTGATAGATTCAGACTGATAACAGACTGAACTGAACTTTCTTCTGAACTTCGAGAAATACCCCTCAGGGCTCGGTCTATTTATAGGTTAAAATTAAAACTTGTATTGGGTTTCATTTTCCTTCCTTTCCTTCATTGATGACATCAAAATGGTCGCCAACGTCTGCTTCAAAACTGCATAAAAAGTTTTTTGACTCAGCATTATTTTGATGTTTGTTCTAACGACTGTCAAAGATCTACGAATGACTGCTGGGACCAACTGCTAAACGTGCTTTCCGAGGCACGGAGGGGTCTCGATATGTAAAGATGGTCACCCATCCACAGACCAACCGCGGTAAGCATAGCTTAACCTGATCGATCGGCGTGTGCGGCTGTTATTATTATTTAGCGACGAGCCCCTGTAGTATATTAGAGGTATATATATTTAGCGACGGGCCCCTGTAGTATATTAGAGGTAGGTATATATATTTAGCGACGGGCCCCTGTAGTATATTAGAGACGTATATATATTTTGTTCAATCGTTGTATTTCGTAATGGAAGGTACTTAGATCGTCCTCTAGGAAGTTTTCAGCGTTATTGTGAGAACAGTTTCTTGAACTTTTAGCCGTTTCACTAAAGGTTTTGCTTCTCTTCTGCCATATTGGTTGCCAAGACCATCCGTGGAAACTGGCACAAACTTCCTTTCGCTGTAGGTATTGTTTCTATTTACTTTGTTGTCTACACAATATCCGTGCTTTGATAGCAAGCAGTCGCTCATAGTAATTGTGATTAGGGTTGCCAAGTTTTTTCATATAATATTAATTAATTTATTGTATTCTAAGTACCTAATAACAGCCGCACAGGTCAATCGATCAGGTTAAGCTACGCTTGCCGCGGTTGCTCCGTGGATGGGTGACCATCTTCATATACCAAGACCAGACAGCTGGGGCCAAGGCCTCAGCTGTCATTCGTTAATCTTTGACAGTCATTACGGGTAGTCAGGAGCCCGAAAGTCTGACAACCAGTCTTACCAAGGGGTACCGTATTACCAAGTAACTTGGCTGTGGAGGTCAGATAGGCAGCCGGTCCATGTAAAATACTGATATTCAGCTGCATCCGGTTAGATTGGAAGGCGACCCCAACATAGTTGGGAAAAGGCTAGGCAGATGATATAGTATTTTCGAAGCCATTGCCTGTAGGAATATAGTAGAGATTTGAAAAATATGCTTAGTACGTATGTTTCAAAAGTGTTGATGTATTTTTTAAAAGCATATCTTTTGCAACTTTGAACCTTTGTTTTTTCAATGTCTTACTCATCTAACCATTATTACACTCTAAATTATTGTTACATACCACCTTTATGAAATTAATACCGGCCATTTTGCGCACATCTCGCCATTTTGTATTTAAATGGAAATAAATAGTTATTTCGCCTACTACAGGGTGTTAGGCGGAGGGTTAGATAAACAAGGGGGGTTCGTAGGTAGACCGTTTTAAGAAATACTTATTTAGTTTAAAGACCCTAAAGGTTCACATTTTTGTATATGAATTTTTTGTAGCTTTTAACACCTGTAATACACTCGAGAGCAATGAATCCGGGTCACTTGAAGAATCCTAAAAATCTCGGAAACTAAAAATGCTAGGTTAATGCAATAAATTGTATTTAATAGGCAATGTAATACTCCTTAAATGAAGTTATTAAAACTTCTTAGTTATTGTAAAGTTATATCATAAAAAAATCAAATTTGAAAAAGGGCCACTTTCGAAGATGGAACTACGAAATTTCAGCATTTGGTTTTGCTTTTGTTTGTAATCTGTCATTTATGTGGGTACATAAACCATGTTGATAGTGCTCTATATTCATTATTCAAGCTGAAATTATGTCGCTTACGCCTGAAGAATGCACCAGAATACTTACAATGCTGGAAACCGGCCGGAGTCAGCGCGATACAGCCAGGACTGTCGGTGTGTCGCTGTCAACAGTACAAAGAGTTCTCCGACGTTACGAAGAAACTGGTTCTAACCTACGCAGACCAGGAACGGGCAGAACCAGGTGTACCACAGCACGAGAAGACCGATACTTGGTGAACACCATGCTTCGAAATCGCTTTCTCACAGGAACTGAACTCACAAATCAGTTTCGACGCCTCGGAGGAAGTAACCCAAGTGCATGGACAGTAAGACGTCGGCTTGCTGAATCTAACTTAAAACCCCTTAGACCTGCAAACGGCCCTAAACTGGAGCGTGGGCATCGTATTTCAAGACTAAGATATGCCCAGAGCCACGTAAATTGGAGTATTGAAGATTGGTCGAAAGTTATGTTCTCCGACGAATCAAAATTTATGCTCTACAAGCACGATGGAAGACACAGAGTGTATCGAAGACCAGGGGAAAGATTCAAGCAAGCATGCATCGAAGAAAAAGTAGCCTACGGTGGTGGGTCTGTACTTGTGTGGGCCGGAATTTCTTCTGAAAGTCGCACAGAGCTGGTGATCATAGAAAACGGCTCTTTAACTAGCGTAAGATATGTGGAAGAAATCCTCAATGATTACGTTGGTCCATTTATGGTCAATTTAGGTGAGGATGCTATATTTATGCATGACAATGCCCGACCTCATATAGGTAGGATTGTGAATGACTACCTTCAAGAGATGAACATTACTCGTATGGAGTGGCCAGCGCGCAGCCCGGATATCAACCCGATCGAGCATGCTTGGGACGAGCTAGGCAGATGCGTAAAACAACGAAACCCTCCCCCAATCACGCTTCGTGAGCTCAAAATTGCTCTCACAGAGGAATGGGAGAATATTCCCCAAAATCGTATAAGGAACTTGGTGTACAGCATGCCAAACCGCGTAAACGCAGTAATGGAAGCACGAGGAGGCAATACGAAGTATTAAAATTCAAGAAAATCGTAATAAAGTTCAAAAATTTCATGTTTCCTATTTTTGTTTTAAGGAGAGATCAGCAGTTTTTTTCTTTATGTAATTTTGTGTTAATAAAATGTATGGTGACTCATATTTTTTTACTTTCATTTAAGGAGTATTACATTGTCTATTAAATACAATTTATTGCATTAACCTATCATTTTTAGTTTTCGAGATTTTTAACATTCTTTAAGTGACCCGGATACATTGCTCTCGAGTGTATTTCTTTTGGGGTTGGCTTCTAGTCTCACCGGATACAGTTATACCAATATTTAATAATTATAACTGCCTATCTGACTTCCAAAACCCAGTTACTGGGCAATACGTTAGATATCCCTTGGTAAGGCTGGTTGTCAGACTTTCGGGCTTTTGACGATCCGGAACGACTGAAGATCCAGGAATGACAGCCGGGACCAACGGTAACTTTCCGAGGCACGGAGGGGTTTTGATATGGAAAAGCTGGTCACTCATCCACCAACCCAACCGTGGCAAGCGTAGCTTAACCTGATCGATTTACTGTGACCGTGCGGCTGTTATTACTTACATAATAAGTAATATGTCAAACGGCCATTTTTCAAATACGAGCAAGTATTGATTTCCAATAATTATACAACACAACGCTTTTGCTTTCATCTTTTGACATTGGCAAATGATGAAATGAATGCGAAAATGCTTTGTTGTTAGACTTAACAAGAAATGTTTTACTGTAGTCTCCAAACGTACCTAGAAAATTTTTGCCTGTCTGTCTGTTTGTTCCGGCTAATCTCCGAAACGGCTGGACCGATTTTGACGGGACTTTCACTGGCAGATAGCTGATGTTATACCTAAGGAGTAACCTAGGCTACTTTTATTTTAGAAAATTAATTATGGTACCGCGAAAAAAAAATTAAAACCCATGTGTTAGGGTTTGTGAATTTTGATTTTGCTAATCAATTATTTTAATTGATATTCGTCTTAATATTTTACACTGGCTGGCAACTTTACCCTTTTACTATATTCATGGTCGCTCTGTGATTGGTTGCCGAAAATCGCGGGAACCAATCGGAGAACTCGCTTCTTCCCGCTGAAGATGAAAAAAAACGCGGGGAGGAACAAAGAGGAACGCCTGGCGGTCGCAGGGTTTTGGGATTTTTTTAGACTCCACGCGATACCGATAGGTCAGAAGAAAATTAATAAGTACCTAATGCTAAGTATTGATTTTGTATGTGCAGTTCGATTGACGGTTCGGTGGTTCGGTTCGGTTGTTCAGTTTGAGTTTGATTGTTCGGTTTGTGTTGTTCGGTTGGTGCTGTGTGAAATGTCCAGGGATTTATTTATTTTATTGAAATATAAGTCAGTTACGTATAATCGTTGTATCATTATAAATTTGACTACGTCCCGTCCCTGTTGGTGTTTCTCACACATGAAATCTAATTTGTTTTCCGACATGCACGCGAACATAGTGACGGGCACAGCTAGTATTGAATCCCATTGCAAAAGAAAATGAATGAGACGGACGCATGATAGACCGTCGCTAAATAATAACAGCCGCACAGGTCGATCGATCAGGTTAAGCTGCGCTTCGCGGTTGGTCTGTGGATGGGTGACCATCTTTACATACTGAGACCCCTCCGTGCCTCGGAAAGCACTCTAAGCCGTTGCTCCCAGCTAGCATTCTAGGATCTTTGACAGTCGTAACGTCAGAAGCCCGAAAGTCTGACTACCAGTCTTACCAAGGTATTGTATTACCCAGTAACTGGGTTGTGGAGGTCGGATAGGCAGTCGCTCCATATAATACACTGGTATTCAGCTGCATCCGGTTAGACTGGAAGCAAACCCAAAATAGAACTTGGGAAAAGGCTAGGCAGATGATGACGTATGATAGACAATCGTTCATATGTACTTAGGTACTTAAATAAATAAATTCAAAACTACCATGTCAGCCAAATAGCCAGGCTTAAATACAGCGTTATTTAAATCCATTCAACCCCTCAGTATATTGATCGCCACTAAAATAAACTGAGTCCTTATCTGCAAGCTGATTGCTTCCTGCCTTTTATCAAGTATTCATGTAAGTACTATCGCAATTCCCATCTTTTATTGAGATAACATTTTCGCTATTGAGAGAGTTAATACCGGCATTGCCTCATCGATACTCTTTCATACATTTTTATCGTGCTGCTGAGAGATAATAAAATATAACGAACAACATAAAACTGTCGAAATTTGGGTGTACCTACCTACGCCTCTGCCCAACCCTTGTTGAATATGCACTTTAAAAAACGCTCCGTTTCTTGTCGCACAGTTAGTAGCAATGATGTAGTGTATTGCCAAATGTTCAAAGAAAAGTTTTCCTTGAACATTTGACATTTGAATTCATTCGTTATCTTTTATAATACCATGTTCCATGACCAGTCTAATGCCATTAACCGGGCACCAAACCAGACTGAGCTGCTTTGGAGATAATTCCTGATGGACCAAAAAGAAATTGCCTAACTTGGGTATTGAACCTACCACCCCACGTTCAGCAGCCACCTAACACACGCAATTACCATAAGTAGTCCAACGAGGCGGTCTATTGATTTAAACACATTTTAAGTATGTAGTACAGTATGAATTCATCATGACTTGTGAAATATGTTTTTATTAAAAGTGAAATGGGTTTTTTAAAAGGAAGCGGAAGGCATACATTATGCTGCGTCTACGCTAGGCGAGCCGAGCATGAGCCGAGCACGAGCGGAGCCGTTCTCGGCTTCGTCGTTCGCGGCGTCAAGTGTGGACGTACAACGAACCTACAACGATCACTGTCCTCGAACGTAGTTTTCCGCAGTGTACTGGCAGCTCTTGGCGAATATGGACGATATTAATATTGCAGTAACCGCTGCCGCAGCGATTATTATGGTGGTAGTCAGCAAAAAAATAAAAAGGCCAATACGATGGGGATCTACAAATCTATATAAAGTGAGATCCAATCAACAAAATTTGGATTTGCTAACCATTTTGAGAGGTCAAGAAGCAACTGGCCAATTTAAGAACTTTCTTCGAATGACATCGACAAACTTTGAGAATTTACTACGCTTAATTGGACCGCACATAATACAAAATTTCAAGAGGCTATATCCATTCAACAGAGGTGACGTTACGTTTTCTGGCAAGTGGCGATTCGTTCACCAGTCCCTTAGCAATGGATTATTTTGATATGATTCAATTAATTGCAAGGAAGCATCTTCTGTCCACGTTTCCATGATGCTCGGTTCGAGCGACCGACGACGTCTGTCACTAAACATGTCCACAAGCGCACTGCGAGCGCGAAGCAAATCCCTTTGTGTTCGTCAAAAAACCGACAATTGGCGGAGCACAGCCGAGTACGAACGAAATGCTCGCAGCGTGCTTGTTCGAGGCTTGTAAGTCAGTCCACACTAGACGAATTGTGTTCGGCTCGTGCTCCGCTCGTGCTCAGCTCGTGATGGGCTCGCCTAGCGTAGACGCAGCTTTAGGGATTTCCCCTTCAACGAAGGCTGCTGATTTAGATAGCAGTATAAAAATGAATAACTCCGGCATTTCATTTTTACCTATAACTAATGGAAAAGTTTCATAAACAAGTTTTGACTTAAGTTCAAATATTTTTTTGGACGGAGCAGTAAAGCCCTTTGTACACGGCACGGTTTCTTTACGGTACGGCGTATAAGCCGCGTCGTAGAAAAAACGTGTCTGTCAACAAGCTTGTCTAGTTATCCATACAACACTGATGACCGTGGGGCGATTAAACTAAGGCCTTTCGTACACGTTTTTCTTGCCGTGTGTTGCAGTGTTGTATGAGTCACTATGGATGCTTGTACACTTTTTGTCTACGGCACGGTTTTTGCGCCGTGGTGTGCAGGCACGGTTCGTCAGCGTTGTATGGATCACTATGGAAGCTTGTTCAGACACGTTTTTACTACGGCGCGGCTTATACGGCGTACCGTAAAGAAACCGTGCCGTGTACAAAGGGTCTAACTGCCTCGTCCCAAAAAAATATCGGTCGTCAGTGTTGTATGGACCGCTATGGAAGCATAATGACAGACACGGCAGCACTACGGCGAGTCGCCGTCGTAGCCGTATGCGTCGTCCGGTGGTTTGCCGTGTCATATTCAAGCTTACACGATTATTTCCCGGTGCGGCTAGCGCGCCATGCCTTAAAGAAACCGTGCCGTGTACAACGGGCCTCAGGTTACCCGTTCAGTAGAAATATACCCTGTATTTACATTTACGTTAACATTTTTTCATTTAACAAATCCAAAGGTATGTAGATAAAACAAACGCTTTCTGTAATGCTGTAATATTGATTTAATACTTTCATTGAACAAACTATTTTTAATAATAACGAGTGAAATTGGCTCAATGAAAACATTTGGAGTATGCTGTCGGAATTTTTATACTGAATCATATTTTTCATGAAAGATGAATTTATTATCTTACTCGGTTTTTTATTCATAACTGGCAAGTGTGTGTCTGACAACTTTACAACAAGGTTCTGTAGTCACCTTGCTTTTAATAGTTTACTCCATTTAAGCGACTGGTGCACAGATACAGTAGGGGTGGCCCAGTGGTAACAGCCGCGACATACGAGTTGTAGGTCGTAGGTTCGAACCCAGACAGGCGCTCTACTTTGTGTAAAAAATTTCATCACTACTGCTCTCAAAACGGCGAAGGATAACATCGCGAGAAACCGGCAGGTCCTAGAGCCAAAACTTCAAAGACCAATCACCTTTTTTATGATAACTCAAAGGTAACAACAACGTTGTAGCAGTTCAAACATCTGGATTCACTAGATTTTTAAATCATAATGTGGTGTCTCACAGCTAAAGTGGACAAAACTAATTTTTGGAGGCCGCTGTAGCTGATGTTTGTACTACAGGTACACTTCTGCCTAACCCTTCGGGGAATACAGGTGTAATAATACGGAACCCTAAAAGTAAAACAGTACCAACAATGACGATTTCACCGAGCAAAGTATGCTAATAGAGATTTCATTATAATAAACGTTTACAAAAACCGACAGGATTAGCATAATACTCAACAAAATTATATTTAATAACTGACTCAATGCTTCGCTGGAAACCATTAATTCGTACTTACTTGTCCTCGACTTTGTAACTCAAGGCTTATTTACACGTCGCCAGTCTTTAGTCGAGTTTGTTCTTTACTTTAATTGAATACTAGCTGTGCCCACGACTTCGTTCGCGTGCATGTTGTAAAACAATTTGGATTGAGTTTTGATTGTTTTGCGCGAAACTCTAATTATTTTTCTAAAATAAAAGTAGCCTGAGTGGTTAGCCTTATAATATCAGAAGGCCAATTTTCATAATTTAAAACGTTCAAATTCTAGTCGCAGTCTCATCTCAGCGACAAACGAAAATGTCAAAAACTAGTCCAAATGTAGGGAACTTACAAGTATTTTTTGACAGATTGAGACTGAGATCAGCACCCTAATTGCGTAACATACAATCAATCTCAATCTGAATCATTTTAAAGGATATTGCTAATCCATTGCTTCATATGTTCAAAAAATGTGTCATGTGTCTGCTCAACAACGTAAATAACGCAATGAATGTTGTTGAACTGTCAAAATGAAACCGATTCCGATTGATCGTGTGTTACGCAATTAGGGTGCTGATTGTGAACGGTCTTAAAATTAAGACCGTTCACAATCAGCTAAGCTTAAGTCCCTATCCGAGCTATTCTGTAACAATCTCGCCGTGAAAACTTAGGTGAAGTGAGCTTTGAATTGAGCTGTAAATACTGCCGATCGATTCTGTAAAAATCTCACCGTGAAAAGTTAGGTGAAGCGAGCTTAGAGTGAGCTATCAATATTATAGTGTCAATGCCTAGCATCAGGTGAAATGATAGCTCACTCCACCACTTCACAAGTTTTCACGGTGAGATTTTTACAGAATCAACCAGCAACGTTCGCCGGTTGTGAGTACTACGCACCTGACTTTACTGAAGAAAATCACCAATAAGGTCACTGAAATGTCGAGAAAACTGGAATTTGATTAAAGCTGAACTACAATTATGGCGGCGGTTTAACGTTATTTATTATACCTCATTTAAACGGTAACCGTAACGTCTTTTAAATCTGATATTCCTACAATCATTTGTCATTTTCCGGAGTCTGACATTTGTCGACTTAACTACGAATGCGATCGTTCACTTAACTGGAGACGTGTGAACGGTCAAACGGTGTGAGCGTTACATTTAATTACCTCCAAAACCAATTGTACAATCTTTCACCAATGATTAATGATATCTGTCAATGAGGTATGTTATTTATTTCAACTTTTACCTTTGGGACACTCGTTTCAATTGAGTGAACTAGTGATGCGTGATTCCGAAATGTTTTAGCAATCGAGTTGTTTTCTTTTTTATATTCGAATCGCCTTGCCCTGACCTATTGTTATTCGAATCAGCTGACTATACCATACGCCCACGGCTATTCCAAATAAGTGGTTAAAAATAGTTTGATAACGATCCTTGAGATTACGACTTACGAGCTAATCTGTCATAATGACATACTCATATTTTATCATAGCTATGACTTGCTCACCGTAGTTTCATTCAACAAATTCTTGAAAGGCAGCTAAGTTATAAAAAATGAATGGTGTTCAAGCGAACGGAACATCAAAATTGAGCGCGTTGTTATTGTTGGTTGTTTTTGTTCAACTATGCGATTAAGTATTTCGATTCGTGAACCTGGTAATTTACTATCGACTAGCTTCTGATGGCGTTTTCGTCCGCGTATCTTGTTTTAACATAATATAAATCACATGACACTCGGCAATACTGTAGTTTCCGATTAGTGAAAGAATTTTCGGAATCGGATCAGTAGTTCCGAAGATTATCCCCCACATACAAACTCATATATATGTCACACGTACGAGTCATTCATGTCTCATGTCGCAGCATCATGCTGAGATAATAGCCTTTTGGCCTCGCAATAAATACTGTAACATAATGTACTATCAGCAACGCTCACGGTGACCCCTCTTAAGACTGCATTTTGCGTGCAGTGTCTGGCGGCTACCTGCTGCGGCCTTGGTTTAGTCCGCCAATAGCAGTATGTTTTACTGCTTTACTATTGGCGGACTAAACCAAGGCCGCAGCAGGTAGCCGCCAGACACTGCACCGCAAAATGCAGTCTTAAGAGGGGTCACCGTGAGCGTTGCTGATAGTACATACTCACAGTTATCTTCATTCATTCCTCCAGGTTAGAATAAGCATTCCTTTACCGTTAGGCGCTGATCTGATTATTTCTCACGACACCAGGACACGTTTTATCCACAATTAGTACACAGACAAACTTTAACATATGACTACAACGATTTAGTGATAACCATGGGTTGGTAATTTCGTCCACATTGATTCATATCATTTTTCCTATAAAGACTATACTTTTATTACAAAATAACTATAGATTTTATTGTATTTTAATCTACAATATACATGCACAATATATATTTTATTATGACAGTTCTGGCATTTGATGTTTAAAACGTCGCCATAGTAACCTCACTTTTAAATCCTTAACTGCCAGCATCTTTTTAGCTAAATATACATACATACTTCGCCAAAAAGATAACCCTGGCCACTATCATATTTCAAATTCATATTTTCTACATGATATTATTCTACGATCTTACATTATAGATCCACGCAATGCAGTGATCAGATCGAGTTTCACCTTTAAAGCGAACACTATAAATAAGGCCTGATACTCCAGAGCCACCTATTTGCTCCGGTACCTGACGGACCCTTCCTACGCCTCCGTCCTCCGTCCTCCGTGAAGGCCACCTGAACATATCGGTCCGCACCTCATCCGAGGTCCGCCTCACCTGGTGGGCTCACAGCATCCCCGCCGTGCCTCTCTCCTGCTGCCGTGCTGCTTCCTGTCCTGCTGCGTGGACCCTCCTACGGGTGCCCTCCGAGCCGCTCCGCACCAGCACCTGCCCTCACCTGCACCTGCACCTGTACCTGTACCTGTACCTGTACCTGTAACTGCACCCTGCACCTGGACCTGCTTCTGTACCTGCACCTGTTGCCAGCAACTGCTTCGCCTCAGCCTCCTCAACCCACCTATCACGCATCGTCATCCATTCACCCCACCTCCACATACTATATACACACCACTCTTCAGTCCATCTCCATCTTTTAATTGTTTATAAATATAACTTTAATTGTTTTCTACCTCCCTTTCTTTAATTTCATCACCACTGATTTTTAAAGTTTAGTTTTAGTTGTCGCTTCACGACAATACTTTTTCTTTCTTTCTTTACAAACCTCTTTATTATATTAGTATACTAGTGTGTTATTTTCGTCTTATTTTCCCATCTTTCTTCTCCATTTCATTCTGCTCTTGACAACCGTGTCGTAAACATTGCATCTTGCAATATTTGTGTGCACTACATCTACCCTCCTAGTTTTAAGCCTCTCTCGGGACCCCTTGCCCGGAAAACACAGTTGCAGCGTCAAGTTGCCTAAGTAATGTTCGTGTGGTTCGAATAATTCGAATAAAATTTTCGTATAACGTATAACCTTTACGCCAGTGTGGACGTGACCAAGTTAAATGGATTTTTAAAGTTTCCACCTCGCTCCCGATGATCGATTTCACGCTATTTCTCGACCTACTTGTGAAAACTTAGAACTGTCTTCGAGAGTGCATAATGTATTGTGCTTGAGTACATAAAATGCTTGCATGCGATCTCCGAGCTTGATTTTGTTAGAACGTTTTTATAGTCTGTTTAAATGGTAAGATATTTTTTTATTTTGTTGGGTTTGTTTTACCCTGTTTAGTATTTATGTCTGTTATTTTAAATGGTTGGTCCAACTAAAACATCATTATAAAGGAATATTTTGTTAGAAAAAAAAGTAACATAAAGTCCTAATGACAGCTCATTTCATGCTCACTTCACCTTAGTTTTTACGGTGAGATTCTTACAGAATAAGTCGGTTGAAAATGGCAAGTGTTTTAGTAGGTATTATGTCAAGAGATTGACAGTTGTCAACAATGTAAAAGTGGAGGGAAACGCTTAACGAGTGTCGTGATTTCGATGATTAATGAAATTAAGAAAAACAGTTGGATGCCAATCCCTGTAAGATGTAACCAAATGATATTTTGTAGTGTGACTGAAAATATTTTTTACTGGTATCATCTTGCACGTAACACAAAAAATACTATGTTTAATCATACATGTCTGACAAAATAACATATAAAGAAAATGGTAAAGATTTAAATAAAATATTTATTTGTCCAGAGGCAGGGTACCAACCTACATTTGTTGGAGGTCCTAAATTCGTTTCAAATATTGGGAAGTGTTATTGGATTTTTGATTGAGGAAATTGACACTAGCGACCCTTGATAAGGGGTATGTCCAGTTAATGGCAGGGCTCACTTCCGGGTGTATATTTATACCCAGTTGGTAAATAAAATCATGATACTGACTGAAGACCTTGTGGGTCTAGTCGTCGTCTTGGGTTCGATTCCTGGGTCAGGTTTTTTTCAATAGGAAATTCTAAGTAGGTAAGCTTATATAGTATCTGTACCCTAATTGTAAAACACTATCCTACTAATATTATAAACGTGTTTTTGGATGGATGGATGTTTGTTTATCTTTCACGCAAAAACTACTGAACGGATTTAGATGTTTGATACACAGATAGTTTATAACCAGGATTAACATAATAGCATACTTTTTACCCCAATATTCACACGGGATCGAAACTTATGCGGGTGAAACCGCGGGGCGCAGCTAGTCAATCATAATCTGAATAATTTTGAAGGATATTGCCAATTCATAACTTCATGTGTTCAAAACAATTGCCTGCTCAACAACGTAAACGCAATGAATGTTGTTGAACTGTTAAAATGAAAGTCCTTGCTAGGTATGTACTGTTAGTGTGGTACGCTACTACCCCACAGGTTAATGGCTATGGGTTCCTATTACTTGCCTATAACTGGGGACGTAATTATATATATCATTATACAGGGTGTAACAAGACCCATCACATTGCCGTTAAGCCAACGCATTATGTACATGAAACTAAGAAAGTCCGCCTTTATACCTTTTTGTGCAAAAAGTTTAAATAAATAAATAATAATAAACTAAGTAATTGATCAAAAATTATTTGTGCTTGCTTATATATTATTTGATACCAAAAGTCTGACAACCAGTCTTACCAAGGGGTATCGTATTACCCAGTGAGTGGGTTGTGAAGGTCAGATAGGCAGTCGCTTCATTTACTGGTATTCAGCTGCATCCGGTTAGACTGGAAGCCGACCCCACGAAGGCCGAAGGAAGGCTAGGGAGATGATGACGATGATATTACTTGATCCGTGCATACTGACGCTCTGGACTTCATATTTATACCAATTTACCGCCCTTACTGGTGAGCTACATCTGAATGAACGTCAACTTAGACCAGCTTGACGAATACTAGCTTGCCTCGAGGCAAAAGACAAAGCACTGTTTACTGCAATGTAATGCACGCAAATCATTGGGCTTATGGGTCCATGCCAGGGAACAGGAGTAGAGGAGGGGTGTAGCTATCTAGAGATAAGTTATAACATTTAATTACAATTTACGATTTAATTTACGATTTGTGACGTAATAAAAAAAAACTACTTACTAGATCTCGTTCAAGCCAATTTTCGGTGGAAGTTTACATGGTAGTGTACATCATTATACATTTTTTCACACATTTTACCATTTTGGATGTGTCTCTCGCGCAAACTATTCAGTTTAGAAAAAAAATATATTAGAAACCTCAATATCATTTTTGAAGCTATCCAATACACGTAAGAGTTTGATTAAAAAAAAATTTCTTAAGTTTTAGTTCTAAGTATGGGGAACCCCCAAAATTTATTGTTTTTTTTTTCTATTTTTGTGTGAAAATCTTAATGCGGTTCACAGAATACGTCTACTTACCAAGTTTCAACAGTATAGTTCTTATAGTTTCGATAAAAAGTGGCTGTGACATACGGACGGACAGACAGACAGACATGACGAATCCATAAGGGTTCCGTTTTAGCCATTTGGCTACGGAACCCTAAAAAATGGAACTTAGACCTACAATATCTCCGTAACTAGAAGGTTCCCAGGTATAGTTCAGTACAAAAAAAATTACAGCCTGAAGCGTATTTTTACATCTGTGACATTCCAGGCGAAATACTAGTGTATTAAAAAAAATTCATAGACATGTGACATGTACCAACCCGCAATGGGCCCACGGGGTGGATTACGACCTACTCCCTCTCACCAAGAGGAGGCCTGTGTCCCAGCAGTGGGAACAGTTTAGGCTGATTATGCTACAAGTGTACTATAGGAACACTTCTGCTTACCCCTTTAAGGGATACAGCAGTGAAGCTATTGTTTCCAACATCATCATCAGCCTAGCCTTTTCCCAACGATGTTGGGGTCAGCTTCCAGTCTAACCGGATGCAGCTGAGCATCAGTATTTTACATGGAGCGACCGCCTATCTGACCTCCACAACCCTCTATTGTTTCCAACAATCAGTAATAAATTCACGTGAAAAACGATATCAGCATAATACATTGTTATTTAATACAAAGCAGATCATTCATGCCTGAAAATAAATAAAGCACCATGTATCATCCTCGCTGAAAAATTATGCCGTGACAGGCTAGGACACCCTTTATACCTATGATGGATTAGGTAAAGAGAAAAAAAAGGTTGAAGTCAACCTTGAGGGCTTGTGATTGGTTGGATTTAAGGGACCCGCAGACTGGCGCGACGCGATGATGTCACGCGAATTTGGTAGAACAATTTCATGATGTTTTTATAAAAAATGTTCTACTAGAGCTGTCTCGTCGCGCCTGTCTGCAGGAGCCTTTAAAGGTTTTTATACTATACCTAAAGAAAACTGAGGGACTTTTATGTACGTTTTATAAGGAAAGAAAATATTCATTGAAAAGAAAAAAGATTTCAGATGAAATGGAGTACCTGAGTGCTCCGCTATCTTTCTGTTATTTTTACTTTGAAGTGTTTTCTGTTTACATAAAATAAAAGAAAAAATATAATATCTAATCTATATTATATACGTATACTAAAAATAACGCTGAAGAGTTTGTTTGTTTGTTTGAACATTGATAAAATGCATTTTCCAATCCTTGAGGAAGGCTATGTAACTTCACAGTTTAGAAGCTGAGAAAATATAAAAAAATCTCAAGGAATGCTAAGTGAAGCAAATATCGGGTCAAGCGATGCTATAGGAAGAAAGGAGCTCATGGATGTATGGAATCCCGTACCATGCTGCATCATAGTCAAACTTTGTTTATAATAGACTACTCTAAAAAATTTTAAAATTTTTTTGTAAACAAAAATCCGGGTTACGGACATTAAAAAAGAAAAACAAAATAACCTGAAAACTAGGTACTTACTTTATTTTGTTTCACATGTCATACACGAACAGCCATTATTGCTCTAAAAAAATGATAATATTTTAAATAAAAATTCTATTCTATTTTATTCTAGTTATTTTACACAATTTTTTTTACATGATTTTTGAAAGACGTGATCATGACACTTTCAAACCTCAAGGTTATATTAATCATATAATTTGAAACGGAACGTCATTAAAGGGGAATACAACAAAATCAACACTTTTTTACTTTACAATTAAATTCCCTGTTCAAAAATCTAATCCCCGACGCGTAATGTCGTAAAAAAATATGAAAATAATTACTATAGTATTTTGATCTTGATGCATGAGACTTTTGGTACGACTTTTGGTCATTGTCTTTTCACGCGGGCGAAGTCGCGGGCAGGACCTAGTATGACAAATTATTTTGTAACCTCTAGCTATTCACAACAAAAAAGATCCAAATAACAACTGGGTCGAAAACACTTTGTTTTAGAAATTATAAAATAACATGAAACCACTTCTGTTTATTATTTTATCTGAAGTATACTTATTTACTAAGCCGTTAGGCCATATAAACAACCTTTTTGAACTACCATAAACTCACCAGTAGGTGTAGGTATATATATATTTTGGCTTGTGGCTAAGTAATTACAGCCGCACGGGTCGATAGATCAGGTTAAGCTACGCTTGCCTCGGTTGGTCCGTGGATGGGTGACCATCTTCATATACACTCACTAGTTATAGGTGTATATATATATTGGCTTTTGGCTAAGTAATAACAGCCGCACGGTTCGATAGATCGGGTTAAGCTACGCTTGCCTCTGTTGGTCCGTGGATGGGTGACCATCTTCACATTCCCAGACCCCTCCGTGCCTCGAAAAGCACGTTAAGCCGTTGGTCCCGGTTGTAATTCGTAGATCTTTGACAGTCGTTACGGGTAGTCAGTAGCCTGAAAGTCTGACAACCAGTCTTATTAAGGGGGTATTACCCAGTAACTGGGTTGTGGAGGTCAGATAGGCAGTCACTCCATGTAAAATACTGGTAATAAGCTGCATCCGGTTAGACTGGAAGCCAACCCCAATAGAGTTGGGAAAGGCTAGGCAGGTGATGATGATTTAGGCATATTCTCTTTTATTTTATTTAGGCCTGATTTTACAATAGTCAGATAGTTTTTATCTGAGGAATAAATATTGCGGTTTGACAGCTTTTGTATAGAAGATATGTCAAACTGTCATATTTATTCTTCAGATACAAGTTAAGTACCTGCTTATTGAAAAATCAGCCCTAAGTGAATTGTTTTATATATTTTTTTCTCTTACACAAATGTTGATCTCTTTATCTACTTTCCTGTCACAGGTACGCTGGTAGAGATTCTATAGAAATAAGCATCACCTTTGTACCTATTTTTCTGTTCTTATAGTTTCTTGTAACAACCTCTCAGGACTATTATTACTAACATCATAAACAACAACTTTTGTTAATTCATCAGACTTTGATACAAAAATAAAAATATTTCAATTCAATCAATTGAAATATTCGATTTTCTGTTACGAACTCTACGCGACGCAAAAGAAAACGCTAGTTAGGTAAACAAACTGCCGTGTCTAGTACAAAATTCAGCGGAGGGGAGCGGGGTTAGATAGAACCAGGAAATCTTAAAGGTTTTGTTTTGTGAAAAGTCATAGAGCAAAAGTTGTTGTTTATGATGTTAGTAACCCAGTCCTGCAAGGTTGTAAGTGTTTTACCAATAACCCTGTATATGTGTGTACATAAATGGTAAAATAAAAATGGTTAAATTGTATCAGAGAAAATTGTACTGTTCCTAATAATCAACATACTTACTAATAAAGGATTCTGGGTTACTTTGGTTACATTGCCCATCGGGAACCAGATAACCTTGACAGGTTGGTGGTAATAGGAAAGGAAGACGGGACAAGACCTCGCAGCCGGTCACATAAACGCTTGTCAGACCACGTAACTGCCCTTACTGTACTCTCTGTTACTGCCGCCTTGAGAGAAGCCGACAACCGAATGAAGTGGTCGAAATCAAATCAAAATCGTACGTCATGCATTCAAAATTAGGTTGAGAATTTAGGCACTTTTCGTACGTCTAAATTACATAAGACAGGACTGTCGCCAATCATGAAATAAAATCAGCTCCTCCGTACATTTATGTTCGCAGAACTCGACTAAAGGTATGGAACATTTTTTACGCGATTTCAGTTTTGGTTCTGTAGTAACAGCTATTCATAATGATGGGTGGGGTTTCAGTTACTTCGATTACAACTTGAAATCAGAAGTCATCAGTCAGAATGCAAACTAGGCTGAAAATCGCCAATTTTCGAACGTCCAAATTACATAAAACAGTCCCTCAAAACGCCCGTCCTTCTCCACTTCCTAGTGCTTTCGCTGGGAAGATAAAGTGGCGCAACAAACTCCCCAGAACATCGTACATAAAGCCACGAAGGCCTTTCAGGGACACGACCTTCTGTAATTAAGTACGCGACCAAGAAGAAAACTAACAAAACAAAAATTGAAATTACACCCTGTATAATGTCAAATACCCATCTAATCTGTATTCGCGATTTATTTTCCAAAAATGTAAACAAATATGAGTTTATGGAAAAATAACTTTAATTCCCACACTATAAAGTTCAGTTTACGCTACAACTTCGAACATTTTTATAACTTTTAAATAGTGCTAGTCACTCCGAAATCAACTTAATTACCACTAAAATAAAGTTTATATTTGCTTAACTTGAAATAATAACAATTGGAAATATACATTTGAATAGACCTTAGTTATCAATTTGACTACAGTATCTATTAAAAATACACGCCGAATATATTTCCGTAAAAATACACACATAAAATTTTCAACTATGCTTTCGCGAATTCATAAAAATGTGATGTCAGCAGAGATCGCTGTAAAGGTATCAAGAATGTCCCACAAGTAACTTAAAATTCTTTAGTAGGTACCTTACCTCGAAACCCAGCAACGCATTTAACTTCATTCACGAACAAATATTTTTACAAAGAGCGAATTGTTTTCACAGTACCGGGAAATTGTTTTCCTCCGAATTTTCTTTTGCTCTGTATTCCCAGAATTTTTCATTGATCACAAAAAGGGATGTGGGTTTGGAACCCTATTTGAACATGAATAACTCAACATTAGAAGTGAAATCTGTCCTTAAGACAGATTTAAGACCGTGGGAGGACCCCCTGGGGTCATGTGGTGGGGAAATCAGAAAACTTTTTACTTTATGCCTGTACCAGAGCTAGTTTAGAATTCTGAGGTTCAATTCAAGTAGTTTCGACGTGTTTGTTGTTCAATTTCATAGAGCAATAGTCCTTGTGATCGTCGCCGTAAAAATATTTATTTTGCTTTCGCAAATAAACTCTGTACGACGAAAAGTTATTGCAATCGAATAAAACTCTCGAAAAAACAATTATCTAAAAGCTACAAACGATAAACATGACCAGTATTTACAAAACATTTCACATATTGTGTGCAGTTTGAATGGGGGACATGTCCACAAAATATAACAAACTTTGAACAAGCTGCTCAGAGTTCAGTAATGTTCAAATGTGTTCTATGGCTGAGGGCTCCACCGTCTAATTATACCAAACTTAAGGGTTACCAGCTATTATACTTTCTAACAAAATCACAGAGGGCATTGAAGATCCGGTCCACCATTTTGTTTTTTCTTTCAATTCATATAAATTCAGCCATACTGACATCAATGCAAACAGAAAACATAATTCGACCATTAATGTGAGGTATCGATTTAGGTTTCATGAGAGGCCGTCATTTTGGAAAAAATAACAAAATGGCGCTACAGTAGGCAGGCTCCATATAAAAATCTTTAATCCCCTTTTTCCGAAAATTACTTAACTTTTGAGAGAGCAGAAAGGCATTAATTAAGATTAAGGAGTGGGTGAGAAGCAAATTTTTAGGTAATTAATATCGCATCGCGGCAACCAATAATGTTCAAAACAGCGATGCGTTCATGTTAGTTGAATCGAATGACCATTAAAAGAAACTTAATTCTGAAGTTTTAATTAAATTAAAAAATAAATGCACGATCATTTCTAAGCATTTCTTTAATTCATCTAATTCCCTTTATTATCATTTCATAAGATATATACGCTTAAAATTTTGAGAATTATGCTGCGAAAATTATTTTTGGAGCGCTGTTTTACGATCGTTTTATCATGATACTATTTTATTTTTTATCAAATACTAGCTGCGCCCCGCGGTTTCACCCGCATAGATCTCGATCCCATGGGAATATCGGGACAAAAAGTATCCTATATATTAATCCTATTTGTGTGCCAAATTTCATCCAAATCCGTTTAGTAGTTTTTGCGTGAAAGACTAACAAACATCCATACAAACTTCCGCGTTTATAATATTAGTAGGATAGGATTTTTGAATAAACATTTTCTTTGAACATTTTTTTCATTAATTTTTTTCTAGCTGTAATATGTACCAATACGCCTAACTGTGTGACAAAAAACTGAGCGTTTTATAGTGTCCTACTCTTGGGCAGCGCCTTAAGAGAAAAACAAAACTATTTCTTACCTAACAAAAAACAAAACACGATTATTGACGTCGTTGAAAACTTCAACAATTTTGTAGGTAGTTTCCTTAATATCCTACATCTTTCAAAAATGTCTTACTTTTCGAAAAAAACTACCAACTTGGTACAAACATTGGACCACTTCACGAAACAAGAATAATGTACCCAGGATTTTGTAATATATCCTGGAGTGTCCTTGGAGTTTCTTGCCCGTTCTTCTCCATAGAGATCTATGTTTTGGAATGAGCAACTAGCTTCAACTTTCTGACTAACGGACCGACTATTTTATTATCACAATTCAAAAGTGCCAGTAGGTAAATGGTTTCATTGAACTAAATGCTTTGAGTTTGAATTTGAGAGAATTTCTGTCGTGAGGTAACCCTATCCGCATCTGGCTTGCAGTGTCGTTGACATGAAACAATTAGTTGCAGGAGTTGACAAATTAAAAATTTAAACTAAGAGGCGCGGAATGGCGGCTTTCGAGAATACGACGCTGTCTTGTTGTTTAATTTGTTTAAGGAGGAGATTAAGAAAGTTCTTCATTAGAAATGTCTTTTTTAATGGCTTATTGAGTACATCTTCTTATCTTTTATTCGAGGATTTTTTTTTACGGAAATCTGTACAAAAACATTTTCTCGAGTCGATTCGAGAAAATCTTTTTGTAATTTTCCGAAATTTTCCCTAAACCCTATAATAATTATTTGGTCAAACTCAAACTCCCACTTAGATTTCAATTAAATATTTACAGAAACTTATTAGTCGTTACGGGTAGTCAGAAGACCGAAAGTCTGACAACCAGTCTTACCAAGGGGTATCGTATTACAAAGTAACTGGGTTGTGGAGGTCAGATAGGCAGTCGCTCCATGTAAAATACTATATTCAGCTGCATCCGGTTAGACTGGAAGCCGACCCCAACATAGTTGGGAAAAGGCGATGATATTTACAGGCACTTTTAATTAGCAAAAAAGTCAGTCAGGTAAAAAATTGACGCTAGTGATAAGATGAGGTATGTGATCACAGTCGTAGCCTCTTTGTTTACATTTTATAGGGCCCTAATTAACTATGACAATTAGGACAAATGATTCCTTACTTCGAAACCACGTCAATTCCTTAGCTAATCATGACATCTGCTAATAACTATTCTATACTCTATGACACAATGAACGAACAAACGTGGTTGGAACTGCCCAAATACCACGCTTGACAACCGTACGTGGTTTGAACGTGGTATGATTACGCGGGGAATAGTAATTACCATACAGAATTAAACGTGAAAGAAAGAAAGAAAGAAAATACATTTATTTGCGGCAAACATGATACTAATAATATAATATCCCTGGACATGACATGACACATAAAAAATAACAAACACACAAAAACATAACAAGTTGGGGGTAAATATGCGTCACATTACGCAAAAAGGCATCGCTCAGCATAATGCACGGCACGGTTGGCGCAGTGGTTAAGCGATTGACTGCTGCGCTGCGTGTCGCGGGTTCGATTCCCGCACGGAACAAATATTTGTATGACCCACATGTATTTGTTCCGAGTCTGGGTGTTTTTCTATCTATAATATGTATGTATTTACAAAAAAAAAAAAATTGTATATAAGTAGTTTATCAGCCATCTTGTTACCATAACACAAGCATTAGGTTGCTTAGCTTGGGATAAATGGTGCTGTGTGAAATGTTCAGGGATATTATTATTTATTATTAATGCTAAGACCCTATACGAGACAGAGCCCCAGCGCTGGTTTTCAGCGGCAGCCGGCGTTGATATGATGACGTCAACCAGTGCAGCATACAATTATACATAAATAAATAAAAACAACAATCAAAACAAGAAATAAAATAAACTATTGCAACGTATGATTCGACACAAACAAGAAAAAACAACAATACGTGAGCTGGGACGCCCTCAGGCAGGTAGAGCGACGATCATCACAAGATGGCTGGTAGCTGGATGAGAGTTGCCGAAAATCGAGTTGAATGGCGTGTAATAGGAGAAGCTTATGTCCAGCAGTGGACTGCTATAGGCTGGTGATGATGGTGATACAGAATTGGGGCATTGTAATGTTTGTTAGTGCACAATTTAGTAAGTACCTCTTTAATTGTCCTCAGAGTCAAAGACTTTGATGACCTTACGCTGCCAAAAGATGAATCAGCACTGAAAAATGTTCTCTTGTTATAAGATCAATTTTACGCTCATGTTATTTCATTCGTTCAAGTCGCTCGAGAAACACATTATTTTACGTACAAATGGAATGGAAAAAATACATTGAACATTGAGCTGCCATTCGAAAACAAAATAAACATTCGATGTTTTCTATCAAAATAATTATTCCAATCTTTTTTTAATGGCTCCGGTCACGTTTGTCTCATAGAACCGGTCAAGTGCGAGTCGGACTCGCACACGAAGGGACGTCACGTACCGCAAGGCAAAAAACGCCGAAAGAAACACGTTTCTTGTATGGGTCTCCATTATTTTTTTATTAAGTTCAGTTTATTTTTATTATTTGTTGTTATACTTAGCGACCATAGAAATACACAATTACGCCGAAAAAATATGCCGAAAAAAATATTTCTTGTATGGGGGGAACCCCCTTTAATTTTAGCTCTACTTTATTTTTATTATACACACTGCAAAAATTTCAACTGTCTACCTATGTTCATGAGATACAGCCCACTGGCAGACAGACGGACTGACAGACGGACAGCGGAGGCTTAGTAACGTTAGGATCCGTTGGCACACTTAGGGTACGGAACCCTAGAAAATGAATATAACTCTGTTTATGTATCGTTACAATGTAAAATATAGTGCAAAGGTATTTATTACGATTGAAAAATAGCGTGGGGGGAAATAAGTATACCCTAAGCGAAGAAAATTGTCCCGGGTACGCATATTAATTAAAACGTCCACCTGCCTTATCGATATAGGTTAATAACAATAATGTACAGAATACGTTTTAATATTTTATGTCGAACATATTTTTGTACTAGCTGCGCCCCGCGGCTTCACCCGCATAAGTTTCGATCCCATGGGAATATCGGGAAAAAAGTATCCTATATATTAATCCTGGTTATAAACTATCTGTGTGCCAAATTTCATCCAAATCCGTTCAGTAGTTTTTGCGTGAAAGAGTAACAAACATCCGTCCATCCAACTTTCGCTTTTATTGACTTTAATATGTACTCGTATACATACTCGTAGATATAGCAGATATATATATAATTAAAGATGTTGTACGTGAGATCAGTACCTAGGTACTTAGGTACTTATAGTATTCTATCTATCTGATGTTGATCGTCTGTCTGTGCCTTGTTTTTAAAAAGTTATTAATTTATTCATTATTATTATTATTTAGTGTTAGTGTGTGTGTAAGTGTTGTGTGTTGCATTAGTGTTTTTATTTTATTTTTTTATTGACAAGAAATGTTTATAAAAATTGCTTAACCTTTTCGTCCTGAGATTCATAGTGCTAAGACACAAAACTATTTCGTTGTCTGTACCCATATCGATCGTAACGTGGCACAACAATTCCATAGAGGAACAACTCTATTCCTCCAGGATTGTCTGCTATGCATTTTCGAAGTAATAAGGTTAGCTTAGCAGTAACAAGTTAGTCTAAACTTAGTCTTAAGTTAAAGTTAAGGTACAGAACAGGCGTTCATGTTAGAATGACTTGTTACGGAGAATGTTGTTAAGGCATTATGTCAGGTAGCGGGATCGTCCGAAAGGGTTACCGCTGCCCTGGAACACAAAGGGCTAAGGAAGGAACACGGGTGGGTTTTAGTCAGTAAGAGTCGGACACTCCCTTCCGCTCCACCCAGAGCGGGAGGGGTCATTTGATGATTTCCCATCCACAAAAAAAAGGCATTATGTCAAGTCAGGAAAATTAATTGTTTAGCAAATTGACTACCAACTTAAATTGTCAGTAGGTACGAGTATATTCAAATCACAACTGTCATTCTTTGACAGTTGTCTGAAATTACTTTACAAAAGATTTCCATTTGGTTAACACCAAAGCCCACCACCACCACCCACCACCACCTTGCACCACCTTGGCCACTTTTGTAGTACAGTCGCCAGCACATCAAGTTACCCCACTTTGACCTTGAACGCGTTATGAGCAACAACAGCGAGAATCGTGCGAAAGAGATGTATAGCTTTTTGTCAGTTCTTACTCGTAATATTTCGTGCTGCAGCGCGTACGTGAGGGTGTGTGCGTGTGCGCGTCGTTGTGTAGAATAAGACACTATGCGATAAGAAATAGCGTAGCAGGTTGAATATTTTTGAATTGAATCGAATAGAAATACTGGCATGGTAATAAAAACAGGCGGCCCGCGCAATGATACGATAATCAATTTTTATTGAAATTATATCTTCTTAATCCTTCCTTTTTACATATTTATTTCTATGTATTACCTATAATTATTAAGTAGGTAGGTATTACCTACATTTAAACAGGTAGGTAGGAATGGTATACACCGTTACACAATTATGAATGTTGTTAAGTAGCCAGGTAGGTATAATCCGATGTGAGAAAAACATTATTTTTTTTCATTTCAAGCAGCTTTTAATAACCTTTTCCGGGTTTTGTTACCTACTTACTGGCGGGCTGGCGGTCAACAGTTTTCTTGCGTTCCTTGCTCTTTTATTGCTGAAAGCCCATAACACAATCTCCTTGAAATTTTGAAATAAATATGGATACTTACCGCATCACGAACCTGTGTGAAGTTTAGCCAATTAATTATACCTTTAGAGTCTCTTGTCAGTCCGCCGTGTTTGAGATTAACGTTACGTCCGCGACACGATCTTATTATCTACTAAAATAATAAGTTTGAACTTAGTAACGTAATTATCTATACCTACCGAAATTGCTTTTACATGCAAGTTCAACCTTATTGCGCTACTAATAAGATACGATTTCGAAGATTATGAATTTTCAAATAAAATTCTAATCTATTATTATCGTTACTTCATCATCATCATCAGCCTATAGCAGTCCACAGCTGGACCTATGTCCAGCCGTGGACTGCCGCCTCTCCTATTGCCGCCATTCAACTCGATTTTCGAAAAGAAAAGGGCAGGGGTTCCCGTAGGAACCTATTCCTATGGGAACTCGGGTGAAGCCGCATAAAATGCGAAAGTGAGTTTGTATAGTTGTTACGCTTTCAGTTTTCACGCAGCGGCGTAGCTAGCCGTAATGGGGCCCATATCAAACTACCTTGGTGGGGTCTTTTACAAAAGGACAGTGACGTTTTCAACAGACTTCAAAAAAGGAGGAGGTTCTCAATCCGACTGTATTTTTTTTTGTTATGTTTGTTACCTCAGTACTCCGTTATTTATAAGCCGATTTCCAAAATTTTAGGATATACTTTCAGATTGGTCCCATATAAATTTCCTCAAAAACGGTTCAGTAGTTTGGTTTTTAAACTAAAATCACTGGTTAAAGTTACAACTCAAAAGTGAAAAAAAAACACTACAAAGTGAAAAATAACTTTAATTTCGGAAGTCGGTGCAGGCTTCCGAAATTAAAGTTATTTTTCACTTTGTAGTGTTTTTATGGAAGTCAGTTGTTTTTTTTTTTGTAAAAAAGTTTTTATTTTTCAATTTTTTGTTGTGATAATTTTTTTGATTTTTCAAAAACCACTTGTCCGATTTTGATAACATTTTTATGGGACCACTTCAGAAGTATCTCCTTTCGAACAAAAAAAGAATTTTGGAAATCGGTTCACAATTGGCGGAGTAATCGCGTAACAAACACACAAGAAAAAAAAAACATACCGTTGAATTGAGAACTTCCTCCTTTTTTGAAGTCGAAAGTAAAAACTTTTTTACAAAAAAAAAAACCTACTTCCAAAAAAGACACTACAAAGTGAAAAATAACTTTAATTTCCGGTGGCGAACAACGAAAATGCGAACCAAACGACACCGACTTTCGAAATTTATTTATATAATTTTGGAAGTCAATTGTTTTTTTTTTTCAAAAAAGTTTTTTTGAGTAAGTAATAAATAAATATGCCGTCGGGGCCCCGTATAAAGCGCAGGCCACACCGCCAGCTAGCGGGCGGGCGGGCTAGGCGGGCGAACATCGTTTCACCTTTTTTCATACTTCGGTAGCTTATCTCTGTAGTTCGCGGTGTGAACCCAAGTATGAAAAAAGGTGAAACGATGCCTCGCTCGGCTCGCCCGCCCGCCCGCCAAGCTGGCGGTGTGGCCTGCGCTCCGACCTCTGCTTTTGGCGCCTTAACTACACAACCGATCATCATGGAATTTTGCATACCTACGAGTACCTATCAGAAAAGGACATAGGAATAGGATAGGTTACTACGGGAACGCGTGTGAACGTTCGAAAAAATCTCAAAATAAAATGGGGAATAATAATCTTAATCTTTTTATTTAATATTAATTGAAAACAAATAAACTTATACCTACTCTAAATTTAAATATACCTACTTACAACAAAATTTATAAAACCAAACTATACAATAGATTAAAAATAAGTAGACAATATTTATTTATTACAAGCTTTTAGAAGAATAAGCGTTTGAGAAACAGTGGTTGGAAATACCTTTATTTTGATAAATAAAATAGGTAATTACAATATTAAAATATACCTAACTTATGGATTGTAAAACTGTGCTACTATTTAATGTGAACGGAAACCCGGGTGATTGAAGTGCATTATTTAATAGTGCCGTAGAATCGGAGTTCGTCATCTAATGGTAAGTTTAGGCTACGACACTATACGCCGTGCAGTGTCTGTATGTGTGAACACACAAACTCAACGAATACCTACACCTTGCGACACCGAGTGTCTAAGTGTTCTGAGTGTTCTGACACGGTGTCAGTGTCGGTGACATTGAGTGTACTGCCTATAGTGTTGTAGACTAAACTAAGTTCGCTCGGGTCTTATTAGCGACATAGAATATGCCATGACCTAAAAGAGCCCAAACTTGACCTCAGAAATACGCACTAAGATCGGCCTTTCAGTTGTTATGAAATACTACTACATGGGAGCATAAAGCGTTGCCAAAACAATATAATGATTTGATTGAATTAAATTATAAATAAAAAGTAAATTAACCTCTAATAACTATACCTAGAAGATACTGCAAAATTGTAATAACATAACAATACAAATATTTAAGCAAATATAGGTATTTATTTATTAATATTACTATAAAATTTAATGATTGTTGAAATGAAATGAAAATATATATACTTTACAATATAATATAAGTATTTAATATTTGGTCGGACCACCTTGCGCGTCTAAAACGGCAACCAGCCTGTCCTTCATGCTGGCCACCATGTTCCAGCAGGTGTCCTTGCCTCTGAATTGCTCCCATGTAGTATGGGCTTCTCGCCGCAAGTTTTCATTGTTGCGGATTTCTGAAGCATCCTAATCGAGAAACATGAGACCCCATAGATTCTCGATTGAGTTTAAGTCGGGGCTCTTTGCAGGCCATGGTAGGCGGATGACGTCATCCTGTGCCGCGAACCACGCCTGCACCACCCTGCAGGTGTGCACGCGGCAGTGGTCTTCCGGCGTCCATAAGGCGCCTCCTGACTGTGTCCATTGAAATCTAAAACAAAGAAAATTTTGTCAATTTAATACTTACCTAGGATTCCGTAATATGACAAATAGTACGGGCCAATTTAACTAATCTGCATTCGCGATTTATTTGCGAAAAATGTAAACAAATATGAGTTTATGGAAAAATAACTTTAAGTCCTACACTATAAAGTTCAGTTTACGCAACAACTTCAAACATTTTATTACTGCTAGTCTAGTAGTGCTAGTCACTCTAAAATCAACCTAATAACTATTGAAATAAAGTTGATATTTGTTCAACTTGAAATAACATCAATTTGAAGCATTAGTTGAATAGACTATGAGTATGGGACGGTAAAAAAATATTCTTCAAATTATAAACATAAACAAAAAAACAATTTATCGAATTGAGAACTTCCACCCTTGTTGAGGTGGGTTGTAAAGAACTGAAGATGTATCTAATACATAGTAGGTAATAATAATAAGTAGTAAGTAATAACAATTCATACTGGCCGCGCGGCGCGCGTCAATCCGGTTTGCGTGAGTGCCGAGCGCCCTTCCAACTACCTACTACATGTCTATTAGGTAGTAGGTATGATTTTAATCACAATTTTGTTATTCACTTTTTAAGAAAACCATATTTTATGAAAGTGATGAATAAGTTGAGCTGATAAGGTATGATTACAAGCTACAGATGGACTCACCCTGTACGAAGTTGATGTTATTCGTGTGGTCAGAAAAGGATCGGCAGAGTGTGCGGCGTCTGCCATCGTACCGTAGTGGATCTCGCGTAGAGTTGGCGACGATGGGCTTCTATGGTTCCGCTTTCTTCCCACCGCCGAAGCCAGAAGTAAACATATTTTTTCTGGAACGAAACAAATAGCTATAGTTTATTTGCCCATTATTACTCAATGACAATAGGCAAAGATGTATTAATACTTATAATTCCCTACACTACAATAATAAAGTTATTAAGTTGTTTAATTACACACAAACATCGCTATCATTACAGGGTTACACCCAATGCGATAACGTGGTAACTAGATTCTAACTAAGCAGGGGCTGCAGTCTCGACATTCAAAGCGATCGCTTTACGACCGAATTCGGTCGCAAAGCCCTGTCACTCCATACATTACACCTGTCAATCCGGGACTTTGCGAGTTGCGACCGAATTCGGTCGTAAAGCGATCGATGAATGTCGAGACTGCAGCCCCTGGACCCTGGACAAAAAGAAAGTGCGTAATTGCTTAGATATTTACTATAGAATCCAATCACTACCTACTGGATTAACTTTTGTTTAGAATGTGTCATGAGTCATGACTAAATGGAATCAAAAACAATAGTTCATCGAATTCTGTTTACATTACCTATGTATAATTATTTCTCTGAATTTAAGCTTTCACGGTTACTCTACATTTTAGTGACGCTTGGAACAGCGCGCAGCATTAACTAATTTCGAAAATTCTGTATAAAAACACCATTGATACATTTTTTCAATATTAGCCTTTATAATATTATGATTACAAAAAATATTACTCACCGTTATGCCCGTCTGCCGACCAATATCTATCACCCGGCATCCACTCAATCGAAGCGCTATGATGCGCTCTCTTTGAATTTGCGTCAACTGAGGCGCCATTATATTTATAAATTGTTTTAAGAAAGTTCACAGCACAGCACAGCACACAGTACGATTCCAAATCACAGAACTTATATACCCTAACGGGTTCCAAATGCGTACGCAACTGACTGACGTAAACTAACGATGTGAATTGTGACGACTGACGAGTGGTGACTTTCGTTTAATTTCGTGAAGGATCGGGGAAACTCGGGAGCAGCGGCGGACGCGCAGGGGCGAGTGGGTGTGGCTTATTCCTAGTAAAACATGATAATTGGCTCCCAATTTTTAGTATGTGCAACCATTGGGCAATTTTAAAAACGTTGAAAACTCCACCAATCGTGCCAAGGATACTTTCTTTCTAACACTCCGCAGCGCGTCGTAGTTATATTTATGTATAGGGTTTACGTTGACGTGCTGCCGTCTGTACATACCTATATTAGATAAGAACATTTTCCGAACTCACTAGCCATATATAAGCCATCAAAGGCTTCTGTGGTTTTTTAATATATAAAAATTCCAAACTCTGCGATATACATTTTGAACAAATAAAAAAAAAAAAAAAAAAAAACTATTTATAATATTTTTTCCAGAATTGTTTTCGATAGGTCTAATTATTACTTTAATAATGAGGTATGTTGTAAGTGATTGATGTTTAATTTACTTTTTGTGGACTCTCGACTAATAAATATTAATCATATCAAGCCTAATTAGTTTTTTGCCAAAGGGACTCTAATATGTAATCTATACGAATAATGAAGCTGAAGAGTTTGTTTGTTTGATCGCGCTAATCTCTGGAACTACCAGTCGGATTTGTTTTTTTTTTTTAAATTTGAAATATTGATGTTTTAGCCAAATTATTGAGGAATTCTATGGAGTTGTTCGAATACAATTGGTCGATTATTACTCGTAAACTTGTAAAGCCCACTTAAGTGTGATAGTTTTCCTTTAAACTTCGTTATATATAGGTACTACTGCCGTGACATTTGAATTTTTAACTACAACCGTTTAGTTGGTAGAGGGACACACACTTGACTGTAACGAAAATTGGTACTTTAAAGCTTGATAAGTCACGAACGGTTTACTTATTCAAAAAACAGTCTTTCCAAACCCCTAATATTTTTAAAGGCCCATCCAACGATATCGCACACTATGGGAAGGACGAAAAAAAAATTATCATCCCCACTTTACATGTAGGGGAGGTACCCTAAATAATAGTTTTTTTCAAAATTTTATTTTACCACTTTTTTGGCGTCATTAACGTGTATACTCATGCCAAATTACAACTTTCTAGTACCAATAGTTTTTGATCTAAGCCACGGACAGACAGACAGACGGACATGGCGAAACTATAAGGGTTCCTAGTTGACTACGGAACTCTAAAAAACGAATCGTTTTGCTTACCAATGGTAGCATTTTTTATTGCCAAACTGGGCATATAAATAGATTGGTAAAATACATAGTTTTACCGGTGACAGCTACTTCCATATTCGAGGGTCTACTATGCAAAGCTATGAGATTATTGCTTCACTAGCTTCTGCCCGCGGCTTCGCCCGCGTGGATGTCGGAAGTTATCCCACGGGAGCGTGCTACCAGGATTAAAAGTATGTGCTTCCCCAGGATGCCATCTATCTCTTTGCCAAATCAGAAGTTCAGTGGTTTAGGCGTGAAAATGTAACATACAGTTTCAAGTTCGAATCCTCCCCTAAAAACCGAATTACCCCTTTTTGCCCCGTCAGGGGTCAACTTTCGACAACTTTACATACTTATTATTAATTATTTTCTGTCGGAAGTATCAATACTTAGTTTCGAGTTAATCGGACCGCGCATTCAATTTCTTCCACACAAACTTCAACACCCCTACATCCCCCTTTGAGGGGTAGTTTGAAAAACTTATAATGATAAACTTTATTACTTAGCAAGTATTGTTGCCAAGTTTCAAGTTTATTAACTAAATTAATAAGATTTTTCATATAAACTGTATCGCTATATGCTTTTCACCCCCACAGGAGTGGAATTAAAAAAAAAACATAAAAATTCATAACTTGACTCAAAGATTATTTATACCAATTTTATAATTAATATAGCCACTTATTATAATTCTCCCCTGTAAAATTAACTACCCATTTTCACCCCGTTAGGGGTAGATTTTCGAAAAACCCTCATACATGTTATTATTTATTTTTAGTCTTAAGTACACACACAGTGGTACACTGAGTTTCGAGTTAATCGGACCGTGCGTTCAAATTCTTCCACACAAACTTTAACACCCCTATATCCCCTTTGAGGGGTAGTTTTGAAAAACTAATAATGATAAACTTTATTGCTTACTTAGGCGAGTATTCATGCCAATTTCCAAGATTATTAACCTAACGAATAAGATTTTTCGTATAAACTGTATCCCCGCTTTTCACCCCCACAGGGGTGGAATTTTGAATAATAATTTGGGATGTGTTCATAACTTGACTCAAAGATTATTTAAACCAATTTTCGAGTTAATCAAGCCACGCTGTAAAATCCTCCCCTGTAATATTGACTACCCCTTTTCAGGCCGTCAGAGGTAGATTTTCGAAAAACCCTGATGCACATTATTCTTTTCTTTCAATTTTAGGAATAAATACTGAGTTTCGATTAAATCGGACCGCGCGCTAAAATTCTTCCATACAAACTTTGAAACCCCCCAATCCCCTTTTAGGGGGTAGTTTATAAAAAAAAAAATGCCCAACTTCATAATTTACTTACATAAGTATTCGTGCCAAGTTTCAAGTTTATTAACTCAAGGAATAAGATTTTTCATACAAACAAAATCCCCCCATTTCACCCTCTTAGGGGTGTAATTTCGAAAAACCCTTTCTTAGTGGATACCTACTCTTCACGAAGAATACACCCTCCAAATTTCATGTCTCTAGGACCAGCGGTTTAGGCTGTGCGTTGATGTCTCAGTCAGTCAGTCAGTCAGTCAGTCAGGACTTTGAATTTTATATATATAGATTATCGGTAAAATGAAAATCGAAAGTCATTTATTCAAATTAGGCTGAGAATCAGCACTTTTCGAACGTCAGAATTACATAAGACAGTCTCCCAAAAAGCCCGCCCTTCACCACTTCCTAGTGCTTTCGCTGGGAAGAAGAAGTGGCGCAACAGACTTCCCAGCAGCACAGGACCCTTATTCCCTATGACCATTTAATGATTCCTTACGTCGAAACCAGGTCAATTCCTTAGCTAACTACGACATCTGCTAATAACGTATTCTATATGACACAATGAACGACACCGCGCGAAATGAACGCGAAGTTGGCGTGGTTCGAACTGTCAAAATACCACACTTGTTTACCGTACGTGGTTTGGACGTGGTAAGATTACGCGGGGAATAATAATAAAATTACCATACATAATAGGCTAAATTCCTAAAAAAAATGTAATTAGTCCGTCAGTTAGATTATCAAAAAATATTGGACCCGTATTTTTTCTTTTGTCAATTATATAAAAAATGATGAAGAAATCGCCCGTTAAAGTTCACACGCCTTGCTACACTTTTTAGCGTGGCGTGACGTCACGACCCCCCACTCCCAAATTTTGACGCGCTTTATCTTTGTCATTTTTTGTTTGATTGACAAAAGAAAAAATACGTGTCCATTATTTTTCGATAATCTAACTGACGGACTAAATATAATTAGTATTTTTTTTTCCAGGAATCTACCCTAATCTCTATCCATCTATATCTCTCTCTCTGTCTGTTAAGTCTGTTGGAAAATCGTAAAGATACAAGAGTCTTGGCCGACACTCGAAAAAGACAGAATTGTGTGGAAAAGGGAGATGGAGGATTTTGCCCTGGAGTGTCACAATATAGGCTAGTTAGATTAGACAAGAGTGTTAGACAACAATAGAGCATTTGTCGCCAAAAAAAACGGTTTACGAGCCATATACGGGATTCCATCTGACGAATCATGTCAACCAATATTTAAGAGGCTTGGTTTGCTACCATTACCTTCATTGTATTTGTATGATGCATGCATGTTTGTTAGGAAATATAAAGAATTGTTCAAAACAGCAGAGGAAACAAGTTCTCGAAGTCGCCGTGATCAATAGAGTCTTGTACTAGACGAGCTCTCTAGGTTAGCAAAATATAATAAAAGCTGTCTGGCTATGTGTATACGTGTTTATAATAAATTATCTAATGAATTAAAAATATTAAAATTCAGGTTATTCCAAATTAAATTATATAAATGGCTAAATGAAAATAATTTCTGTAATATTAAGGATTTTTTGAACATAAATTATAATGTTTGTAAATTCAATTTGGTTTACTCGTTGAAATTTGCATGCTTTATTTTTTTAGCAAAACATATGCTTTAATAACACCTATGTATATCATGTTTTAAGTAAATAAATTATCATATCTTAATTTTAACCAATAACGGTCCATACATTATAGGAATCGGCCATAAGTGTCGATATTGGACAACAAACTACTCGTAAGTATAATGTTAAACGGTAAAATCCTTTTTACAGTTGTCCCGATTCACCCCGGCATCCCTATTCACCCCTTTACAAGGTCTGTATGAGAACCCTTCTGAAAAGCTCTAAACATCCCGGTGTATTTGAATAAGGATACGCCACACCTTTCATATGAAATAGATACTCTTTGAGTGTAGGTACACGAGCGGGAAATTGTGTGAACTTGAATTGAACAACATTCTAAAAATGTAGGATAGTTATGTATGTTCAATTAGCCTCACATTTTATTTGGAAAGTCGCAAAATACAAAATTATACTAAAACTAGCTATGCCCACAATGGCGCCGATTCCCTTTTTCACAAACTAAACTAAATATAAGTTCACTGCATCTTTTTCTTTCTATTTCATTAAGAAAAGGACAGAAGATGAATATTAGTTTAGTTATTCCATAGACAGTTTAGACGTGATTAAAAACATGGTTACTAAAAATACGTCAATTTACGTCAGGCGCTGACTAATTTGACAAGACTATAAACTCATATTTATCTTCTGTCCTTTTCTTAATGAAATAGAAAGAAAAAGATGCACTGAACTTAAATTTAGTTTAGTTTGTGAACAAGAGAATTGGCGCCAATATCGTTCGCGTGCAAGTCGAAAAACAAATGGGATTTCATGGGTTTTTTTTTTTTTGCTGAACCTTAATCATTTTTCTAAAATAAATGTAAGACTAAGATACGTCTCATAACATCAGCTATGTGTCCAGTGAAAGTTCCGTCAAAATCGGTTCAGCCGATTATTTTCTGTTTGTTTGTACATTACATCGTGGGTTCGAATCCAAGCAAGCAATTTACTTTGTGTAAATTATTTCATCACCACTGCTCTCAAAAGGGTAGAAAAACATCGTGAGGAAACCGGCATGTCCTAGAACCAAAAATTCGAAGACATTTGACATCCGCCAACTCGCACTGGGCCCGCGTGGTGGTTTATGGCCCACTCCCTCTCACAGAGAGGAGGCTTGTGTCCCAGCAGTGGGAACATTGTAGGCTGATTATGCTATATGTTACATAGACCCATTGTATGACTAGAAGTGACAAAAACGTCCAAGTCCGTTCAAGTTATTTTACCTCTGAGTTTGCATCACTGTTCAAACTACAGTGAACTTTATTGACGTTGCAATAAGGTGCTTGTTGTGTTGCTGCCATTGAGAAGTCTAAGAAATTCTCAATGATCTTTATAATCATTACAATAATGTTGCTATTGAGTTGCTGCTGTTAATGGACTGTAGTATACCTTTGTCAGTCTTCACAAATAGTAATGATGTCTTGAAATGTCAAGAATGCGCCACAAGAAATTGAAAATGTTACATTAATTGAAACTTGGTCTTCGTTTTTGGGATCTCCATGAAAACCTTTTCATACATAACATCACGCCTGTAATCCCGAAGGGATTGGCAGAGGTGTACCTATACAACCACATTTCGCCAGTTACGTTTATGTCCCATATGGTGGGGACAAGTCTAGATTCCAGTCTGCTACTATAAGATCCTAGATGGAAGAACCCAATAATATATTGCCCGATCCGGGAATGGAACCCAAGACCACATGCCGCGACCACTCGACAAATGAGGCAGCCTGACCTTTTCACCATAAGATAAAAATGATGTAACTGCTATCGAAAGTTCATGTTTTCGTAACTTTATGGAACTACACTCTAATTTATTAGTGGTGTTACGTAAGGGCCTATGGGCAAAAACACAGACACGATACGACGTCGCATCGTGCCTCGTTACGACCGAGGTTGTGACGGACATGTTTAGATAACTATTTTTTATTGATAACTAAGTATGCATAAATATTGAATTTTAATATCATAAAGTTGCGTGGTTCACACTTCTTTTTCGAGCAGAAGTCATTCAATCAGTGATTAAAGGTTACACGGTTATTCAATCTAGCCAAATACTTGTTTTATATGTAAATTAATACAAATAAATATTGTTCTAGAGTTAATAATAAAACATTCCATTATGTCTCTGCCAAGCCTTTTCCCAGCTATGTTGGAGTCGGCTTCCAGCCTAACCGGATGAAGCTGAATACCTGACCGCCACAACCCAGTTACTGGGTATCAGGATACCCCTTGACAAGACTGGTTATCAGACTATTTACGTTTACTGTTTACACTAAAAAAAAGTTGCAAAGACAGTTTTCAGTGAAGGCTCTACCCAAACGGTTGAACATTGGACGCCGTAAAACGCTGTTTTGCACAGTTAAGCGCATTGGTACATATTACAAGCCTGAAAAAATTAAGTGTTTTGTAAAATGTTCAAAGAAAAAACATATTCAAAAGTATTCCATAAAAATAAAATGAGTTTGCTATTTTTTTTAAATTGAATGAAACTGACGAATTGACGAAAACTCAACGAAACTGGCGAATTAAATAAACTGACGACTGATACGCGGACCCAATAAAATAGTATCATGACAAAACATCGACATCGACAACAATCGTACAACTATTTTTCGTCACATTTTCTCAAAATTTTAAACTATCATATTTTATGTAAAGATAATAAAGGGAATCCAATCAACTGAACTAGCTAAATTATTCCACTGGGCCGTGCAATTATTTTTTAATTTAATTAAAACTGTAAAATTACTTTTAGTTTTGTGGTCATTCGATTCAACTAATCAAACGCATCGCTATTTAGAACCTTATTTGTAGCCGCGATGCGATATTATCAACTATGATGTACTAGCTGCACCCCGCGGTTTCACCCGCATAAGTTTCGAAGGCAGAAGTCCCGACGTTCAACAAACATCCATCCATCCATCCATACAAACTCTCGCGTTTATAATATTAGTAGGGTAGGATGTACACACGGCTACACATCAAGCTATGCAAAACCAGTAATGGCTGACCGTTCATTGTGAGAAAATATCATACAAAGTGAGGCCAAGACAAACTGGTTTTGTATAGCTTGACGTGTAGCCGTGTGTACGAGTATTTTGTGTTTTTAGTCTGTGCTAAATAAATGTATCTTCTATCTTTCAATTACTTAAAAATTTGCGTCTTGCCGCGTCTTGTCGTAACTTGCCACAATGCGACTTCGTATCGTGTGTACATGTGTTAGCCCCGGAGCTGGTTGCGTGTTTTTTTTTTTATGACACCGTCATATATTTTGTTTGCTTTGCTGTCAGTCATGTTTTATTAATTCAACTATTAAAGTTGGAAAATACTGTAATACTTATGTCGTGTAAAAGTATTTAAATTTTCCGTTTTAATAAATAATTTTACTGACCAACCAAGAAATCGAAGGGAGTGAATGATGGCGTGAGGGTTGACAGGGGAGAATGGAAGAAGAAGATGTGATGCGGCGACCACAAGTAACATGGGACAAGGGCAGGCAGATGCTGATCTACCTGCCAGTCTTACCAAGGGGTATCGTGTTACCCAGTAACTCGGTAGTGGAACTCAGATAGGATGTAAATGGTTTATGAATAAATGAAATGATAGATGGTAGCATAATCAGCCCATCACGTTCCCACTGCTGGGACACAGGCCTCCTCTCTGTGAGGGGGAGTGGACCGTAATCCACCACGCGGGCGCAGTGCGGGTTGGTAGATGTCACATGTCCTCGAATCTTTGGTTCTAGGACATGTTTCCTCACGATGTTTTCCTTCACCGTTTTGAGAGCAGTGTTGATGAAATTATTTACACAACGTAAAGCGCCTGCCTGGGTTTGAAACCACGACCTATAACTCGTAAGTCTGGGACGTTATCATTGGGCCATCAGTTCATAATAAACATTTACTTACTTTTAACTGCAATAGTATTGTTTACTCTACAACGTGAACTCCTTTGGTTTGAAAGCACTTGCCTGCAACAAAAATAAAAATAAATTAGAATTGACACAAAAAATTCCAGCCAGCAACTCCAAATCATAGGCTCTCAACCTTATTTTGCCCAACCCTTATTTAGAGAATATATTTTTTAGCGATATGGTAGTTCCATGTAAAGGCTTGCATAACACCACGCCTGTGACATAGAGGGGCTTGTGGCTAAATAATAACAGCCGCACAGGTCGATTGATCAGGTTAAGCTACGTTTGCCACGGTTGGTCCATGGATGGGTGCCCATCTTTACATACCAAGAACCCTCCATGCCCGGGAAAGTACGTTGGCTAAGTAATAACAGCCGCACGGGTCGATCGATAGTGTTAAGCTACACTTGCCGCGGTTGGTCCGTGGATGGGTGACCATTTTCCCGTACCAAGACCCCTCCGTGCCTCGAAAAGCACGTTAAGCCGTTGGTCCCGGTTGTCATTCGTGGATCTTTGACAGTCGTTATTGGTCGTCTGTAGCCCGAAATTCTGATAACCAGTTTTACCAAGGGGTATCGTATTACCCAGTAACAGGGTTGTGGAGGTCAGATAGGCAATCGATTCATGTGAAATACTGGTATTCAGCTGCATCCGGTTAGACTGGAAGCTGACCCCAATATAGTTGGGAAAAGGCTAGGCAGATAATGATGTTAGCTCCATGTAAATACTGGTATTCAGCTGCATCTGGTTAGACTGGCTGGCTGAAGCTGACCCCAACATAGATGGGGAAAGGTTTGGCAGATAATAATAATAATAATAATAAATCCCTGGACATTTCACACAGCACCATTTGTCCCAAGCTAAGCAACCTAATGCTTGTGTTATGGTAACAAGATGGCTGATAAACTACTTATATACATTTTTTTTTTGTAAATACATACATATTATAGATAGAAAAACACCCAGACTCGGAACAAATACATGTAGGTCATACAAATATTTGTTCCGTGCGGGAATCGAACCCGCGACACGCAGCGCAGCAGTCAATCGCTTAACCACTGCGCCAACCGTGCCGTCAAATAGAAGGATGTTAGCTCCATGTAAAATACTGGTATTCAGCTGCATCTGATGGTTAGACTGACTGGCTGAAGCTGACCCCAACATAGATGGGGAAAGGTTTGGCAGATTGTTTTAATAAAAAGTTCAGCTATATCTTCTTCCAGTTGGTATCAAGATATATTTGTCAGGAAATATGTCACCGAGAGAAACTAATGAAAAAAACGGGTTTACCTGATAAGGTGTTAATTTATCGTTTTTTGATTAATTTATTCTGCATCAATCTCTTAGTATTAAGTGAAACACTAATTAACCTTCAACTTCCGCTCATTTGTTAATCAACGGACATTGAATACTTGATGATACGTAGTTATACATAATTTACTTTACAAGTCTTGATTTTAATTCATTTAGCCTTGACGCAAGTACAAGGTGCACTGAAGACCTTGTGAAGGCCGCAGGAACCCGTTGAATGCGAGAGCCACAGAACCGGTCGAAGTAGAGGTGCTTGGGGGAGGCCTATGGCCAGCTGTGGACGTCTTTCGGCTGAAATGATGATGACGCAAGTGCAGTCGACCGCATGTTGCTGATAACACAGTGACCTTGACCTAACGTAAGACGGAGTTTCAATAGAGTAAACGGCCCCTGACAGGCGCGGTGCGACAGCGCGACACGGCTTTAGTAGGACGATTTCTATGTCTACTTTATGAAAATTGTTCTACAAGAATCCTGTCTTCGGGAACCTTAAGACAACAGCTTATACATACCCCATAAAAAAAATTCAATACCTACTCGACCCAAATGTATGTGACGGCTGATTATATTTTCGCGAAAACAATTGTTAAGGTGATAGAATAATGCCACACCACCCACTACCATCACCTATCATCACCTTTTATCGAAACCGACAGAGTTACTTTCATAATATTAGTATGGACATTGGTTTTATTACCAGCACTGGCCTGCGGCCCACTCACCCACTGTACCTATTGTTCGTGCTTGACCGTTGAAACACAATGAAATAAAATTACAGTGTGAGTGTTTTACCTTAATGACTACAATTCCGTCGCTTACAATCCATTCCGGGGGACGTAATGATGTGAGAAACAGCTTGAAAAATGCATACATAATACAACTCGGAAATACAATGTAAGTAATTACGTATTTACAGTCGTAGAAAACGCACATGATATTTAGGTATGGTGTGTTCTAAAATTCTGTGATAAAACTATAAACAAATTTACTAAAGGGAAATAGTAACACATTCATATGTATTTAGAAGGTTTCAACGTTTTATTTCACAAATTTTTTCCAAGGCAACGATTCATCATCTGCCTACCCTTTTCCCAACTATGTTGGGGTCGGCTTCCAGTCTAACCGGATACCCTAGGTAAGACTGGTTGTCAGACTTTCGGGCTTCTGACGACCCGTAACGACTGTCAGAGATCCAAGAATGACAGCCGGGACCAACGGCTTAACGTGCTTTCCGATGCAAGGAGAGGTCTTGGTATGTAAAGATGGTCACCCATTCACAGACCAACCGCCGCAAGCGTAGTTTAACCTGATCGATCGACGCGTGCGGCTGTTATTACTGAGCCACGAGCCCCTGCGAACGATTATAGTATGCACGGAACAGATAATAAATCTGTTCCGTGATAGTATGCGTAACAATAATAAATTAAAATAGAAACTAAACTAGAAACACTCAATTTGTAAATGCCGCCCACAGGCACATTTTCTGAACCATGTTTACATTTTCATGAGAAACATTTAAAATAGACTATACAATGTAATTACGTGTTTACAGCGTTAGAAAACGTACATGTTAATTTAGGTACACACAGCAGTAGAGTTACGCAGCCAGGCTTAATAAACAGCTATTCGCCAAGTCGGTAAACGGCATTACTATTGATGTGCGCTTGCGGCTTATAAGTTGATTCGCACGAATTTACTCGTCCGAAACGGGCGAATCATCACTTTTAAATAATAATTATTTTTTCTATAGGCGACTCGCACGAAGTTTATTTATTTGTGGGCGAGTCGACAACTCCAGAAATGTGTATTAAGCAATTTGGCACATTTTCAATTTTATGCAGTGAAGTTAAGAAAGAAGTACCTACACGTTTATAATATTTAACTTTTCTCACTTCTGTGCGCTAGTGTTCTTTTTTCTATACGTTATTTGCAATATTGTCGACTCACCCACGAATAAATTAACTTCGTGCCAGTCGCCTATAGAATACATAATATTGTTTAAAAGTGACGATTATACAGACCTTGTAAAGGGGTGAATAGGGATGCCGGGGTGAATCGGGACAACTGTAAAAAGGATTTTACCGTTTAACATTATACTTACGAGTAGTTTGTTGTCCAACATCGACACTTATGGCCGATTCCTATAATGTACGGACCGTTATTGGTTAAAATTAAGATATAATAATTTATTTGCTTAAAACATGACATACATAGGTGTTATTAAAGCATATGTTTTGCTAAAAAAATAAAGCATGCAAATTTCAACGAGTAAACCAAATTGAATTTACAAACATTATAATTTATGTTAAAAAAATCCTTAATATTATAGAAAATATTTTCATTCAGCCATTTATATAATTTAATTTGGAATAACCTGCATTTTAATATTTTTAATACATTAGATAATTTATTATAAACACGTACACACATAGCCAGACAGCTTTTATTATATTTTGCTAACCTAGAGAGCTCGTCTAGTACATACAAGACTGTATTGATCACGGCGACTTCGAGAACTTGTTTCCTCTGCTGTTTTGAACAATTCTTTATCTATATATATAAAATTCAAAGTCCTGACTGACTGACTGACTGACTGACTGACTGAGACATCAACGCACAGCCTAAACCGCTGGTCCTAGAGACATGAAATTTGGAGGGTGTATTCTTCGTGAAGAGTAGGTATCCACTAAGAAATGGTTTTTCGAAATTCCACCCCTAAGAGGGTGAAATGGGGGGATTTCGTTTGTATAAAAAATCTTATTCCTTGAGTTAATGAACTTGAAACTTGGCACGAATACTTATCTAAGTAAATTATGAAGTTGGGCATTTTTTGTTTTTATAAACTACCCCCTGAAAGAGGATCCCCCAATCCTCTTTCAATGTGTATCAGGGTTTTTCGACCTACCCCTGACGGCCTGAAAAGGGGTAGTCAATTTTACAGGGGAGGATTTTACAGCGTGGCTTGATTAACTCGAAAATTGGTATAAATAATCTTTGAGTCAAGTTATGAACACATCCCAAATGATTTTTCAAAATTCCACCCCTGTGGGGGTGACAATCGGGGATACAGTTTATATCAAAAATCTTATTCGTTAGGTTAATAATATTAAAACTTGGCATGAATACTCGCCTAAGTAAGCAATAAAGTTTATCATTATTAGTTTTTCAAAACTACCCCTCAAAGGGGATATAGGGGTGTTGAAGTATGTGTGGAAGAAATTGAATGCGCGGTCCGATTACCTCGAAACTCAGTATTGATACTTTCGACAGAAAATAATTAATAATAAGTATGTAAAGTTGTCGAAAATTGACCCCTGACTTGGCAAAAAGGGGTAATTCGGTTTTCAGTGGAGGATTTGAACTTGAAACTGTATGTTACATTTTTACGCCTAAACCACTGAACTTCTGATTTGGCAAAGAGATAGATGGCATCCTGGGGAAGCACATACTTTTTATCCTGGTAGCACGTTCTCGTGGGATAACTTCCGACATCCACGCGGGCGAAGCCGCGGGCAGAAGCTAGTATTTCCTAACAAACATGCATGCATCATACAAATACAATGAAGGTAATGGTAGCAAACCAAGCCTCTTAAATATTGGTTAGCATGATTCGTCAGATGGAATCCCGTATATGGCTCGTAAACATTTTTTTTTGGCCGCCAAATGCTCTATTGTTGTCTAAGACTCTTGTCTAATCTGACTAGCCTGTATTGTGACACTCCAGGGCAAAATCCTCCATCGCCCTTTTCCACACAATCCTGTCTTTTGCGAGTGTCGACTAAGATTCTAGTATCTTTACTATTTTCTAACAGACTGAACAGATTGCTGGGCGCCAATAGGGAAGATTCCTGGATAAAAAAATAATAATTATATTTGGTCCGTGAGTTAGATTATCAAAAAATAATGGACACGTATTTTTTCTTTTGTCAATCAAACAAAAAATGACAAAGATAAAGCGCGTCAAAATTTGAGAGTGGGGGGGCGTGACGTCACGCCACGCTAAAAAGTGTAGCAAGACGTGACGTCACGCGGAACTATAACGGGAGATTTCTTTATCATCTTCATCATTCTCCTGCCCTTATCCCAAATTATTTGGGGTCGGCGCAACATGTCTTTTTCTTCCAAACTCCTCTATTAGCCGCCATCTCGACAGTCACCCCCTTTCTAACCATATCATCATTCACACAGTCCATGAATGGTTTTCTTTAGACATTTTCCTTCAACGAAAGGCTGTTTAGAAGTAATGTATAATGGGTGGGTATCACGGTCAATGTTGAAAAACCGCCATATTAAAATCTGCCCAACCTTTTCCTTAATATATTGGGGTCGGCTTCCAATCTAATCGGATGCAGCTGAGTACCAGTATTTTAGATGGCATGACACAACCCAGTTCCTGGGTAACACGATACCCCCTTGGTAAGGCTGGTTGTCAGACCTTTGGGCTTCAGACTCGAGTGCGCGCAAAATAAGTCTGAATAATCAGCCTATAACGGTCCCACTGCTGGGACTCAGGCCTCTTTTCAGTGAGAGGGAGTGGGCCATAATCCACCACGCGGGCCCAGTGCGGATTGGTAGATGTCACATGTCTTTGAATTTTTTTGGTTCTAGGACATGCCGGTTTCCTCACGATGTTTTCCTTCACCGTTTTGAGAGCAGTGGTGCGCTTAACACTGTACTTTATGTTAATTAAGAAGTGAATTCTTTAGTCCTTGACATTTTACCTTCGCGAAGTAACAATATTGTAATGTTGCGAAATTATGTACTTATCATGTACTTGGCGGTCAAGCGAGCAATGTCAAAAGCTACTCAAAGTACCTACTCAACACAAGCATAGCTCTGTAAAAAAAAAAGTAGTTATAATTATTGTACAAGGATTTTTCGCCAAAATCGGAATTAACCACTGACCTTATCAAAGTACATGATAAGCACGCTATACACAAGTACGCTGGACTAAATATATTATACGAAATGACAGTTGTTTCCGCTCGAGCGTCTCAGGAACTAAATTTGACACATTGGCAAATGGCCGTCGTGTTGTTTTGGTACAGACGCCAGCAGGTCAAGCTACCCGAAACTGTCAAATTTTCCCAATCAACCTTGAACCTTAAAGCTTTAGCGATAAAGTTGAAAATCTATTAAAGAAATTTGACAGATTGTAGTAGCTTGATGTGCTGGCGTCTGTACGTCTCTGATGATTTAGGTCTAAATTAAAACTATTTTGTCAACCTATTTTGTGTTTACTACGAGATATTTAGAATATTTTTATCATGAGAGTATGCGTATTTTGTAAAACTCGCTACCAAAAATATAAGTTCCACGGACGCTCACGTCGCTTTCAGCGCCAAATGGCGAAAATCAAATGTCTTCGTTTTCTCATCGATAGTACCTACGAAGTCCAGCGTACTTGTATATTATAAGTCAGTGGAATTAACGCAGCCATCTTGTTTATTTAGTAAAATTTTACAAAATGTCTACCAATGGCGTCTCTTGTTAATGTCATTCAAGCGCCAAAAGTCCGTTCACAGTTATTTTACCTCTGATTTCGCACCACTGCACTGTCAAAATCACAGTGATCTATATTCTCATTCCCATAAGGTTGCTATTGCGTTGCTACCAGTGACAAGTCTATCAAAATCATTTTGATCTTTATTCCCGTCACAATAAGGTTTAGGTTACTGCTGTCAGAGGTAAAATTACTGTGAACGGACTGTAGCACTGCTGGCGTGTTTACTTCTCTATTCAGCCAGTCGTACGTTAATATAGTTTACTAAAGACAATATAATGTATTGAGGTTGTTAGGCTACATCTTACACAACTCCAAGCGAAGGCCGTAGTAAAGAAACATCGATTTAGTACAGACGCCAGCACATCAAGCTACCCGAAACTGTAAAATTTTCCTAATCAACCTTGAACCTAATGCTTTAGCGATAAAGTTGAAAATCTATTAAACAAAATTGACAGATTGTAGTAGCTTGATGTGCTAGCGCCTCTACAAACCGCGGCAAACATTGCTTAACTACAGTGATCTATTGATCTTATCGGCGACCGCCCGGAGAAAAATAATCCAATATTCTTCGAGAAATTAGTCAGCAAACGAGGAAGAAAGCTGTTTAACGTTCCCAAAGACGTTCCTATCGAGAATCGATAACATTAAATTTTAGTTAAGACATTTTATTTGAGTTAAAAATGCGTTAAGTGATTTATATGGCGTGGTTTGTTATTAATCTCGGAGCTGACGCCTCGCTTTGAGATTAAAGATACCGCCCCGATTCGAAGCATCCGTAGCCCTTTTTTACGATGAGCTTTCAAATTTCTAATTAATTCATCAGGTCAGGTATTATATAAACATTATTGCCTGAGTTTCGACCGGGTCGATCGGTGGGCCTAGCAAGAACGCGCGGACTAAACGTAATGTGAACGCGAACGATTTTTTATGCTGTTTCACGCTGTGAATGTGTGTGGAAGTGCAGGAGCTGTCGGTACTTTTCGAGACCATGGCGAAGTCGGAAGTGTGTGCGCGTGTTATGTGCAGACGCTAGTCGTCTTCACCCACACATTCACAGCGTGTTTGGTTACCACAAGTAAAGCCCGCGTCGCTTCATGAGAAAAAAAAATACTGTAGCAAAAATTTCAACCAAATATCGCGTCGGCACTTTTGTATCGGCAACATTTTGATTAGACGCCATTTTATCGCCCGCCGTCCCTTTCGCTTTTGCTATATAAAAATGCCACTGCGTTTGGTAGAAATTATCATCCAACGGAATATACCCACTATCGTAATTGCCCCAGTAAATCTTAGTTGTGTTTTTGATTCGAAAATCGTACAACTTTACGTACTGTTTAGGTCGCGCGTTCGTGTTAGCCTCAGAGCGCTCGATATTTTTGTACCAAGATACTTTACTACATTTAATGACTTAAGTTTTTTCTACCATCTAAACAAAAGGTTTAGAAGAAGCTATTCTTAGAGTTCTATTTATTCCAGTATTATCGGGTATCCAGGTGGAATGCTGAAGGGATTCCACCGAGCGCTGCGTCGAGTTATTACATATTGTACAGTGACGTCACACCGAATTCCGGCACAAAATTCATGGTTGCGACATGAACTTACGATTTTATTTGACGTTTCATTCAGTAAATGTTCACAGCGAATGAATTTATACGTGACCATGTTTGTTATGTGAAAATTTTTGTGTTAATGTTGTGCAGAAGTCTAGTTACCTGACACAGGCTTGTTCCCTTGGGGGTAGTGTGGACTTATAGAGGTCAGGGGTTGTTAAGTGTCAAACCACACGTGTATGGGTATAGGAACTGCTTTGTCACGTCGTTTGGACGTGGATTCCTTGTGGAAATAGGACACGTGGATTCTTTCTAAGAACAAATTCTCTTATGGATCGGTAATCTTATACAATGTGGATATGACAATACATCAATGAATGATAACACTGACAATGCAATGCTGTATTTGAAACTATCAAACCAAACCTGACATCGAAAAAAAAAAAAAAATCAAATAAACTAGCCAGTTCTCGTCAGTTTCATAAATAAATAAAAAATTTTTTTTTTTATTTCATCAACTTATACGTTTTACATTAATATGTGTGTGGAAGCACCTTTTAAGCAACGATATAATAATAATAATAATATCCCTGGACATTTCACACAGCACCATTTGTCCCAAGCTAAGCAACCTAATGCTTGTGTTATGGTAACAAGATGGCTGATAAACTACTTATATACAATTTTTTTTTTTTAAATACATACATATTATAGATAGAAAAATACCCAGACTCGGAACAAATACATGTAGGTCATACAAATATTTGTTCCGTGCGGGAATCGAACCCGCGACACGCAGCGCAGCAGCCAATCGCTTAACCACTGCGCCAACCGTGCCGTCGTGCCGATATGCTTGTGTTAGGTGGTTCCTGGTATAATATATAAACGAATACGTGTTTTGCGAATTTGATCTTTATTAGTTACTAGAATTGTATGACTGACAGGTGTCAACTGTCAAGAACGTATTCTGTCAACGGCCAGACTGTAGATAGAGACTGACATGACTAAACTATTGGATATTTATTTGGTTGAATTTTTGTGGATATGCAGATTGGGATCGTCATTAGATAATACGGAATTGAATTTATTGTCGTATTGTTGTCTCCACATTATATAATAGTTTTATGTAAGGTTTGATATATGATAAAATCAAAAAGTATATTTTCAAGTAAATCGATTTTACAATCTGTTTCTTACATTAAGGTTAGGTATTCCGGTATTGAATAAGGTATCCATAAACACCTAGTTTAAAATGAACTCGCTTTTTTGTATATTTGGGTGACCGCATTGTTCTTCCAAACTACACAATGGATTTTGGTGCGGTTTTACTATAAAAGCTATTTCATACCAGTGCGTACAACCCTTTACATATTTTACACTACCCACTATTGTTGTTAAGGTTGGGTGTACTGTAGGTACACCTCTGCCCAACCCTTCGAGGAACACAGGCGCGATGTTACGTTGCGTGTATTGTTGGAAGTTAAGCAATTCAGGCGCTTTATGCAAATAAATTCATCACCACTGCTCACAAAACGGTGAAGGAAAACATCGTGAGGAAACTGGCGTGTCCTAGAACCAAAAATTGGAAGTCGTGTGTCATCCATCAATACGCACTTAGCCCGCGTCGTGGATAACGGCCCACTACACCTACACCTCACTCTTCACGGAAAAGAAGCCTGCGGGGTATTTTTTAATTATATATCAAATTCAAACAACAATAAAGTCCATTTTGTTAGTAAAATACCTTATAACTAGTGTTAGTAGTAAACAACCAAAAACAAACAACAAAGTAGGTGTCTGATTCAGAATGTGCAGAGAACGACAAAGTGAGGAATGAGCTACCTGACCATTATCCCCACATAGTGCCTCAGAATAGGGGAGTAAGGACTCTCCACAACTGTTTTTACAATTGCGTGGCGCACTATTAGTAGTAATCGCTTTCATTTTGACAGTACAACAACATTCATTGCGTTATTTACGTTGTTGAGCAGACAAATTTTTCGAACATAAAAAGCAATGAATTAGCAATATCCTTCAAAATTATTTAGATTGTGATTCATAGTGTGTTAAGCAATTAGGGTGCTGTGTCCCAGCAGTGGGAACATTATATAGGCTGATTATGCTTGTTGTATTTGCATCAAAGCGTGGATTTACAGGAAGTGGGGAAAAAAATCGACAAGTTTCGCTCATTAGTTACACGGAAATCACGTAAGGAAATCGTTTGACAATATAATGGAGTGATCATTAAAACTTAAAATTTGGTAAGTCACCCTGCCTGTGGACGTTCTTGACCCCTTGATTGATTCTGACAAAAAGTTTGTCAAAAAACTTCGATTATAAGGCCAAGGCAGCTTGCATAATCATCTAAACATATTATAAATTAAAGTCGCTTTTCGTGTTTGTCTGTGTGACCGCGCTGTTCTTTTAAACTATGAAACGGATTTCGATGCGTTCTTCACCATCATTTAGAGAATTTATTCCCGAAGGTTTGTGTGTATAATCAGCTTATAATATTGACTGCCGGGAAGGGGCCCGTGGCGCTAAATAATAATAGCCGCACATGTCCTTTGATCAGGTTAAGCTACGCTTGCTGTGGTTGGTCTGTGGGTGGGTGAACATCTTTACATACCCAGACCCCTCCGTGCCTCAGAAAGCACATTAAGCCGTTGGTCTCAGCTGTCATTCGTGGAACTTGACAGTCGTTATGGCTAGTCAGAAGCCCGGCAGTCTGACAACCAGTCTTACCAAAGGGCATCGTATTACCCAGTAACAAGGTTACCTACAACCCAGTTACTGGGTTGTACCGGAGGGCATCGTATTACCCAGTAATTGGGTTGTAGGCAACCTTGTTACTGGGTAATACGATGCCCTTTGGTAAGACTGGAAGTCGACCTCAACATAGTTGGGAAAAGGCTAGGCAGATGATGTCATCTCCACCTTATATAATTAAAAAAAGTTGATGTTTTGTCAAGTCGTAAAAACCGCGTGAAGCAGGGGTGGTTCGCTAGTTTCGTAGGTATAGCATATTCTACAAGTCATTGGTTTTTTAAAAACTAGTTTTCAACAGATACGAGTAGTAGGTAATGTTGTAGTTTTTTGAATGGAAACGAGTTTTGTTGAAACTGCTCTTGGCAAGATATTTGGCCGCCGGAAATAATAATGGTCTTCGTAATAGAGAAAGTGTCATTAAAACTTAGAATGGGTACGAAATGTTTCAATTATTTGGATCAGTGGAGACGAAAAACTTATATTTGAGACTGTTTCGACTGTCTTGTACGACCGCGGACAACGGCGGTCGACCACTTTTCACCCTTATGTCCTTAGTAATAAGGTCGACAAGTGGTGCACCGCCAGTTTCTGCGATGGTACCTATCTCGTAGTGCAGTTTTTAACTCTCCGCAAGTAAGACTGCTTTGACAGTTCAACAACATTCATTGCGTTATTTATGTTGTTGAGTAGACAATTTTGACGACCTGCGCTGCTTGTCGCGGGTACGATTCCCGCACGGAACAAATATTTGTATGACCTACAAGTAGTTGTTCCGGGTCTGGCTGTTTGTGTATGTGAGTTTAAATGTCTGTAAACGCACCCACGATACAGGAGAAATTCCTAGAGAGCAAACGTATAAAGCAATGGATTAGCAATGTCCTTCAAAATCATTCATATTATTGTGATTGAAAGTGTGTTACGCAATTGGGTGCTGGGCGAAAAAAAAGTTATTATTGAAGTGAAAATTTCTTTAGCGGCGTTGACTTTTGTTGTGATGGGTAAAAAATGTTAAACTCGCGTCAGGACACGTGACCCGATCGAAAATTCGTAAGACGGAGCTCGCGTCAGGACACGTGACCTTATCGAAAATTCGTAAGACGGAGCTCGCGTCAGGACTCGTGACCTAATCGAAAATTCGTAAGACGGAGGGAGAGTAGACCGCATTCCAAAATGTCAAAAATGCACAACGTTAATATTCAAGTTTTTACTTCTGCCGGCACTCCCGGAGTGCAACCCGTTTTTTTTTTATTTCTTTACACTTCAAGCATACAAATGTACGTATATGTATGATGGTAGACTTAATGCCATAGGTATTTTCTACCAGTCAACCTTTAGGTGATTCAGAGGCAAAAAGTGGTAGACTATTGGGTTCCTCCATTAGGAATTTCTAGGTAGCAAAATTTGACTCTGCCTTTGAACCTAGTTAACACCTGTGCTTATGTATGTAACTGTTTGATGTTATGGAAAATTTGGTTACATCTAAAGGTTACACCCAACCCACACAACCCAATGGAGTAGCAATGAGAGCCATTCAGTTTCAGAGTTCCGAGAAAAGTGATAATTAGTGACGAAATCTGGGAAATTTTCAAAAATACATAAAAGTTGAGTTGAAGTTTCTCGGATTCCATGAATTTTCGGGTAGGCTTTATGGGGTGCTTAATTGTTGCCATGGGTGACATTAACACGTCCTCGACGGAATACGTCAAATCACAAGTCAGTAGGTATAGGTCCTGTAGGTATAGTCAGAAAATTTCATTGTTTATCAAATTGACACTTTACGTGAACTTGCCGTGCTTAAGCCATTTTACACATTTTTTCAAATAATGACAGTTGTGATCTCAATAGTATACGGAATTACGGACAATTGAACTTTGTCGTCAATTTGATGAAATATTGATTTTCTTGACATTACTTACAGATCAGTGCCCGGACGTGTGGTTAACTTAATTGAAACACAACTCCGGCACCATTATATCCAAACTATGGACAGAAATTAATTACAATTATTAAGCTTTAAATAGAAACGTCGAAACAAGAATTGTTCTATGTAGACAAAAGTAGGTAGGTATTATGTTTTTAAAATGTTAGCGCTAAATATATGAGCTGTTGTTATGCAAACGAACCTGCGTTATTTATTTAGTACTTACAAACCTTCTTACAGTATTTTTATCCCACGAAGCGACATGCGCTTTACTTGTGGTACCCAAGTATACAAACACGCTGTGAATGTGTGCGTGAAGACGAGTAGCGTCAGCACATAACACACACATGCACAGACAGACACACTTTCGACTTCGCTATTGTCTCGAACGGTACCGAGAGCTCCGGCCCTTACAAACACATTCACTAGTCCATGTCTCTGTTCTCTGTTATTTGTAAAAAAAAATGTCGTTGATGTGCCTTAAAAATAAATAAATAAATAATCACAGCGTGTTTGTACACTTGGTAAACAAGCAAAGCACATGTAGCATCATGAGGTAAAATACTATAGCAGAAATATTTGATCTAAGTTCAATTTTGCAGGTCATGGACACCTGTATATAACCCTGTACATACTCGTACTTGTTCGTGTCAAAAAACACTTTTATTTTTTGTTTGTCTTTGCCCTCGAGCAAACACGTCAAGCGCATTCCATATTTAATTTTGAATAATCATCAAAATTGTATTATAATAATCAAAGTTGGATTTCCCATTATATTTCTGTACAAAAAATTGGTGAGAATTAATGTACCTATTAAAATAAAAGAAGCTACGTATTGATTGCAAAAAATAACCACAGATAACTAAATAGGTTTAGCGTTACAAAAAAATTAAACGTCGGTAATTTCAGTCATTTGTTAGAAGTTGACAGGGGCAGAATCATCTGCCTAGTATTTTCCCAACTATGTTGGGGTCGGATTCTAGTTTAACCGGATGCAGCTGAATACGGTATTTTTTACATAGTGAGGAAAGTTATCATTATCAGCCCATAGGAGTCCACTACTGGACATAGGCCTCTCCTATCGTACGCCATTCAACTCGATTTTCGGCACCTCTCATCCAGCTGCTACCAACCATCCTGCGAAGATCGTCGCTCTAGCCTGAGGGCGTCTCATCTTATATTTACTCCACTCAAGAACACGTCTACCCCAACGGTCTTCGGCTCTACGGCTAATAATATGGCCGGCCTATTGCCACTTTAGCTTGCTTATTCTGTGAGCTATGTCGATAACTTTGGTTCTCTGCCGGATCACCTCGTTGCGGATTCGATCCCTCAGAGAGGTTCCAAGCATAGCTTGTTCCATAGCTCGCTGACCGATCTTGGCAACTTGACTCGTAAGGACAGTGTTGATGTTGTAAATCATTGTTATTGATTTGTGGTACAAGAGCCCCTAAATCTAATTATTATATTAATTAGTTACGAATTCTCTCTAAAGAACTAAAAATTTATGACGATTCTTTGAAGTTACGAGTAACATGGCACATAATTATGTTTTATATGTATTTAGCGATTTGCGGTATAAGCGGGACTAAATAAAATTCTACTATCCTACTTCCTACTAATATTATAAACGCGAAAGTTTGTGAGGATGGATGGATGGATGGATGTTTGTTACTCTTTCACGCAAAAACTACTGAACGGATTTTGATGAAACTTTACAGTAATACAGCTTATACATCAGAATAACACATAGGATACTTTTTATCCCGATATTCCCACGAGATAGATACTTATGAGGGTGAAGCCGCGGGGCGCTGCTAGTACCTACTTTATATTAATTAGTTATTACTTCTCTCTAAAGAACTATAATATGCAATTAAGTAGGTACAATAAAATCTCCGTCAGTCCGTCGTGTAGCGGGCTAAACTGTCGGTTATAAATAGGGCTGTCTCTCCAGCTAGCAGGCCAGATGGCTAAAGTGGCGTTGTACCCGTCCCACCGCCGGCGGTTAGCGAGAAGCGACTAGAGATAGCAACTAAAAACTAGCGAGCGAGTGCGCACCGGCGACGAGCTTACTCGCTTGGATACGTATGTGACAAGATGGATCGATGACTTTGTGCATTCGCTGGATGCCGGAAGCACACACCCGGTCGAAGTGGTGGTGCTAGGGGGAGGCCTAGAGGTCCAGCGGTGAACGTCTTTCGGCTGAAATGATGATGATGCTTATATGTACCAGGCGTGAGTCTCTCAGCGAGTTTTCTCCACTTCTGCCCTCCAAGCGAGCGTTCCTGAGCGAGTACTATCCTTGATAGCTCTTTTCTGCAAATGAGTTTTCGCCGGCGCGGCGGCGGTGTGAACAGTCAGCGCTCAACTATTAATATAAATGTACAGTATTTTTATCTCACGAAGCGGCGCGTGCTTTACTTGTGGTTACCAAGTGTACAATACGCTGAGAATGTGTGTGTAAGCGCAGGTGCAATGGCGAAGTCGGAAGTGTGTGTGCGTATGCGTGTTATGTGCTGACGCTACTAGTCTTCACGCACACATGCACAGCGTTTTTGTACAATTGATTACCACAAGTAAAGGGCGCGTCGCTTCGTATGATAAAAATACTATAAATCTCTTTTACTTTCGTGGAACCTACAAGCTTTTTTTTTGTTTCTTGAGCGAGGTAGAAAATCGTTGATAACTATAGTCGCTTCCTCGTCGGTGGTGGGACGGGTGCCTAAAGTGGTGTTGTACCTGCCACGTAGCCGTTCTGTTTACGCGCTAAATAAAGCCTTGTAGGCTCAGGTTGGTATTACGCCTCTGGCTGGTAATTGTGCGACAATCTCGCACAGTTACCTCGTTATTATTTTTAAATGATGAAATTTAGACGTGAATGAGGTAACAGCTGAATGGATTTCGGAAATGTTAGTGATTGTTACAGAATTGAGATAGTGAAGTAACAGTGTTGAGTATTTTTTTTTAGCTTTACAAACCGTTTTGTACTGTATTCTTGAATAAGTTGGATCTTTGTTATCTATAGGTACTAATAATAAAGCTGTAGACTTTGTTTGTTAGAACGCGCTAATATCTGGTACTGCCAGTCAGAAATGAAAAAATCTTTTTGCAATTATAGCCCAATAAAAGTCAGAAAGAATGCACAGTTCTATCGATCAAGGTTAAGCTACGCTTGCCTCGGTCGGTCCGTGGATGGGTGATCATCCTTTTCATACCGAGACCCCTCCTTACCTCCACAAGCATGTTCAACTTTGAGTCCCGGCTGCCACGTACATCGTTGACAGTCGTTTCGGGTAATTGACATCCGACGGCACGGTTGGCGCAGTGGTTAAGCGATTGGCTGCTGCGCTGCGTGTCGCGGGTTCGATTCCCGCACGGAACAAATATTTGTATGACCTACATGTATTTGTTCCGAGTCTGGGTGTTTTTCTATCTATAATATGTATGTATTTACAAAAAAAAAATGTATATAAGTAAGTTTATCAGCCATCTTGTTACACCACAAGCATTAGGTTGCTTAGCTTGGGACAAATGGTGCTGTGTGAAATGTCCAGGGATTTATTTATTTATTTATTTACATCCAGGCTTATAACGGGGTATCGTGTTACCCATTTATTGGGTTGTGGAGGTCAGATAGGCAGTTGCTCACTGTAAAATACTGGTATTCAGCTACATTCGGTTAGATTGGAAGCCATGCCGCCGACCCAGCACCTTATTTGCGTAACACACCGTTAATCACAATCTGAATCCTTTTGAAGGATATTGCTAATCCACTGCTTCGTATGTTCGAAAAATGTGTCTGCTCAGCAACGCAAACAACGCAATGGATGTTGTCGAACTGTCAAAAAAGACATTCGTACTGTAAGTGTGTTACGCAGTCAACCCGCCGATGAAGGCAAGGTACATTATGATATTGCTTACAATTTCATGGAGTTTCCTGCAACCAACTAAAAACAATAAACTAATTTTCCTCACAAAACCTTGGAAGGTACCGTCTTATTGGCCAATTTGTGATTCAAAGCGGCATTCAAAACTTTGGACAGCCCTGGAAATGTAAGAGCCTTAAACGAAAGCGTAAAATCGATTTGTTTTAAATTCGAACTTGATGCTCTACGAAATATCAAGCAATTGGATTTAGTTGTTTACGACTTCATAATACAGGAGACTTTTACTTCGAATTGAAAGAAAGAAAATACATTTATTTACCCCATCGCTGCTTAAAGACCCCATCGCTGCTTTTAATCGCTTACTTTGGTTGTATAGTACCCTATAATATAAAATCCCCCAGCGGGGTAATTACGTAGCACACTAAGAGTAGCAATGGCTTTCATTTTGACAGTTCAACAACATTCATTGTGTTTTTTATGTTGTTGAGCAGACAAATTTTTCGAACATATGAAGCAATGGATTAGCAATATCCTTCAAAATGATTCAGATTATGATTGATGGTGTATTACTATAGTACGTAGTGCGTAACACAGTAACAGTTAGTGTGTTACGTATATACCCCTCGGGTACAGTCACTACGAAAACTTTAACATGTTAATCTCGGTTCTAGTCAACTGTCATTATTGTTATGTTGGTGTATTACGTCCTTGTCGCTTCATTTACCCAGATTCTAAGGGCGGGTTGTTTCATGTCCACTTGAGGCACGCGTAAACGTCAAAAATGGCGCTAACTATCTTCAAACCAAAAAAAGCGTTGTTTGAATTTATAATTACAAAATGATGGCTTTGCCGTACGTCAAATAGTAACGAGTACCTATTTACGTAATCGTTATTATTTTCAGTACGTATGTTACGTTAACCAATTGTTTGAAACAACCGGGCCTAAGATGCCGACTGTACGTGAGCAGTAGAAACTCTTTAGCAGTTTCAAGGGCACTATACTTACTACGGCTACGGTTATGGCCACGTTATAGCTGACATAACAATAAAACTTCTATTGTGTCTCGTTTACCGCGCCGGATCCTGTTAAGGCGAAAGCGTCAGGGTAGCCCGCAAAATTTAAATTTTACTGTGTTGCTGATTCTCATGATTATAATTCTGTACAGCCATATTTGTTACGGTCGCGAATTATATTTTAATCAATATACAATCTGATAATGGCCTGCAAATTGTAAAACATGTAAGCAAAGGGCTTTGATACTTGATAGTCCATGGCATACCTATCTTACCGCCATTTTGATTTTTAAGGTGGCGGCCGCGCATGATCCCTATATAAATCGATAGCTGACACTAATTCAAATAGAAAAGACACGTTTCCGAGATCTGAGAGAGATTCCGTTTCAAAGTTACATGCGTGGCGGACATTTTGAAAAAAGAAACAAAATGGCGGACAGCCAGGTAGGTATGCCAGGCTCCATATAAAAATCTTCAATCTTCTTTGAATTTCGCGGACTACCCTGACGCTTTCACCTTAAGTACGACATAATTATGACAAATCACCAATTCGTTTGACAAGCATTGCGGTTATGGGAGTGTTTTACGAACATAATCAGCCTAAAATGTTCCCGCTGCTGGGACACAGGCCTCCTCTCTGTGAGAGGGAGTGGGTCATAATGCACCACGCGGTCCAGTGCGGGTTGGTGGATGTGACATGTCTTCGAATTTGTGGTTCTACGAACGCTATACCTGAACTATGTATGTCAAACATTAAGAACGGTCACTACATGGCTAAATAAAAACACCCGCACGGGTCGATCGCATTAAGCTACACTTGCCGCGGTCGGTTTGTGGTTGGGCGATCATCCATTACATATCGAAACTATTCGAGACGCCTCCGAGTCTTGGGAAGCTGTTCCGCCTTTGGTCCCGTCTGTCATTTAAGTAGTTCTTTGATGCGGGTTACGGGTAGTCAGACGCCCAAAAGTCTGACAACCAATCTTAGAATTTAATAGAATACTTTTTATTATGACCCCATATAAATTACAGATACGAAATTTTACAAAGGGTGACACAATGGACGGTCTTATCGCTTAAAAGCGCGAATAAATCGTAGTTTTTCACGGCAAGAAAATCGAGTGTGAGCAAGGGCCTAACTGTTACTGGTAAATATAATACTTTGGTACCTAAGGTATCACCTAAAAAGGCGAAAGTTTGTGAGTGTGTGTGTGTGTGTGTTTGTTACTCCTTCACGCTGAAACGGCTGGACCAATTTTGATGAAATTTGATATGGCCGTAGCTGACACCCTGGGTTAACACATAAGATACTTTTTATCCCGATATTCCCACGGGATCGAACCTTATGCGGGTGAAACCGCGGGGCGCAGCTAGTAGGTAAAATTTTAAGCTCCTCATGCCTTCTTAACTTAGTATAAACCTGCTTACTGTAATACCTGTAAAATAAACTATTCGTATTTACAGGCATTCGTAGGCATTGTCATTTCTCACTGAGAGACAAAACTAGCATTAATCACCACGCTATCTAACTACGTGTCTTTGTCCTCCATCTTAAATTAATCGACCCCACCTGTACCTAAGATATACAAACCCATATTTCTTAATAACCACTGTATCCATACAATGTCAGTGAGGGATGAACCTGTAATAATTACACATGGCAACATTAATCCGTTGGTAATACCCATGTTTGATCGTGTGTGACTCAGCTTAACGGTAGGTACATCATTTTCGCACGAAATCGCGGTTGTTTTGATAATATCAAGCCTGTGTTCCTTGAACAGTTAGGCAGAGGTGGACTTATCTTCATCTTAGCGTGTCGATAGTAATCTAAATGTACTCGGTCCGGAATTCGGCTATTTGTTGGGCGCCATCACCAGCGTCCATCCTGTTTATTGGGCGCCATCACCAGCGTCCATCAGCTCCTGTAACGGTGTACTTGTAGTACACCGACTACATTTCGCCAGTTATGAAATTAAATCTTTTGTTATCCTATTAATATTATAAACGTGAAAGTTTATATGGATGGATGGATGTTTGGTACTCTTTCACGCAAAAACTACTGAACGGATTTGAATGAAATTTGGCACACAGCTGGTTTATAACCCGGATTAACATATAAGATACTTTTTATCCCGATATTCTCACGGGATCAAAATTTATGCGGGTGAAACCGCGGGGCGCAGCTAGTCCAGATATAAATCTACGGTCTAGTGGTCTACGTAAGTGCTACAGCTGAGGAATCATCCTCAGCACCTTGGCTGACCTGAGAATCGAATAGGATATCAATCCTATTCAATTCTCAGGTCAGGCAAGGCACTTTGGGTTTGTCCATCAGGTTTTTCTCAGTGGATCGAGGATCTTAAGAAGGTGCCTTGGACAGACTGGATGCGGAAGGCGAAGGACAGAGTGCTGTGGTGCAGGGAGAGGCCTATGTCGAGCTGTAGACTGCGATAGGCTGAGTTGATTGAACTCTATTTAAGTTTTGATTTCAAAGAAAACATTAACAAGAAGATTACTTCTCATTTTCTCATGAAACACCTAATGTTGTTTTAAGTTCAGATGTGTTTTTAACCGACTTTTAAAAAAGGAGGAGGTTCTCAATTCGGATGTTTGTATTTTTTTTTTTATGTTTGTTCGCGCATAACTCCGTCGCTTGCCAACCGATTTGAAAAATTCTTTTTTTGTTGGATAGGACATACTTCCCAAATGGTCCCATGAAAATTTTATCGAAATCGAACAAGCGGTTTTCAAAAATCAACAAAAATCAAAAATATGATCACAACAAAAAAGTGAAAAATAAAAACTTTTTTACAAAAAAAAACAACCGACTTCTATAAAAATACTACAAAGTGAAAAATAACTTTAATTTCGGAAGTCGGTGGCGAAAAACGAAATAAAAAAACCAAAGACACCGACTTCCGAAATTAAAGTTATTTTTCACTTTGTAGTGTTTTTATAGAAGTCGGTTGTTTTTTTTTTCAGTAAGCCTTTGAAAAGTTAACATCTCGTGTTATTTACAGAAGAAATTCGTCTACAACAAGTTATCAAAGTGACATTAGGTAATGAAATCAACCCTCAACTAATTTAAATGATATTTTTTTCTGTAAGTAGGGTTGTACAAGCACTTTTCCTCGTCAATCATATTTTTTTTTAATCTAGATGAGTTCGGCGTTTTCTATCTGACTACTCTGAGAAGAAGAAGAAGAAAGGCCGAAACTAACTCAGAGGTCACAGTCTCTTTTAAAGTCCAGACATAATTTTTGATTGATGTTTGGTGATTGAAATTACCATTTCAATCTATTCCATTCCATTTTAATCTGTGTGGTTCGTTCGTCAAAATACCTTTTGAGGAAAGAACCACACAGATTGAGAGGACCTGTCCAGTCAGTGCACGCATTTATCAAAAATCGTGCAGCTCAACTCAGAACTTGAGGAGTTCAACGATTTGACGAACAATACCAAAGAAAGGACATTTGGATAGGCCGCGTAAATTACTCAAACTGCCAGATCATGATTAAAACTAACTAAGAATACATTGTTTAAGATCTGACAAGTTTAATAATAACTACCAGAGGGGCAATTCTCATAATTATAAGAACTTTCACAGTCTGATCTCAGTCTCAATCTGTCAAAAATACCTCTATTATCCCTACATTTTGACAAGTTTTTGACATTTATTTGTCGCCGAGATGAGACTGCGACTAGATTTAGAACGTTTTAAATTACAAGAATTGGCCTTCGGGTACACGTGCAAATCATGGAACAGAACGTTCACAAAAGCTCCGTCTTATTCCCAAGATGGATTATTAAATAACAAAGTTTTCTTCGATATTAACTCGGAAAGTAGGAATGTATTTCCAGTTTTCATAAAAAGGACGCTAATGAAATTTCGCGAATCTTGGAGTTGACTGAAAGCCTTTTTTTTAAATGGCATCTCGAATTTCAACCTGAGGTTGTCGTCTGCTTAACCAGGCTTGCCTGAGGATGTCCAGCCGGTATCACACCGCCAGCTTCCAAACTCCGAGCTGTTACTAAGAAATTCCTAATGCAAAACTCAATAATAAAGAACTGACACACGATAGCTTGTTAGGTTGTTGGACACTTTAGTGCTAGCGCAAATCGTGCGTTTTGTCGCTGCGACTAGACGCAGAGCTGTCGTTTGCGTCTGTGAGTAATCGTTAAGAAAGATTTTCTTTGAGTAGATACTCGACGTTCTTCCACATCCGTTTTGAAAACTTTGACATCGAACGGGTCTATGTTGAGATTTGCAATACGAATACACGTGCACCTTCCTCAGCGGTCCCAGCAAGACTGAAGTCTACCGCAGAAAGACGCGACGCAACGGTGCGACGCGACGTGATTCTGGTAGAACAATTTCCATGAAGTTTTCATAGAAATGGTTTTACTAGAGTCACGACGCGTTGTCGCGTCACGCCTGCCTGCGAGAGCCTTGACGCCGACCTGCCGGCTACTTTTGTAAGTGTGCGTGTACACCGTGCGTCTAGTCGCTGCGACAATTAGCGAGAGCGTACGACTCCCCTAGCCTCTCGCTGCCACTCTGCAACTCTACGCCAAGTGTCCGCACACTTGGCGTAGAGTGCTTTGAACAAAATATAATTATGAAAATTTTCAACCGCAGTCTGTCGTTGCGTCTAGCTGTCGTAGTCGCATGTCGCATAGTGTGCGTCATTACTAAATGTTTCTTGTTTATCATTTGTTTACCTATGAATAAGCACGACACAACTTAGAAGTGCCATCGGCATAATTTGTTAAACATGATACTTAAGTCTAAACGATCTCAGGCAAGAATTGTCAGGGTCAAGATCGTTTAATGACTTGTGAGTGGAGTGAACATAAGCATTGCTATTACTACTTAGTTTTTATAGTTCGATTGCGTCGGTAATATATGTTTAGTAATACATATAGAGTCACGAGTATAAATAATTTACAACCACGCAAGATTAAAAAACGATTGTCTTCAAAAGTATTGATAGAAAGGATCATGTTTTTTTGATGTGAAACATTTAGGTATAGGCGCGCCTCACTAGTAAAACCGGCTTGTATGCCATAACGGCAACGCTCTCATGCCCCGTCATGCCAGCATAATATATTAAATTTTTATCCATATTTATTCATTGGTTTTCTGTAATTATAAACTCTTCAATAACTATCAAGTTTGCCTTCTGCATGGCGTCCCAGGACGGTCAAGTTTTGTGTATGCAGCCTGTCCCATTTTCTAGACTTCTTCATGAGTCAGTAGTTTCATTAGGATCTACATAAAGGAAAATAAATAAACATCCTCTTTTCGAACCATCTTTTGCGTAAGAGTAATGTATTTATGTTCGTGACTGTACATCAATGAAACCTTTAAGTTATGTCGTACCTACTGAATTGATTTACATTTGAATTAAGAATTTGAGATAATTGTCAAGTTATGGAACAACAAACTGAATTTCATAATTCCATTGCGACCAAAAACGTATAGTCTATGGAGGATTTTTTTGTTACAGATGGTTACTGAAAAGGATTAACACTACCTACTACATAAACATTTGTTCGTTTTGGAAACCTGTTTCAGGAAAACCAACGTGTTTGTGAACAATCAAAACAAAAGGTATCGTAATCATATTTTTGAAACACGACCATTTGTAGCGGACATGATGTGGAAGCCAAATTCACCAAACATTGTTCCTGCAAAGATTTACGTGATATTTTATTTACTGAATATCCGAAACATTGTTTACAGCTTAACATGTTTACAATTTAAAACAATAAAGTTATTTCTTTAGATTGTTTTCATATTTTCATTTACCGATTTACACAACTGTAGGATCGAGAATAAATTGCTTGTTGAGTTTAAACGCACAGCTGTTGCTTTAAAATACGAATTTAGTCATCCCTAATGAAAATGAGTTTTAGTGGTATTGCTAATTGTTTAGTTTACATTAACGCGATTATCTCGCGACGTCGCACATAGTTCTGTGGTTACGGTTTGGTGCACAGAGTATGATATCCGCCAGAGACTAAACGTAGATAAATGTTCTGCGATAGGTTGTCACGTGACTATACAGGTTGGCAGGGACATCGACGCGCAACCTGCGGGGTAATGGTGTAACAAACTATCAGTACCAATGGGTTTCATTTTGACAGTTCAACAACATTCATTGCGTTATTTACGTTGTACATTTTTCGAACATATGAAGCAATGTATTAGCCATATCCTACAAAATAATTCAGCTTGAGATTGATAGTGTGTTACGCAATAAGGGTGCTGTTCCCATGGATTCAGTACATTAAATATTTTTGCTGGTTATTTTAAAAAATTGCTGTTTCATACATTTTGACCGCGCACTTTTGTAAACAGCAAATTTTTTATTTGATGACCTCTGAAAATTTTAACGCATGGGGTCCCAGAATCATGTTCCTACTGAATCCATTGTCAGGTTGCACGTCGTTGTCCTTGCCATCCTGTATTTAATGAAATTATCCACTCGCTGAACCGATGTGTATACTCGTGGTGCGTACCTAAGTATATTGACGCTACAGATGAGACATACCGTGTTTACACTTAGGCGCCATACTCACTCGGAGGGAAAACGTTACCTAAATAATTTCAAAATAAGCATTTTCAACTTTCGCGACGAGAGCACATGCTTTTGAAACCGATTATTTAGTTAGCAAGTCGCAAAAATATATAGACAGACAGATAGAATACTTTTCATTAAGAAGTATCGCCTAAATCTGTATCTGCTCACCGTAAGGACTATTCTTGCTTGCAGCGCATATTATTAGTCGACCTAAAAAGGATCCTTTTTTGTTTTACTTACGGACGCAGCTGTGGTCATCATGTGCATGGGATTTTGTTTTCAAAATGGTCAGATATAGGTTATGCCGATAGGCGATGGTACACCAAAAACTTACAGATATAATTGTAAAAAAATTACAAAGGGTGACACAAAGAGCGAAAATAGTTAGTCTTCAGCTTAACCTTTTTATACCGCGGCTTTACCTATCATTGCACGAATGTATGAAGCATGCTCTCTGTCGAGCACCTACTCCTGCCTCAACAGTTTACCTCCTATATCTCGACAGGCTGTGGCAGCAACCGGTTGTGTTACAGCGTGCGATTGATTGCAAGTTCGTGTCGCGCTGTACCGCGCGGTTTGGCGACAAGAGTATTAGTGCGCTGAGCACAATGTACCCCCCTATGACCTACATGTTCGTAAGTAAGGAGCTTAAGGATTTATATGAATGGTAAATACGTGTATGGTATTCGCTTGGCTTACGATGTTATAAGATTGTTTACTTCTTAGCGTGTTGATGGCAATCTAAATACGAGTAGGGTCGGTCCAGAATTTGGCTAAGAGTTTAGCACCTTGTCCATCAGTTCCCGTAACGTGCAGACAATAAATAAATAAAAACTTTATTGTTCAGAAAAGGCATTACACTATTTGAACACACAGCCGGCCACATATCCCTGGACTTTGTTGGACTTGTGCTCGACCGACGGTCATCGCGGGTACGCGCAGACCGTGCGCGCGGATTATCCGTCGTGACGTTTAGACGCCATATCCACGGGCGAAGAAAATCGCGGCGATAGTCATACGGTGCCATCAAATTATCGTCGCGATTATATCGCCGTGTGGAGATTGATTCATAGAGTTTCTACTATCGCTGCTATTTTCTCGCTCGTGGAGAAGGCCCTTAGTGCTTAGCTGATGGCAAACTGAGTCCTTACAAGAGAGGTCACAATGGATATTGCGCACGTGCGTACGGTCGGTCACTCGATCAGCGTCGCACTAAACGCCCATATACCGACATAGCGCGTAAGTCGACAGGCGTACGCATGGCCGACGAGCTCTACCGACGGTTCTCGTCAGCGTGACGTAGCATTACGCGCATGGGCGATTCATCAGCGCTGCACTGTAGTTGTTCATAAGTTTTCATTGAATTACATAGCTACGTGTGACGAGTTTCAGCCCTCGAGCGCTAAATCCAGACTTTCGCTTATCGCCGAGATCTACTTATCACCCGAAGCACGGTAGCCTCTCTAGAGTAAATGTGTTCCTTGACGGAACGTAGTGATTGTTGCTCCCGGCGTAAACATCCACCAAGTGCTCATCGATAGTTTACTTATTTTCGTAAAACAAAATGTATCAGAAAACCTGGAATTTAATACACAGAACGCGGCACCAGTGGTGATCAATATGTCTTTGCGTTTTCCCTGCAGTGGGAACAGGAACAGTCGCAGCAAATATCGTTAAAATATTTAAATATCCGCCGGTGGTCGTTATTATGAAGTATTGTGATAAATTCAGCATTCAATGCGTCGGAATCAGCAGATTCAATATTATAGTGCGCTATATTATTGACGTGATTACTTTGCGAGGTTGCGGTTGCGTGCATTGACTAGCGGCTCTGTCTGTATTCAGGCTGTGGTAAGTTGGTGCACTGTATGTTATGAGGCTGTGGTAACGACTGGTCGTGTACAGTTATTTTACCTCTGACATCAGCAACCTTATTGTAACGAGAATAAATATCACAATGAGTTTGATAGACTAGCCGGTGGCAGCAACACAAAAGCAACCTTATAAGAATGAGAATAAAGATGATTGTAATTTGGACAGTGATGCAAAATCAGAGCTTAAATTACTGTGAATGGACTCTAGCAACCGAGGCTCGAGCGATTGATTGACAGGCTGTTTTGCTTCGTTTTGGAAACAATTACGTTATGCGGTTTTGATTAACGGGCAGGTGTCTGCAAAATAACCGCCCATTGTGCCACCCTTTGTAAAATTTCTATATCTGTGTGTGTCTGTAATTTATATGGCGTACATAGGAAAGAGTGTTCTATTCCAGTCTAAATATGAAGTTTTTATGTCGCAACAAGAGGAAGGCAGGGTTAATTCTAATTAATTACGATTAAAGACTATATATACAAAATTCAGAGCCTTGTTAAAGTCACGGTTTTAACTCAAAAATACCCCGAACCATTGTAATACAATATTCGTAGATATTTTACAAACAATTCATTCATACTTATATTATAAATGCGAACAGCGAAAGTAACTCGGTCTGTCTGCTACTTTTTCACGCCTTAGGGAGGCCGCCCACGGCGAGTTTTTGCAGCGATTCGGTAGCGATAAAGTCGCAAACAGACCGCGATACAGTCGCGACGCTGTCAGTGATCGTATACATACGTTTGCCTACGTTATTCACCATCGACACAGTCGCGTGCTGTGGTGACTACCTGTGAATGCCTGTTTGTAAGATGGACTCGGTCGAGACAATGCTGATCGCGTTGTCTTTGTTGTTGCTTTTACGAAAGCAGCCACAACGTAGGCGTGGGTAACGTAAATATTTGGTGCACACATAATTATCATAAAGAAACGTTACGTGGTGGCCATTATGTAACAACGTTTCAAAAAACAATAAAGTAGGTACATATGCCAGCTCATCACGCTACTACAATCTATCTTTAATAGATTTTCAACTTTAACGCTAAATAATAAGGTTCATAGTCGATTGGGAAAATGTGACAGTTTCGGGTAGCTTGATGTGCTGGCGTCTGTACACACGGCGACATATCAAGCAATACATTTTCAGTTTTAGCTGCGTCGTGCGTACAAGGAATAATTTAGAAAATGTTATAGAATGTCACATTCTGAATTTTGTTCTTTTTACCCGATGTCGCCTGAAACGGTCGCGCGTGTGTATCGATCCAGAAACGATACTACATCGCTACTGAATCGCTTCTGTCGCGCGTTGCAAATGCGACAAACGGCCAAACGTAGTGATGCAGACGCGCGTTGACGAAACGCGCTACTGAATCGCTGCAAAAGGTCACCGTGGCCAACCTGCTTTAACGGCTGAACAGATTTGGATAAAATTTGGCACACGGATAGTCCGTCACCTAGCTTAGGATATGAGATACTTTATATCCCGGTAGTATGTTTTAGTGGGATAATTTTCGACCTCAACGTGGGTGAAGCCGCGATCATAAGCAGGGTAGTATACCTACTTAACTCACAATTCCAATCGCAACTTTGGGAGAAAATCGCTTTCAAATTTTGCTAAGTGAACGATATATCTTTTTACTCTGCACCATTTCTCACGTAGAAACAGTCCAGGTGTTCTGTAAGCTCGCCTCAGTCTCTAAGGATTATACTTTGCTATAAACGTGTCGATTCCCTAATACATTTTTGATCGCCGTTCACGTCTTATACGAGTTGGAAGACAGGCGGTGAAAATGCAAATGCACTTCGATTTCTTATAGGTTTTGATGTTTGAGGAAAGGGGTTATCTTTATCTGTACTTACACTCTATTTACTATAGCATTAGAAAAATAAAAGCAAAAAAAAAAAAAAAAACAACCGAGTTGAGAACCTACTCGATTGTGTAATATTGTTAAAATGGCTGCACTTTAGAGTTATTTATTAATGTAAATGGTAAAAAGATTATTACATATTATTATCGATCGATTATCGTGAAATAACGGAGATTTTCATACGTTTTTTAAATATTTACAAAAAAAAAACTAAAATCGCATATTTACACCTATTTTTTCCCTTTTTTTTCTATTGCTAATGAGATGCTGCTGAATAGATTGTGAAATAAAATTATTTAGTCGTAATAGTATGAAACTTATAGCCCTAAGTTAAAGCTGTATTTGAATTTGAATTTAATAAGATATTTTTATGAATCTCATTTTAAGTGAACTATGTTCTTATGAGAAAATAAAGTTCTTTAAACCTTATATGGAAATAAGGAAAGGGTGATATCCGTTATTTTTCTAATGTTGTAATAAAGGGAGGTATTTCACGAGAATGTCACCCATCCACGCACCGACCGTGCCACGAACCCGCGCGGCTGTTATTACTTAGCCACAAGCCCCTCTAAGAACATACATTAGGGTCGAGTGGGTATTGAAGTTTTGTATGGGCCAGTTGATAATTTGATCGCGATTACGATGTTGGTCCCATGGGGAAAGTTGTTCAGTTTGATGGCCTGTACCACACCCTTAAATATGACTACACCTTTATGATATATCTAAGTATGGTGGATAGCAGGGATGGGTGACCTTTGGAAAGTTGCGGGTCAAACCACAGGTCACTAATGAAGTCACGGACCATAGGTACGGTCACCAAAGGAGATAAGTAACCAGGGTCGTCGGATATAGTTGAAGTTTAGTAAGAAACCGATGAATGTTTTATAATAAAATTTAATTTTATTAATAGAAAACCAACAGTTTATTTACCAAATTAAATTTCATTCGAAAACATCCACGACCCTGGTTACTTATCTCCTTTGGTGACTGTACATAAGAGGTAGGTAATAAATAGAGTGAGTTGCGATAAAATCATAACTTACAAAATGTTGTTATACATTGCTCGTAGACACCGCAATCTTATATGAAAAAGGTACGCAAAACAAGTAGTGGACCACATCTATCATGAAAGTTTTAATATATCATATATTTTTTCTTTTTTTCTTATTGGCGTGAACTGAGAATTAATATCCTTTTTTTACGCGCGATTTGAAAATATTTTGCGGGCCGGTTCAAGAAATGGCTCGGCCCGGATCGGGCATCCGGCCTGCGAGCCAGGTGTTGCCCATATATGCTGTATAGTTTACATGACGTATTATTTTGTAAAACCGGGTACATGCAAATGCATTTTGTAAATTAAAGCTTTAATTAAAAGAGATATGAGAAACACAACTTGAAACAAGTTATTCAGCGAATGTCCAACGAAATTATGAAATATTGTAGTACAGTTATGAGCATAAATACGAAACACTTACTTACGCAAAATTCAAAAGCGATTCTCTCCTAAAGTATTGATAGAAACCGTGTCACATAGTATTTTCATAATTGTTATGAAATCGGTCTTTTCTTAGTTGTAAGTAGTCTATATCAAGTTTTAATTGTCATTCTACGAGAAAATATATAGCTTTAGAATTGAATTTTTTGTAAATGTAAGGTGTAATTTTTTTAGAAGCACAGAATTTCAAAGAGGCGGTTCTTGGGGGCGGGGGTTTATTCCACACATTCCCATTGATATTCCCCATCAATGGAAATGCACTGCAGGATTTGTTAACAATTTTTCCCCCCCCTTGATGGGGATTCCGACTCCAAATGGGAATTTGTGTAATAACCCCTTGGGAGAGGCCAATGTGCAGCAATGGACGTCTTTCGGCTGAAATGGTGATGATGATACGAGTTTTTATGATGGTGACTATACACATCACATAGTATGTATCTGTTAACACAGAATTATGGTTTGTAAAATATTATATTATTATCAATTTTTCTATAAATAAATGGGCTTTATTTCATACTAGCTGCGCCCCGCGGTTTCACCCGCATAAGTTTCAATCCCGTGGGAGTATCGGGATAAAAAGTCCTATATTATGTTAATCCTGGTTATAAATCATCTGTGTGCCAAATTTCATCCAAATCCATTCAGTAGTTTTGTGACGTGACGTGAAAGAGTAACGTCCATCCATCCATACAAACTTTCACGTTTATAATATTAGTAGGACATTCACACACACATTAATTTAAAACCGTCAATTTAGATTCTCTAATTCAGAATGACAAAACAATTGAAATAGTGTCATAAAATATTCAGCTGCCATGTTAACTGAACTTTATCACTGAGGTTTGTAATCTCAATGAAGCTGTCAAATGTAATAAGATATGCATTTGATCGTTAGTGATATGACAATCAAACCGCATGCAGAACTAGACACTAGTTGACCACAAACCACGGCCGCAGAATCTCGTGGCTAACTATTAATTGTAGGTACCATCGTTCATTAGACTTAGTAGGCCAACACCTAATTTGCGTAACACACTATCAATCTCAATCTGATTAATTTTGAAGGATATTGCTAATCCGTTGCTTCATATGTTCGAAAAATGTGTCTGCTCAACACGTAAATAACGCAATGAATGTTGTTGAACTGTCAAAACGATAGCCTTTGCTACTGATAGTATTAGGTACGCAATGACCCCGCAGTAGTCTTATTTTGTAAAGTTCACTTTAAACCTCACTGTACAGGGTGTAAAACGACCCATCACAGAGCGTTACCTACGCATTCTGTATATAAAACCAAATAACATTGAACAATAATTATTGCTGGGAAACGATTTTATTTTTGGTGTGAAAAATCGCTGTTTATAAATGTCAGCGCACAATATGTTACGCACGCACACGCACATCATTGTGCTTAAGGGTGCATGCAATGGTGCTGTAGTTGCGGGGGTATTTAAAACTTGTTTTCTTGAAAAAAAGAGTTGGATTTTTTGCCGTCAATATATCCGTAACAAGAGGGTTCCCAGGTGTGGTCCGGTACAGCAAAATTATCACAATGACGGGGAGTACAAGTGACTTTCTGCTTCATTAAGCGTTCTTTTACACCCTATAAACTAATAACCGTACGCGGTCACGTACAGTTCGAAACAGAAAGCGAACTCATTTGTTTTAAAAGAAAATAATCGCAGATTCTCCCTCCGCGACACCGTTCCAATTTAGATGTGATGTTTCGAACAAAAGGCAAATTCCCGTAATTAAAAACGTTTAAAATCTAGTCACAGTCTCATCTCAGCGACAATCAATGTCAAAAACTTGTCAAAACTGAAGGAAAGTAAGAGGTATTTTTGACAGATTAAGATTGAGATTAGACTGTGAACGTTCTTCCAAGATTTATATTTATTACGAGGTTGGAGAGACAGACTGGGTTGCAGAGAGGTAGGTGTGCGCCAGGCAGCTGTTTAGTGAAAGAGAGGGGAACATGCATCCTTATTCCGTGTGATAGACAAAGACTAGACCAGCCAAAAAATGTTTGGAACACTGGTTTGGAGTAAATCTCGCATTCCGTTGTAAACATATTATTAAGTACCTATATCCAGTATTAGAAATATACCCTATACAGGGTTATTTGTAAAACACCAGCAACCTCTTAAGAGGTCATTGTACTCATCACTATGAACAACTTTTACTATGGGACCAAAACTGATCTCGCGAAAAAAAAATCAGCTGTTCCCTACATTTACGTTCGCATAACTCGTCAAAATATAGGGAGGGAGCAGCTGATTTTTTTTTCGCGATTTCAGGTTTGGTCCTATAGTAAAAGTTGTTCATAATGATGAGTACAATGACCTCTTAAGAGGTTGTTGGTGTTTTACAAATAAGAATCATCATCATCATCTGCCTAGCCTTTTCCCAACTATGTTGGGGTCGGCTTCCAGTCTAACCGGATGCAGCTGAATACCAGTATTTTACATGAAGCGACTGCCTATCAGACCTCCACAACCCAGTTACTGGGTAATACAAATAAGAATAACCCTGTATAATATTTCTAATACCCAATCTCGCACTATAATTATTTATTAGTGGTATTCTGTTTAATTACTACCTTATTGATTAGTTCACGAGCACGACGGATAATTAATTTTGGATTCCTGGAAGGAAATAATTATAGTCAGATGAAGAAAATTCTCAGAATGGAACTTATATTATAATTTGTCTAACTGTAATACTTACGCTCTCTGTAATTAAAAGACTAACGCCCGTTTTCACTTATACTGGGTGATGAATGCCTAAATGAAAGCGCGCTGTTGGAATATCAACTTTCGGCGCCGAGTCGAGCGTTGATATTCCCAGTACTAGTATATATTATAAACATTTATGTATAATTATGAAATCTTGAAAACAATGTAATGGAAAATAGGGCTTACAATTTGCACGCTGTGATTACGTTTAGTGTAAAAGACACTGCGTAGACACCGCGTAGACGCCGCGTAAACGTTCGACCGTACGTAAAACACTATCAATCACAATCTGAATCATTTTGAAGGACATTGTTATCCATTGATTCATATGTTCGAAACATTTGTCTGCTCAACAACGTAAATAACGCAATGAATGTTGTTGAACTGTCAAAATTAAAGTCATTCCTACAGTTAGTGTGCTACGCAATGACCCCGTTTGGTGCCATTCGTATGCCAAGCTTGGGTACCTTATGAGAATATCTCGTTAGAATATTCATTGTAGCTGTCATGAGTCATAATGTAGATCTCATTATGACTCCTTCTGACGTTCCGGCTAATATAAAACACATTTGCATTAGGTACCTTATAAGCCGTAATGTCATCGTAAAGATTACGTTGAGGCGGGTATCACATCTCCGCCGCGAAAACGTAGCAGCGAAACCGCAGTAGTTCCACCATGACTTGTCCGTTGTACTACAAGAGAAACAAAAGCGAAACTGCTTGTTCTAAAGCACAGATTTTATTAAGATTCTTTCTCTTCCCCGCGTGATTTCACCGATCTGCTTGGAAGCAAGTTACACCTCCGCGCAAACAAACGCGGCACCGCAACAAAATCGCGGGCTGACCGATTTTGTTGCGCTGCCGCGTTTATTTCGCACGTATCTGTGGCAGCAGGCAGACGATAAGTTTATAGAGTGAAACTTATGTTTTTTTTGTTAAATGGATGTTAATTTTACGGAAAATTTAATCTAAGAGGTCCGAAGTAGACCTATACTGCAGTATTTACTAAGTCAAGCGACGACATTTTGCTCCGATTGCTACAATTCAACTCTCATGATGTTTCGCTACTCGAATCACGACGTACATAAAGTAGTAATGTTTCTTACCGGAATTCGTTAAGTGATTTCCCATAATTATTTTGTGGTGGAGGTGTGCTAAGGCTCTTATGTAAGTAGATCACAATATTACATTGTATCATCATGCATATAATAAGTTACGGGTGACATTTTATTCAGAGTGGTAGGAGCTCATTCTTTGTACGTGTAAATGTCATTACTCACAGTATTAAGGCACCTGTCTCACAGCCGGCGAGTAACGAGAAGTGAGTAGAGCTAGCAACTGAGGAGGGCTTTTGTTTTTTGGGTGCTCGGTGGAAATCCTCTTGGACTTCCTCCATCGTGGGCGTGACAGAGGGGCATGCTGGACTCTTACCGGCGGCTGTGTTCCACCTCTGCCATAGCCGGGCGTGCGGGATTCCCAGAAGCATTCACCGCTCCCCCGACAGGCTCCGACCCGCTGTTCCTCAGTGTGTCCCACCTCCAAGAGAGGAACCCAGCAGTGGGAACATTATAGGCTGATTATGATATTTTTTTTTTTTTTTAGTTATGTGTGTGTACCAAGTTTGCGTCTTTCACCGAGTGTTCTACCTGCCAAGCGAGCGTCGCTGAGCGAGTACTCTCTTTGATAGCTCTTGTAAGCAAGAAACGAGTACTTACTCGCCGGTGTGAACAATCAGCGATCAACTATTAATATAATTATGTATCACTTTTACTTACACCAGCACCCTAATTGCGTAACACACGATCAATCGGAATCGGTTGCATTTTGACAGTTCAACAACATTCATTGCGTTATTTACGTGGTTGAGCAGACACATGACACATTTTTTGAACAAATGAAGTAATGGATTAGCAATATCTGTGATGAGAAAAGTGCTTGACAAATATAACGTGTATATGTGGGTATTGAGAGGAACTACTTATCGTTGTTTACTGAGTAAACAATTGGCCTCAAGATTTTATGATAATCTGTACAACTACTGTGACCAATATTCAATATTGACTGAGTTGATACGATAATATTTTGTTAGACGTGGTGATAGCAGCCAGCAGGTGACACAGAGCCCTAACTGAAAGTTTGCCAAGAGACGGTAGGACGAAGTGTTGTCAGAGTAGCATAGTTTTTCACAACCGTTCGATTCGCTTCCGTGCCGAATCAAACATCAATCAATGTTATGAAAAAAGCCCTCTAAACACTGTTCACAATCTAAATTCCGATAATTTTGGTAGTCGACCGCCATTCTTTCGACAGCTAGGTAGGTACATACTTGCTATCGGTGGTAAAACAAATTAGTAATTGAAAATGTGTAATTTTTAAGAATAAGAATAATTTATTTTGCCAGAAACATGGTTACAGGGTGTTATGTTACATTATACATTGTATAAGTTCAGCATGTCTCACCGTATGATCGGTATGCCAAATTGATTCATTTACAATTGATACAATTTAAAACTAAATTATTATTATTCACATTGTAATTAATTAATTTAGCAGTATTATAAAAACAATAAGTCACAATATATTAATACAAAAATTGATCCTTAACCTCCAATAAAAAAAGTATTATTATTTACATGTCATGAATTCGTCATTATCATAAAAACATTTATCATAAGCCATTTCTTTAATATAGGTATGTCTCAACCGCTGCTTTTGACTCGGAAGCCTGTCGAATCGAGCTATTTAGCAGCCGGTAAGGGATAAAATTCGCACCATGATGACCAGAAGTCATGCTCTGAAGGCCTGTACAGTCACGAGCAATAGTATGTATACACTCGGCTTTATTCAAAAGCGATTTACTCCTTTATTTTTTAATGAAATTTATGTTGTTACGAACATAGCATTTTCAAACCTATGGGTTTATGTAATGTGTCGCATTTCAAGGCTGCATTCATTATTTCACGAAAAAATCGCAATTGAAATTTGCCAAGTGTTGACATATTGGTGCTCGTGACTGTACTTAGTACGAGGTGCGTAAAAAACGTTCGTTCCCACTAGTACCACCGAACTGTACCACCGGTGGTACTAGCGGGAAAATGTGTTCTCTATAGTACAACGATAAGTGTTTCCCATCAATAGTAGTAGATAGTAAAAGCTGTCTATGACGATCGTAATAATTTTGTCAACAAAAATATTGGAGCTATGGAAGTGTAACTCCGTACACAATGTCGGTAAGCTCTGAACTGAGCCGAAAACAAATGAATAAACCTATTGTTTCTACAATTTTCGGCACCCTGTTCCGTTATTGAAAACAAGGGATTTATGTAGATTTACCTTTCGAACAAGACGGTTTCAAGCTGTCCGATACTCCGACTAGTAACGAAGAGCCCTATAAAGGAAAATATAATCTTATATTTCCTGCTAGCACACAAGTAGCTCTTTAAAGCGCTTCCATGGAGCAATATTACGAAGAAATTTTCAATATAACTTCTAAAGATAAAGTAGCCTCATTGTGATCTTGATCGGAAACTTTTGCCTGTTTTCACCTACACTAGGAAACCCCTTAATATTATTGCGCTGTTCGATTTTCAACTCTTGGCTCAGCATTGAAAGTTGAAAATACAACAGCGCGATTTGATTAGGGCTTTTGCTAAGGCGTCGTGTAGTGTTAGTGAAAACGGGTACGAGACTCTGATCGGTGCGGACTTAACTTCAAGGAGTACTTTTGTAAGGAGTCTAGTAGAACGGCGAGGGGGGGGGGAGAGGGGGAGGGCTATTATAATGCATCACGCCACGCTCTGGCAAGTTTTTAAAACACATTCTCGTAAATGCAGTCTTACTTAAGGCGGTTGCTACTCCGTCAATATATACAGGGTGGCAGGGACATCGACGCGTAAACTGTAACCATGGATTCAGCACTTGAGTTTAGTAGACCCCATAGCGTCGAAATTTTTAGTCGGTTATTAAAAAAAAAATCTTCTGTGTCATAGAAAAGTGCAATACCTACGCGGTAAAAATGTACTGAACAGCAATAATTTTTTTTAATGACCTACGAAAAATTTCGACTCTATGGGGTCTAAATCTAAACTCATGTGCTGAAACCTTGGTTACAGTTTCCCTGCCACCCTGTATATTGTTAAACATTTTATTAAACACCAGCTTCTGCCCGCGACTTCGGTCGCGTGGAAGTCTTAAGATGCTAACAAAAAAATATTGCGTGATGTAATACAACGTGTTTTTTTTTATATCCCATAACTCTAGGGGGTCATTGTACTCATCATTATGAACAACTTTTACTATGGGACCAAACCTGAAAGTGCGAAAAAAAAATCAGATGTTCCCTACATTTATGTTCGTATAACTCGTCAAAATGTAGGGAACACCAGATTTTTGTTTCCCCCATTAAAGATTCTTTAAGGCTTTTCATACTTAATAATTGAATTTCATTCGCTCACACAGAATAACTGAAAGTAATGTATTCCATTTATGCGCCAATATGTTTTTTTACATTCAAAATAATATAATAACTGATGTTCGTAAGCGAATTTATTCATAAAGGATTTGGAATTCAATAAGCTTTTATTACTGAAATATGTTCGAAACCACGCACTGAGATTCGATATTTATAACAGTTTATTACGGAAGGGCCAGAAAGAGATGGCAGGATTAGCTGGACTCCTTCTTAAAGGATTGGCCCACAATCGCGTTCAAAGTTGTGATGAATAACGTATTTATTTGGATACGGATTATCATTTGGATAAGGATATTATGTTGATAAAACACCTTCGTAAATAATGTATTTATTTCTAACAAATTTGATTACCATAAAAAAGGTTATAGTGAGTCAATCTTAAAAGATAGACATAATGCTGTCCCAGACTTTTTTTTAACTTTTAAAGAAGAACAATTCCATCATACATAATTTTTGCGTAACTGAAACCGTTTATGCGGCGCACGAAACGGAAGCTCTCAAAAGGAATAATGTTTCCCGTTTTTGCAACATTTTCCATTGATGCTCCGCTCCTATTGGTTTTTTTTTTTTTTTGTGTGTGTGGGAAATCATCAAATGACCCCTCCCGCTCTGGGTGGAGCGGAAGGGAGTGTCAGACTTTTACTGACTAAAACCCACCCGTGTTCCTTCCTTAGCCCTTTCTGTTCCTGGGCAGCGGTTAACCTTTCGGAAGATCCCGCCGATCCCGCTCCTATTGGTTGCAGCGTGATGTTATAAAGCTATAACCTTCCTCATGAATTGAGCTATCAAATGCAAAAATAATTATTCAAATCCTACTAGTAGTTCCAGAGATTACCCCCTATATACATACAAACAAACAAAGAAATGAATTTTACCTCTTTATAATACCTATTAGTATAGATAAATGTTTCAATTTTAATTTTCGTTGGTCTAGTATAGTGGTTGCAAGCACTACCGCTGAGCATGAGTTGCTGGGTTCAATTCCCAGGTTGGGCAAAGTGTTACTGGGTTTTTCCGTATGGAAATCTAAGAGTCGGAATTTATTTTCGGTTGATGGCAATAGGCTCGCTCCCTGTTACATGGGACTTTTAAACATGGGACACACACACACACACACACATGGGATTGTGGGTGTGGGGGTGTGGGTGTGGGTGTGTGGATGGGGGGGGTCTGGGTGTGGGGATGTGGGTGTGGGTTTTGTATTACCCTTCTGCCTAACCCTTCGAGAAATACGGGGGTGATGTTACGTTACGTGTAACAATTTCAAGAAAACGGTGCAAAGGTAACGAGCCGTTTCGCCTTAAGTACTTACTATAAATAACATTTCCTGGTATTTTTACACCTTTTAGTTTTACAGTAAATTATTTAAACTTGGTGTTAATTCCGAGCATGTGAGTACAGTAGGGGAATATAATTGTTAGGCACCACTTGAAGGCATGAGACTTATTATTGTTTCGATTAATTACATACCACATAATCAACTCTTTAATGTTTCTACTGCTGGTACACAGGCCTCCTCTCTTCGAGGGGGAGTGGGCCCAGTGCGGTTTGGTAGATGTCACATGTCTTCGAACTTTTTGGTTCTAGGACACGCCGGTTTCCTGATTTCCTCACGATGTTTTTCCTTCGCCGTTTTGAGAGCAGTGGTGATGAAATAATTTACACAAAGTAAAGCGCCTGTACGGGTTCGAACCTACGGCCTACAACTCGTAAGTTGCGGCCATTATTACTGGGCCACTGCTACTCTAATTTGTTTATTAATTAATCATAATTTGTACCTACAAGAATAGAATAGACGGTGACCCCCAAACTAAGAATTATAGCCTGCGAATCTTGGGAGTCAAATTTTCAATGTATTTGAAAATTGCTTACCCATTTCGTTCAAGCAAACACAACTACTAACGAACGGAAAGGGCGGACTCACATCAATGTTTTACACGCACAGTTTCGGTTCATTGTGTCCCAGCTTTTGTCCTTAATTAGTTAATTAAGTGCACAGAGCGATTTGTATTGAATAATTTATTCCGTCGGCGAGTTTCTAGCTAATCAAACTAGCGACAATGTTAAACTTACATATTGTATGAACGACTGACGTAACCACATGTTACATGTCGTCGTATATAATAAAGCTGAATAATTTGTTTATTTGAACGCACTTATCTCAAGAACTACCGGTCGGATTTGAAAAATTCTTTTTGCATTTGATAGCCTAATTCTTGAGGAAGGGTATAAGCTATTTAACATCACGCTATGACCTTTAGGAGCTGAGCAAAATGAAAAAAGATAGGAAGAACGCTAAGCGAAAACGACGTAATGCGAACGGGGTGGGTCGGAGAACAAGAAATCTTCTATGAAGCTAGTGTGAACGTCTAACGTACTCGTATATCGACGACCAACGACCTTAAAGATGATGTAGTCATTGAAAGGGACCGTAGGGCACTGGCGGTCCGAGGTAACATGTTGGCCCGTCGATTCTCGCGTTGTGCGGACCAAGTCAAAATCACCTTGTTCAAGGCGTTTTGCCAAGGTCTGTATGCGGGGGGTCTGTGGGTCAGCTGTACCAAAAGGTCGTTAGATGTCTTACGCGACCAGTACAACAATGTTTTTAGGATGTTGTTGAAACTACCCCGTTTCTGTAGCGCATCGGAGATGTTTGCTCAGGACTGAACTGACGGTTTCCATGCAGGAATTCGTAAAAAAGTCGCATCACTGATGCGTAGAACGCGGGGCAGTGACAATAATAATAATAATAATAATCATTTATTTCAGGAAATTATTCCCATAATAAGCACTACAAAATACATAGAACAAACACAACTAATACAACACAAATTACATACATAAAACATTACACATTTAAAACATTGCATTAAAAATAAAATAAATTAGTTGAAATAAAAATAAAATATAATAAAATTATGGTTATTAAGTTAAAATTCATTCGATTAGGTACATTCAATAGGATCAAACAACAAAACAAAACAATAATCATCACAATAGCATCCTAAAAGTAGTTTTGGAGTTTACTCCCCTATTCTAAGGCACTACGTGGGGATAATGGTCAGGTAGCTCATTCCTCACTTTGTCATTCTCTGCACATTCTGCCTCAGACACCCACTTTGTTGTTTGTTTCTTGGTTGCTTTCTACTAACACTAGTTATAAGATATTTTACTAACAAAATGGACTTTTTTGTTGTCTGATTCTGATATAAATAATAATAATATAGTTTCCTACATGTCGACTTGTACCATAGTTACGTACAGTAATAATGGGGTTCGCAGTACCTAGATTACTTAAGATACTTATCAGTTAAAAGTTTCTTTATGTTCTACAAAAATTCAGGACTACGCATAATGTTTTACGTCACGTCAGAAATGAGGGATTGGGTCTATAGTCTGCATGTTGATTTTAACAGCGAGTAGAATATCTAAGCGGTTTGTCTGACGGCTTGTTGACACTTCCCGTGACCCAAGGGTATACTTTAGAATCTGTCAGTGTCCGGTGTTCGCGGTTCGTCCGCAATCTGTCCGTGCCGGTGCCGATCCCTGAGTAAAATAGTGCATAGTTGGTAGTTTTTAAGGTTAGTTTTTTACTATATTATGTCGTGTATGTAACAGGCGCTTTTTGCCATCAAACTCGAATGTTTGGCGAGTAAAATTGTAAAAACAAAAAAAATATGTATTTTTGAGAATAATAATAAAAAAAAACTTTTATTTTGGCTAGAGGCTACCTAAGCCTTGCCATACAACGCAGCAATGCCTCCAGTCTCTAGGGTACATTACCTGTTGACAGCTATGCGGAGGATTTTTTCGCCGCCATCTTTTAGTTTGTTAATAGTTTTATTTAGGTTTCTTCTGTTTGTTTCTGTTACTTTCTTTATATAATTTCGTTTTCTTTTTTATTTATGATTGTGTTTAGTTTAGTTTGTGATCTTCCTGTACGAGTCACGATTAATACTTTTTCTTTCTAACTTATACCTAATTAGCACAACAAATCAATTGTTAATTACTTGAGGAAGAGCGAGGTTTATCCCATCACAAGTATCTTCGGATTACTTTCTGGGAAGCCCCGGCAACTAAATTGTAAGATTTAAGATAATAAACACATTTTTTATTTTTTCTTTAAGTTAGGATATTATATTTTTATTTTATTAGGTACTTATAAGTGGTTATTTATGTTACAGCCGTCAACGCGTGTCTGCGGCTGTAGTATGTTGTCGACGGCAGCTGCCGACGCGTCGATGGTTGCAGTTGCCTCTGTCGTCGACTCATTTCGCTCATGTGTACACTTACACTACCAGCTTCTGTCCGCGACCAACCCCATCGCATCGCATCGCCTGCTCGCGACATTACTTCAATTTCGCTTAGCGTTCTTTCTGACGTTTTTTTCCTTTTGCTCGGCTCCTAAGAGTCCAAGCGTTATGTAAAATAGCCTTTAACCTTCCTCAAGAATTCGGCTATCAACTTCAAAAATTGTTTTTCTTATCCAACTGGTAGTTCCAGAGATTAGTGCGGTCAAACAAACTCTTTAGCTTTATTATTAGTATGGTTATGGATTAAAATGAACTGTACATAAATAACAACTTATAAGTAACAAGCATACTTAGTTGTTGACAACAAAAGTAAAGAAATTGGATACAGCGGCGCGGCAGAACAATTTTTAACTGTCACTTTGGTAATTTTTTCAGCCAGGAACTCAATTTTTGGTTCGTGTTAAAGCCAGTTGCGAATAGTCGCAATATCCAGTCGTTGAGAGGATATTCCCTGCATTCTGCACTTTTAGTTAGTAGTTTTGAATGAGAAACTCCGTGTGTTTGAATGGTGGGCTGGTACCAGCGAGATTTCGTTTGAATAACTGAAAATACGCGTGATATTGGCAATTGAATGCTTTGAACTTTTTTCGACATGCTCCCTAGATTGAAAGGTAGTTTATTCGCGTCGAAAATCTAACTGAATTTGTTTTTTTTTTTAATTTGTTTTAGATAGGAGATTTATAAGATATATACCATATTCTCTGGTCTATGTAAGACCTTAGTGTAAATAAATCAGCCTATAATTTTCCCACTGCTGGGACAAAGGCCTTCTCTCAGTGTGAGGGAGTGGCGGGCCGTAATCCACCACGCGAGCCCAGTACTGTAGTAAAAGATATTGGGGTTGGTATAAACGATGATTAGAGTTAGGTAAGTGACGTTTAAACATCAAGAGTGTCGACAGTTAATTATTTCGACACGGTCCCAATTTCGAAAAACAATAGGTCGACTACTCATTGAAAGAAAGAAAGAAAAAAGTTTATTGTTTCGACAGAACATAATATATTCGACTAGCACTACTTCGACAGAACATATATTCGACTAGCACTACTTCGACAGAACCCTTCTTCGATGTGCACTTGTTCGGCGGATCTCTATTTCGAAGGAATATAACTTCGACATAATACAGCTCTGGTATGGTTAGTCACTAGTCACCCCCCCGATCAGAAGGTCTAAGTAGCAAAATGTCCAACAGCGCGAAACGCGCTAATGAGCAGTAAGTATTTAGCAAAACGTCCAACTATATACGCACGGGGGTCTAACTGTACGCAACGTTTATGAATAAAGGGTAAAAGCAATACCTAACTCGACTCTTACATAAAAAAACTTCAACGAATCAATACCAATTTACTTAGCCCATCCAATCATAAGCCGCAAAGATAACAAATTATGCATAACTGCAGCGCCAACAGGCCATTGCCTTCAGACAGTGACCCAATTCCAGCAATTGTTTTACGACAGCGAGTGAAGACGACAGCTGATACATCCGACTTTTTACCCCCCCCCCCCACCGACCTTGCGAGGAAGTAATACACCCCTAAATCTCACCCCTATCTGAATATCGAGAGAATATGAAAATGTCTGCCCAACACTATTAACGGCTTTCAATATTACATTGTTCGGTAGAAAAAAAGCGGTCAAATTGCGAGTTCGACTTATGGTAGGGTAGTACGGACCCCGCATATAAAGGATTCCGTACTACCTTGCCATATTTTACACTACATATTTAAAAAAAAAAGTCTTATTAAGATCGAGCAAAAGATGCGCCGATAAAAACACGTTTCTTGTATAGAGACTCCCATAAATTTTATAATTATTTTATTGTTATTTGTTGTTAAAGCGGCCACAGTAGTTCACACTGTGTGAAAATTTCAAGTATCTACCTATTATGGTTCAAAATATACAGCCCTGTGTCAGACGGATGGATGGACAGCAGTCTTTAGTAACAGAGTCACGTTAGTACCCTTTGGACACGGAACCCAAAAACGTATACTTAAAATTATTCAAATCTATGTAACAGCACTACGGTAGATAAGCATAACCGCAATGAAAATTAAAAGTCCGCAGCCTGAAAAGCTTTCAACTCTATACAAAAATGCAAGTCCGACTCATTAATAAAATGACCTGAAATCAAATGAAAGTCAAAGCACACAAAAAATAAGTAATTAACCGCGCCCGGTCTCTGATGGAAAATATTTAAAATAAAGGCTCGGAGGTTGATAAAAATAATGAAGGGGAAAATTTCAAAGTTCGTCCCCAGTCTGTGGGTCATAGTCTGTCTGACTGAATGGAGGCATAGCAGGAGAGAGATACCCCGCCCCTCTGAATAAAAGATAAAACTTTATCTTGAAATGGTGAAAATCTCCGTCATTTGTTGAAATACGGCCGGATCTATGTATTTTCATTTATTTTTACTCAAAGTGAAATTATTTTTGGCGTTTTATTCTGCAGACGTAGACGTACAATGCTGAACTTTAGCTGTCGTTGTCTGCCTAGCCTTTTGCTAACGATTTTGAGTCGGCTTCTAGTCTAACCGGCTGCAGCTGAATACCAGTATTTTACATGGTGTAACTGCCAATCTGACCTCCACAACCCGGTTACTCGGTAATACGATACCCCTTGGTAAAACTGGTTGTCAGACTTTTGGGATTCTGACGACCGTACCTAACGACTGTCAAAGATCCTCGAATGACAGCCGGGGCTGAGCCACGGAGGGGTCTCCGTATGTAAAGATGGTCACCATCCACGGACAAAGCGCGGCAAGTGTAGCTTAACCTGATCGATTGACCCGTGCGGCTGTTATTACTTTGCCACGAGACCCCCATGGCTGTCTAATTTCATTGGCTCATCATCATCACCGTTTTCAGCCCGGAATCACCCACTGCTGGGTATAGAGCAGTGGTGATGAAATAATTAACACAAAGTAAAGCACCTGCTTGGGTTCGAACCTACGACCTACAACTCGGAAGTCGCGGCCGTTACCACTGGGTCACCACTGCTCAAGTCTTACTGGTTCACCACTGATTGTTTCGGGGACCCTTAATAAGACATTTTCATGGGCACAGTTAGTATATCTACTTAACTAAAAGAAACCTAAACTTAAAGAAATCTCAATGTTAAGCCCAGTCGTAAAAACCGCGCGAAGCAGGGGCGGCTCGCTAGTTTCATAATAAAGTAAAAGAACGCTGATAACAATTTATCAAAATGTGTTTTGGTATATTTTTCAGCTTATCGGCAACTGTTTGTTTTTTAGTCTTCGGATGAAACAAAAACAAGGCGCTTTGCTTTTTTTTTTAAAGGGTTTGAAATCCCTCGAGGTTGGCCATCAAAGTATTAACAATAGCTTTAGGGCAAGCGACTACATAGCGTACCTATAGAATACTGATGCTTTAATTAAGTATACAGGATGACCTTGACCCTTGACCTTGACCTTGGACCTTGAAATGGCTGTGAACGCTATACGAGACTGCACAGAAGAGCATTTATCCGCAGATGTAGAGCCTGCATAAGAGTGGATGTCAAACAATTTGAACATTTATTACGAATTAATTTCAAATAAAGTATAGTGGTTTTTTATTAAACCCCAATGGTCAGTTGGAATTGAATGTAACAAATGTTCCAAAATTGCATTTTTTTTTATTTAGTCAAATTTACTCCTTTTCTACATTAATAGTAATAATTCTCTATTTACATTAGATACAATAATGAATTAACCATTATAGATTGTACTTGAAACCGACATTATTTTTAAATTAGTTTTCTTTTACGTTTAATTTTAATTACTCATGTTTTCTTACGTTCTTTCTACGCAAGACGCGTAAACTTTGTTAAAAGAAATATTTTTGCAAATTTTTCGCTGATAAATTAATTAAAGTCCTTTTTTTAAATTGCAAAAGCTAGTGGTACAATTTACAGCCTATCTATCGGCATAGTTAGCGTATAATAATAGAACAATAAAAATCGATGGAATTCATTAATAATAATAATGTTTATTCACACAAAAATTTACATTTTTTATCAAGCAGAGTGCTTAATTTAAACTTACAGTACACAAAATTATTGGCATTTGAGGCCAAACTAGGCATAGCCTGTATTTCAGCCTTCAACGCCGATCCCTCTGAGTTACAAATTAAGTATCTTATTATGACAGTGCAATGATCCCATGTATGAATGTACGTATCTTATTTAACATATTATAAAGTAAAAATTTAGAAAAAAAAGAACTTTTTTTATTTTTATTTGTGATCGTAGCGTCAATAATGTAAAATAAGGTAAAATATATATTATATATGCCCTTACATGTTTATCGATTTAATCCTTAAAAGGATGGAGGTCTGCCCTGCTTGGGCGGAGCCCCGCCGTGTCCTCGTAGAGGCGATCGGCAACGGCGGCGACCTCTCGCGTCCGGCCGTGGTGCAAGCCATGGTCCGGGGCGAGAGGGAGTGGGAGGCAGTCACCTCCTTCTGCGAAGCAGTCATGCTAGCGAAGGAGGTGGCGGGGAGGCTGAGGGAAAGAACCTCACGCCTCAGCCGCCGCGGGAGACGCTCCGGGCGTCGGGAGCCGCGTGACGACTCCCGGCCACCGTAGGCGCGGGCCTGCGGGCGGTGAGTAATGGGTAGCTCACCGTCCGATCAGGACCAGGCTCGTGCCGGACGGCGCGTTGTGTTCCACGCGCGCCTCAAAGAGATGTCAGCAGAGGACGGGGCCCGACAGGGCCGAAGCCTGGCAGGGCGGCGGGATCTTCCGAAAGGTTAACTGCTGCCCAGGAACAGAAAGGGCTAAGGAAGGAACACGGGTGGGTTTTAGTCAGTAAAAGTCTGACACTTCCCTTCCGCTCCACCCAGAGCGGGAGGGGTCATTTGATGATTTCCCATCCACAAAAAAAAATCCTTAAAAGGGGTCATTGTACTCATCATTATGAACAACTTTTACTACGGGACCAACCCTGAAATCGTGAAAAAAAATCAGTTGATCCATAGATTTATGTTCACATAACTCGACATAATGATCAACTGATTGTTTTTGGGTACAATGAAGGGGTCATTGTACTCATCATTATGAACAACTTTAAGCTATAAGGATTAAAACGATCAAAATTTAACGGTAAAATATAAATAGGTACTTAGGTTATTATTTTTTTTTGTATTTTTTTCTAAACGGCTATAAGTTCTGCTATAAGCCATCTCAAAGTTATCCCTTAATTACTGGACAACCTGTGTATTACTAGCTTCTGCTGAACCTCGTCTACGTGAAATCTGTTGTTCCCCGACCCACTTCGTCGCATCGCCTGACCGCGCTTTCTGCGTTCTTTCCGATTGTTTTCTGTTTGCTCGGCTCCTTAGAGTCCTAGGGTGATATTATATAGCCTTCCACAAGAATTCAGCTATCAAATGCAAAAAGACTTTTTTCAAATCGGACTGGCAGTTCCGGAAATTACTCCCTACAAACCAATACAAACTTACAACAAAAAATGTTACCTTTTTAGAATATTCGCATAGACTTCATCCTTCTTTTACACATCATATTGTATTACATAAGTCAACAGTAGTGTCATTATAAATGGGTCCACAGCATAAATATTTGATCTCATTCATAAACCTAGGCTGTAGTGTAATCCTTCAAATTATAACCTTTTCCAAATTATAAACTGTTAATTAATGTTAATTAGTCCTTTTTTTTGTGTATATTTTTCACTGTCTTCCAAGAAAAACAGAGTTCCCGGAATTAGTGCTATACTTAATACCTATTATATTATTAACAATAACTTGAGATAATATGGACACCTCACCTCCACTACACCTCTGTCTAACCTTTCGGGAAAGACAAACGCTATGTTAATGAGTTATGGTGCGTATGGAAATGGACACCTGCAAAACCAAGGAAATCGCAGACAAAGTGGATGCCCTTGAAACAATTCATCAAACATTTTTCGGAATTTGAGGAAAACCGTCGAAGTGATTTAAGATAACAGGTTAAGTATGTTGTATGTTCGAGATTTGTGAAGATATATTTTTGATGACACTTAAGTAAAGATTTAATAAAGAGATACAATTTTATGGCACACATTTTGGCATATTAATGTGTTCTAAACAATAAGATAACTATAATATATTAACAGTTAAAGGTCCAAAAGTCCACATAGATCTCTTGGAGGTGATAGATCTAGAAAGAAAATAAAGAAAGAAAGAAAATAAGTTTAAAAAAAAACTTTTTTTTTAATGATAATAATGTGTGTTTTTCTTCATGTCGTATATGTAATAGATGAGTCAAATGACCCATCTACGACATTATCATCACCTAGCCTTTTCCCAACTATGTTGGGGTCGGCTTCCAGTCTAACCGGATGCAGCATTATTTTACATGGAGCGACTGCCTATCTGACCTCCACAGCCCAATTACTGGGTAATATTGTACCTCTTGGCAAGCCTGGTCGTTATATTCTAGGGTTTCTGAGTACCCGTAACGACTATCAAAGATCTACAAATGACAGCTGAGATCAACGTGCTTTCCGTGGCACGGCGCGATCTGATAAATCTACAACATACAGTGACCTGCAAAACTCAGTTGCCATTTTTCCATTTCAACTGTGATCCATCACATTATAATAATAATAATATCCCTGGACATTTCACACAGCACCATTTGTCCCAAGCTAAGCAACCTAATGCTTGTGTTATGGTAACAAGATGGCTGATAAACTACTTATATAATTTTTTTTTTTTTTCTGAATACATACATATTATAGATAGAAAAACACCCAGACTCGGAACAAATACATGTAGGTCATACAAATATTTGTTCCGTGCGGGAATCGAACCCGCGACACGCAGCGCAGCAGTCAATCGCTTAACCACTGCGCCAACCGTGCCGTCATTATGATTTAAAATTCTAGTGTTCAAATGTTTGAACTGCTATAACGTTGTTATTGACTAATTTAATATAATAACTACCTCTGTCTTTTCATAAAAAATAATCAAATAATCCCTTAGGAGTACTTGTGGGGTAATAACATACTAACAGTAGGAATGACTGTCATTTTGACAGTTCAAAAACATTCATTACTTTATTTACGTTAAAGAGCAGACCAATTTTTCGAACATAAGAAGCAATGGAGCAATACCCTTTTTTTGGATGGGAAATCATCAAATGACCCCTCCCGCTCTGGGTGGAGCGGAAGTGAGTGTCAGGCTCTTACTGACTAAAATCCACCCGTGTTCCTTCCTCAGCCCTTTCTGTTCCAGGGCAGCGGTAACCCTTTCGGACGATCCCGCCGCCCTGGCAGGCATGGAGCAATACCCTTTAAAATTATTCAGATTTATTTTGATAGTGTGTTACGCAATTACCCCGAAGGTACGGTAGATACAGACGCCAGCACATCAAGCTACCCGAAACTGTCAAATTTTGCCAATCAACCTTAAAACCTAAACGCTTTAGCGATAAAGTTGAAAATCTATTAAAGAAATTTGACTTTTTTAGATTTTAGTAGCTTGATGTGCTGACGACTGTACATCAAAAAATATGGATCACTAGAATTTTAAATCATAATGTGGTGTGTCACAAACGAAGTGGAAAAAAAACAAATTTTGGAGGCCACTGTACCTAGACATGCTAACCGTTATCAAAATATTCTTGTAAAACAGTAGAACAGGCTTATCTCACTTCCATGTAGGTATGTATGAGTACGTACCATGTACCTACATAATTTCGATCTTCAAGTTTAGTAGGTACTAACACAATAAAGCTTTTAGTAACTCGGAGAAATTCAACGTCATGCTTACAAGTTCTGTAACTATGAGATAACACAAATGTCTCTGAAACTGTACAATACCTAACTAAAATTATCATTTACAGTAAAGGAATGAAAATACACTCCCGCGGGGTAATTGCGTACCAAACTATCAGTAGCAAAGGATGTCATTTTGACAGTTCAACAATATTCATTGCGTTATTTACGTTGTTGAGCAGACAAATTTTTCGAACATAATTATGAAGCAATGGATATCCTTCAAAATGATTGTGTGTTACCCGATTCCGGTGCTGGTCTTCTAAATCTAGCCACCCTATATTTTTTTGATGACAGCAAAATGATGACCAGAGTGTCTTCAAAACTGCATAAAAACTTTTTTGGCCCATCATTAGGTATTTAAATTTTTAAGGCTTTTATACCTCACATGAAAATGCACGTTGGCTCCCTGGAGACCTATATAACTATATACAACCACTCGATACGCTTCCGTACCGTATCGAACATCAATCGATGCTATCGTAGGAGTCCTCTAAACGCTGTTCACAATTCAAAAACCCGAAAATGTTGTCAGTTTAAATTAAATAGACGACCGCTTTTCTTCCGACAGCTGTTTGCTGTGGGGGCAAGGCAAATCAGGTTATCGAAATGTGTCATTTTCGATGCGATAGCCTGTCGGATGGTTGTGAATAGCTATGCTGAAGTGAATAAAACACCTTCAATTTTTTTAATCAAAATGTAAAGGTGACATTTGATATGGCGTGAAAGGAATTTGTTCGAAAATTGCTTAAAATTTTCGTTTCATGACCGTACCATGTCGCATCTTGGACACATCCTACTTCCTCATCAAAATTTCGTGTTTATAATATTAGTATAATTATTATAAACGCGAAAGTTTGTGAGGATAGATGGATGGATATTTTTTACTCTTTTATGCAAAAACTACTGAAAAGATTTTGATAAAACTTTACAGTAATATAGCTTCTACATCAGAATAACACATCGAATACTTTTTATCCCGATATTCCCACGGATCGACACTTATGCGAGTGAAACCGCGGGGCCCAGCTAGTAGGTAATATGTTCCTACCAAGAACAATGAAAAAGTATCTCTTCTTATATTCATCTATTCGTTCATCATCTTCTTGTCCTTGTCCCATGTAACTTGGAGTCGACACATCACGTTTCCTTCTTCCATTCTCCCCTGTCAACCGTCACACTATCATTCACTCCCTTCTCTTTCAAATCATTCCTCACACGATCCATCCATCTTTCTTTGACCTTCCTCTCCCTCAGTCATCTAATAATTATTAAATAGTTATATTCGGAATCGTCATCATCGATAAGAATCTAATCAATCAAATCAAATCATTTATTTATTTGCAAACATGGGTATAGTACACACGGCTACACATCAAGCGATACATTTCCAGTTTTAGCTGACCTCGCATTGTATAGGTTTCTCGTACAATCAGAAGCCAGGTTATACTGGTTATGTATAGCTTGATGTGTAGCCGTGCGTAAATATGTGGTTTTATAATAAAATTCTCCATACTTTACCGTCACATGGGCATGCAAAGTTCTACAACTCCAAATCATAAATAAGTGGCATATCATTGGGTCAGTGGATCGTCTTCATTGGAATTACATTATAAAAAATGTCAGCGTGGTCAACAAATAAAAGACAAGACAATGAGAGGATTACAATAACTATGCCAATCAGAGTAAGTAACAGTATGTCAATCAGTTAGTGAATCATCATGAAGAAAATCGTCAGTCGTGTAATAAGTTTTCATAACTAAAAATTAGTTTAGCGCCCTTTTAAATTTTAATGTACCTACTCATATTTTTTATAATATTAAGTACTAATCGAACTTACGATTGTAGTAATAATAAAAGAACAATTAACACCTAAAAGTTACTTACTTTATGTTTATCGGTAGTGGTGTTAAATTGTGTTTACTCGTAGTAAAACAGTAGCCCTAACACTGTAATTTACGACCTGACAAATGTTAGAATTTGTGCTACATAAACAGCGTGTAGTAACTTTATGCTTAAACCTATAGTATGTTGGATTTAAGCAACTAGCGACCTAAAATAAATCAGTTAGTACGGTCAGCTAATGAGAACCCTTCTTTTTTTTTTTGTTTCCGGGTTGGAAAATCCTCATGGATGTCCGCCGCCCTGGGGCGGGCGACGGGGTCTGTCAGACTCTTACTGACTAAAAACCACCCCGGTGTTCCATCTCACACCTACGCCGGGGGTCGCGGGAACGTACGATCCTTCCGCAACAGCTAATGAGAACCCTAACGTAACTTAGAATCATAACAAATATGAAGCGACAACTACGTAATACACCAGTAATAATGACAATTGAAAAGTAAAGATTTCAATAAGTTATAGGCCACGGCGAAGATGGTGCGGCGATGGAGAAACATCTGCAGGGCCAACGTGGCCAGAGATCGCACAAGACATTTTGAAGACAAGGGGCTTTTTCGCAGCGGGACACAATGTAGGTTAAAAAAAAAAGTCCAAAAGTGAACAATGTTTTCGACCCGCGATTGTACCTACGTAGGTTACCTAATAAACGTTCCCATAATTTAGATCAGCGTAAATGTCCATAGATCAGCGGGGATGTTCGGGGATGCAATTAATTTAGCTTTCAGTTGCATCCACCCCATAAACTTTAACGCGGGAACGTTCGTTTAATCACCGATTCTAGCTCCAATATTTATTTATTTAAATATTGTGTATTGTATGTACACCAGAAAATACATAACAAAAATAAATTTAATTCTACAAAACATACATAAATATTGCGTATTATTATTATTAAGCGAAAATAATAATACGCAATATTTATATAAGAAAATAGCGCGTAATTGTTACTTACTTTGTTATTAATTTATCCCTCCAAAAATAAGTAAGGTAATGATATATGAAAAGATAATAAATTAATATCAAACGTCCATCAATGAAGCATCATCAATAAGCATGTCATTAGTAGGTAATATTAATCTTCCGAAACACAAATTTCATAAATAAAATATGCCCGAACACAAATCGATATACCTAATTTTAATAATTACTACACTGTTTAATATTAATCAAAGGCCGTAATTAAAATTCAAATGACTTACAAAAGCAGTTTGTTGAAAAATTTGACACGAACCAAGGTAAACCACACCAATAATTCACACAGTTTATTCAAAATATTAAAAATATGGTCACAAAATTCATTCATCCATAAAAAAAAGTTTTAATTCAAATTTATTCACAACACTACAAACTTAATTGTTCGGATACACATCAAATGGCACACTGAAAATATTTTGTATCTGTTTTTAATATAAATTCAAAACGCGGCGTTCGAATTTCGTAAACCACGTTCTGATTCACGCAGCGGGGCACGCGTGCGTCTCACTGCGCAGTCGGGTTTGGACTGTCCGGCCGTTGAAGCGTGGCTTGTTCAACTGAGTCATTACAGGACGAGAGCTAGAGAATTGAATGAGACGGCTATTATTTTAATAGATTTGTGGTCCAGCTGAGTGTACGGGTAGGCTGGTGGAAACCTGTCCGCAGGCGTGTCAGTTATGTGAGTTATTTGCATACCGGAAAGTGGCTGCGGCATAAATAACGCGATCGTACGGAAACAAGGGGTCTCGTGATATACTTGAATTGTATTTGGCCGAAAGTTATTCACAATATCTGGCGAATATTTATTGAGTTTTATTGTGTCTACTTCAGCGGGTAAAATATATGTTCTGCAAAATTCCGTTTCAGTGAGTTAATATTTCAAGTCTTAATATTTTTGTCACGTAGGCCCTAAAAATATAGGTCTAGGCTACACAAGGCATCTTTTAAGTAAATCTTCTTAGGCATGAGCACTTCATGACGTGAAAGTCTTTTTTCTGATGTAAGTATGAATATACGTCCTCTAAAAGCTTCCAAAATGGAGGCAAATATAATGTTACAATAATCCAGGGTATGAGCAACCACAAGCATTAGGTACGGCAAAAGAAAATATCCTATGTTAATTTTAAAATTTTCATCAAATTTTCTGCTCTCAGCGAGGGAAGTTTTATTTTCTTAACTTTTTAAATAAATTTGATATCCACGAAATTATGAGAGACGAGAGAACGGTGACGACTAAAAATAGCGTCATCAATTATTTTGTATTTTATTAAGTATATTCATCATCTGCCTAGTCTTTTTCCCAACTATGTTGGGGTCGGCTTCCAGTCTGACCGTATGGATACAGCTGACTACCAGTATTTTACATGGAGGGACTGCTTATCTAACCTCCACAACCTAGTTACTGGGTAATACGATATTCCTTGGTATGATTAGTTTAATTGAAATAAATGATTTGAGTTTGAGTTGTCAGACTTTCGGGCTTTTGACGAGGACTGCCAAAGATCCACGAATGACAGCCGGGACCAGTGGGTTAAGAAGTGCTTTCCGAGGCACGAAGGGGTCTTGGTTTGTAAAGATGGTCACCCATCCATGGGCCAACCGCGGCAAGTATAGCTTAACCTGAACGATCGACCCGTGCGGCTATTTTATTATATTCTCATTAGTAAAACATTAGAAGTTTGATCTAATTAAGCCCTGTTTTCGTTGTATTTTTTATTGCATTTTCAAAACACATTTTTATGTTAATTACAAGAATTAATTATGAATATGGTGATGATATTTGACACCATTCATAAAAATGTAGATAAAAATATTATCGTTCGAAGATTCTTGTATTGATAAATGTATGTTTAATTGAGTTGTTTTAAAAGGTACTAAGTGAAGGGCGTATCGAAGAGTTACCTACACATTAAAAATAACCAGCTAATGGGTTTTCAAGGTAATCTTTAATGTACTTATTCTCTAAGCTTCTCTATATTATTGACATAGTAATATATCTCTCTCTATTCTCTATACATATTATTGACAATGTAATATTGACTAATTATTAACTTATTATTGACATTGTTTACCACTGAATGAACTTACAAATTTAATGATTTATATTTTTTTTTTACTATTTTAATAAAATGACACTCGTTAAATATTTCATTTTTTTAAAGATTATTTCATAATTAATTCTACTAGAAAAAAAAAATTGAAAAAAAAAATCCTCACGGTAGAATGTACTGGACCCTTCTCTTACTTAACACCATACTTTTGTACCTACATTCATAGCAAATAAATTATTTCATTTCATTTCAAGCTTCTTTTCTGCTTGGTAAATGCGCAATCTACTAAAAGTAGCAAAAGCTTTCATTTTGACAGACCAACAACATACATTGCGTTATTTATGTTGTTGATCAGACTTCGAAAATATGGCGCAATGGATTAGCAATGTCCTTCTTAATAATTCAGATTTTGATTGAAAGTGTCTTACGCTTACCTAAGTATAATGCGATTTATGTTTTTTCTATACTAGTATTATAAACAGGTAATTTTTGTTTGTATATATGTTTATGTAGGTGGTAATCTTCGGAGTTAATGATCAATTCTAAAAATAGTTCATAAAGCAATAGTCTACTTAATTGAAAACTCAATAAACAAAGTTTATGCTGTGCCCTATAAGTTACAATCCATTAATATAAATTATTTACATCATAATATACTTACATGGTTGCATAATTTCTTGTTCAATGCGAGCGGAGCTGCGGGCCAAAGGTAAGTAGATTAACATTAAAACTCCTTAGAACGAAATTTCAAGATCATAAATGGTCAACTGTCAGATTTAATTAAAGTGCTTCTCTTTTTAAAAGCAATGGAAACGTGATCAAGTGCCAAGCGTTGTTAGTGTTCGGACTTCGAAATTCGAATTCAATTATAAAATGGAATCACATTTTTTTCTCCCTCGGTTCACTAGGTAAGTACTAGATACTTTATGTTAATTGGAACAATATCCGAAGAGTATATAATGTTCTATTCAAAATAAACGGTAAACAGAAAAGCGTAAATACACTAAACCCCTTTTGAGAGCCCTTAGGGATCCGTTTGTTAAAAGAGTAATCAACCTTTAAGTCCTATTCAAATAATAACCAATCGCTCCAAATTGGGAACGGTATTAAAAATTAACAAGTTCCAATTAGGATTTCGTTCGTTCACGTCATTCGGCTAACTGTGACTATCTTCATTTCTATTGTCCGTGATTTATCTCCTGAAGTGTGGCTAATTAGGTTTTTGTGTGAAAAAAAACTAAGTTGCTGGCCAAGATTGGAACAGTGCCCGACAAATGATGATTAGGTCACCTAAAATTGAGAGGCTTCGCTGTCGTTTACTTGGGAGTATCCAAGATGTCTTTAAATTAGGTAATAGGTAGGCATTAAGTATACTGCGAGAGCAGTGGTGGCTCAGGCGCGGTCGCAGCCCAAGATTTGGGGGGGGGGGGTCACCAAGTAGTAAGTTAGTAACTTAAGTTAGTAAGGCATGTAAATCATGCAGACTCTCGACAGCTTGAATGATTTTGGGGGGGGTCATGACCCCCACGACCCCCCCCCCCCCCCCTCGGACTGCGCCTGGGCTGGGGGGCCAAGTGGTATCAACCCCAACTTAACAACAACGAGTTTATAGGTCATGAGTTCGAACCTAAGCAGGCGCCGTACTTTATGTAATTTATCTAGTTACCATTTTCTCTCTAGGAAAATATCCTGAAGAAACATATCCTAGGAGGCATATCTCCTAGGATATGTTTCGTTGCGATATTTTCCTTCACCCTTTTGTTCTAGGATATGTCCTAGAACTGAAAATTCGAAGACATGTGACATCCACCAACCCGCACTGAGCCCTCGTGGTGGATTATAGTCGACCCCTTCTCACAGAAAGGAGACCTGTGTCCCAGCAGTGGGAAAAAAATAGGCTGATTATGCATTATGCAAGTCTACCACGCCCAGAGGTTACAAAGTGACAGTTAACATAATGTCACAATCTGTTACACAACATCACATAAGAATCAAAATAATGACAGTAAAATAAACATCCAATAAGTCGTGTTGGACGATAAATGCCGTGGTGTGGCAGTAACCTCGCAGCGTGAACGTAGCGCCGATGTATTTACGAAAGTTATTTATCGATAGTCGATTCGCACGAATTTACTCGCCCGAAATGTGCGAATCGTCACTTTTCAGGTATTGACTGCCATCGGGTTTACCGGTGACCGCCAACAATAGATTGTCTATTGTGTCTGTTATCTCACAGTCAACGTGTTAAATATTTTTTTTTTTTTGTATTGGCGAGTCGCACGAAGTTGATATATTTGTAGGCGAGACGACAGCAACGTATACTTTTTCTTAACTTCATTGCATAAAATTCACAAATAAATTAACTTCGAGCGAGTCCCATAAAGAAAACAATTAAATGATTTATGATTTTATTTCTGTAACTAGATTTGCATAAATACTTTTACACGTCAATCATATTTTAAAAACTAGATGAGGTCGGCGTTTCCTATCTGACTAGTCTGAAACAAATGCACAATCACAGTCTCTTTTAAAGTCCAGACATAATCTTGGTCAGATTATGTGAAGACCATGTAAATCGTTGTCTGAGATGGTCTTTTGAGGAAAGAACCACGCAGATTGAGTGGACCTGTCGAGTCGTAAAGTGACGATTCGCACGCTTCCGGCGAGTAAATTCGTGCGAATCAACTAATAAGCCATTTACGAAAGTTATTTATCGTTTGGTAACCGGAATTGTCTCTTGTCACTAAGGCTCATTATCACCCTAATCAGGTGTTGTGGATTCATGCGTACTGGAAGTGGTAAATTGTAATTAGGATATTGCAAGCCGATAGGATTACAGGATTAGTGTTCGTTGCGGTATTTCGTATTATTCAGGTGATTGATTAACTGGAACTAAATGTAGTTGAGCTGATTTTAGGATTAACTATGGTTGTTGTGGTGCAAAGCATAACCTCTTGCTGATAAGTATTTGCTTTATCAACTCAGCCTATCGCAGTCCATTTACTGGACATAGGCCTCTGCCAAGCTGCGTCATAATGCCCTGTCCTCCGTAACGTCCAGTCTGTCCCAGCTACCTTCTTCAGGTCGTCGGTCCATCTAGCTGGGACGCGTCCCACACTAGTGTTGCCGTTACGCGGTCTCCAATCTAGGACTCGTCTGGTCCACCGACCATCGGTCCTTCGGCAAACATGGCCAGCCCACTGCCACTTCAGTTTGCTAACTCTGCAAGCTCTGTATGTCGGTTACTCCGGTTCTTTTCGGACGGATAACTTCATTCCTGATTTTATCTATACAAGGAAACTCTGAGCATATCTCGCTCCTCATTTGCTTTATGTATGTATTTATTATACAACGTGTTTTTTTGATATCCCATAACTCTAGGGGGTCATTGTACTCATCATTATGAACATCTTTTACTATGAGACCAAACCTGCAATCGCGAAACAAAAATCTGGTGTTCCCTACATTTTGACGAGTTATATGAACATAAATGTAGGGAACAGCTGATTTTTTTTTCGCGCTTTCAGGTTTGGTCCTATAGTAAAAGTTGTTCATAATGATGAGTACAATGACCCCCTAGAGTTATGGGATATAAAAAAAAACACGTTGTGTACACAAATGGTACTCCACAGACCACTGCAGTATTGTCTCTTCTTCTCCCTTTAAATCTTTCCAAAGGTTGCTTTTAGCGATAAGGCCGCCCATTGTGCCACCCTATGTAAAATTTCTACCTACATTTATATCTGTAAAAGAGTACTCTATTCTGCAGCTCATTATAATAAATGATATTTATTTCTGTAAATTGGTAAAAAAACAACACTTATACCCGTCAAAAATTATGCTGTTATCATACAGCCACGACCCCTCTAGACCCCGAGTGTCGAGCCCCTCTGCAGCGAGACTGCAAGCACAACCAGATATAAATAAAACTGAAGAATCGAAGAAAATCGGCGAACACCGGAAACTCGTCGAATTAACGCAACTGTCTAATCGGCAAAACTGACGAATCAGTGAAACTGACTAATCAACGAAACTGGCGAATTAATTAAACTGACGACTGAGGGAAACTGATACTGAAACTCATAATTTTGACAAGTGAAAGATTAACTGAACCAAACCTAGCGTAGCTTTGCATCGCATACGGTCTAGCAACTCAACACAACAAATATGAAACTTCTAATCCGCCATTATACATGCCAAGCACGGATCCACGTTGTTTTGACAGCCGCGAGGAAGTACAGATTAATCTAATGGTTACAACCTAAGTTAAAACGCCTTACGCCTTAGTTATACGCTTTAGCTTTCCGATTTTCCTCTTCTTTACGAGTCGATTGTAAATACGTGTATTATGTTCAGGGGGAAGCGCCAGGGTAGCCGAATTTGCAGGTCAGCATCAGGTTGTAAGTATCATCATCTACCTGGAATTTTCCCAACTTCGTTGGGGTCTGTTTCCAGTCTAACCGGATGCAGCTGAGTACCAGTATTTACATGGAGCGACTGACTATCTGACCTTTACTGGGTAATACGAAACCCCTTGGTGAGAAAACGTGGTTCGTGGCCCGCGGTTCTTTGTAAGATGTTGAACAAAATATGATTCACGTCCGTAACGAGTATGTATTTTCAGAATAAAAAAAAAAAAAAAAAAAAAAAAAAACTATACCCCCCCCCTTATCTTTTTTTTGTATTAATAAAATCATCAATACACCACCACCACATCAGGATACCAGCCAGTAGATGGCTAAGCCAATCACGGCATCAGTGGAGTGTTTTAAGTCCTCAGAAGTGCAGGTGTATGTACACCTTCAGCACTCCAACATATAGGACCGAAGCACCGCACTCGCACTGGGTATGGGTGGGATCTGTAATCCCCCATTTTGCTAGATTGTACTCGCAGCGGCCTACGAGTACTTGGGTTCGCAGATTTATACATATTTTCAACAAACCAGTAGATCACGAATCATCATTGTCTTGCCCTTATCCTGATTTATTTGGGTACTTCTCAATTAGTCATCATCTCGGTAATCACCCGGACTCACCTCCTTTCTAACCATCATCAGTCACAAAGCCCATCCATCGTTTCCTTGGTTTCCCCTACCCTTATAGCCATCGACATTTATACCCAAACCTTTCCTCACAACATTTTCCTCATTACTCCGATAGATCACGAACACAGCTTCTTTTATAAGGGAAAAATAAAAGATGCAACGTTCACAGTGTTAAGCGAGACCAATTAAAAATCGGTCAATTTTCACGAGCGACTCTCGCTCAAGTGTGTCGTTTATCAATGAATGGTCATGCGCAACAGGGCTTGAAAATTGAGCGCAAAAAATGCTGTGTGACCCGAGTACCTGACACGAGTAAAAGTGTTGCGACGTCGCATCGCAGGAATCGGCGACGTTACCCGAAGTTTCTTGGGCATAATATGTGGCACTAAGGGCGAGAATTTTATATTGTGGGCGTTGTTAAGCCAGTGCAGCAAATGCGTTGTGTGCTCGCAAAAATGCTGTCACAGACGTTGGCGAAAAGCACGATTACGCTCATTTTGTGTGACCGAAAATCAGCGCTGTGCTGTGGACCCCCATGCCAGAGCATCATGCTGAGTGGAAGCCTTCGTGTCACAGTCACGACGCAGCTGCCCACAATTTTTGTTTTGCTTGTGTTTGGTTTTTTTTGTAAGGACGTTTTTCTGTGACAATCAATCTGCCTTACCTTGTCCCAAGTATATTGGGCTTCGTTTCCAGTCTTATCGGATGCAGCTGAATACCAGTATTTTACATGGAGCGACTGCCTATCTGACCTCCACAACCCAGTTATTGGGTAACACGATACTCCTTGGCAAGACTGGTTGTCAGACTTTCGGGCTTCTGACTTCACATAACGGCTGTAAAACGAATGGCAGCGAGGACCAACCGTCATTTTGTATATTGCACCGCAACACAAATGTCATTTTACGTTTCTGTACGTTACCAGTGCTGTGGTGGCCCAGTGGTAATAGCCCGTAAATTTAGAAATTGTAGGCCGCCTTCGAACCCAGTCAGGCGCTTAACTTTGTGTAAATTATTTCATCACCACTGTTCTGAAAACAGTGAAGGAAAACATCGTGAGGAAACCGGCAGGTCTTAGAACCAAAAATTCGAAGATATGTGACATCTACCAACACGCACTATGCCCGCGTGGTGGATTATGGCCCACTCCCTCTCATCAAGAGGAGGCCTGTGTCCCAGCTGTGGGAACGATATAGTTTGATTGTGTATGTTACCCGTTACGCAGACTTAAATGCGTCACCATGCCGCAGCGAACTGGTATGATTTGAAAGGCTTTACTCGGGACGATGACTGATCAACTTTTACTTTTTATAGTTCGCAACGGATCATTAAATTCAGTGTTCGCGAATGAATGAACACCCTTTTTCGGTATGCCAAGTCATGATCGATTTATTCCTAGGTTCTACTAATAAATTCAAGAAACGGTGGAAGGAGCGTTGGCAGATCAAAGTCGGACGATCGTTTTCTACATAACGGTATGCGGGGGCTTGTGGCTAAGTAATAACAGATGCACGGGTTGATCGATCAGGTTAAGATACGCTTGCCGCGGTTGGTCTTTGGATGGGTGACCATCTTTACATACCAAGACCCTCCGTGCCTCGGAAAGCGCGTTACATTCGTAGATCTTTGACAGTCATTACGGGTCGTCAGAAGCCCGAAAGCCTGACCACCAGTTTTACCAAGGGGTACCGTGTTACCCATTAACTGGGTTGTGGAGGTTAGATAGGCATTCCCTCCATGTAAAGTTCTGGTATTCATCTGCACCCGGTTAGACTGGAAGCCGACCCCAACATAGTCGGGAGAAGGCTAGGCAAATTATGATGTTTTCTACACACATTCTACATACACAATTAAAATAATTAATAACAATTACCATTTTAGCCGTGGGACCTTTATTTTTCGTTTTAGTATTTAAAAACATTAATTTGTGATTATTTGTTAACAATACCATAACGTACATAACAATACGTAACATAAATAAAATTTTGTGTTGAATTGTTGATCGCCATCGCCCCGCGCGTGTCTAGTGCCTTATTGTCGAGGGTTATATTTCGTGCCAATTTGTACGATATTTATTTTGTTTAAAAAAAACAGCTTTCTATTTTTTGTAAAAATCTTTTATTTTAATATTTTAACAGACTGATAACAACTTTTACTAACCGCTGTACTATTAAGGCCTGATTTTTCCAACGCCACATAATTTTATCCGAGGAATCATTTTGAACTTTTGACAGTTCTTCTATACAAAATCTGCCAGACGTCAATTTACATATTTCCACGAATCAAAATTATCTCTCGATTGAAAAATCAACCCTTAATGTGATAAGCATCCTTTTTTTTGTTTTCGGTGGGATACCAAAGAAATGAAATAAAAATCAATTATGAAATGAGCTCTTACCCTTGGTTAGAGACAGATTTGTATTGAATCTTGAATCAGAATAATAATAATAATAATATCCCTGGACATTTCACACAGCACCATTTGTCCCAAGCTAAGCAACCTAATGCTTGTGTTATGGTAACAAGATGGCTGATAAACTACTTATATACAATTTTTTTTTTTTTTGTAAATAGGTACATACATAGAATACTTTGATAAAAGGTCTTTAACTAAAGGCATTTGGTTTAGAACAATTCAGCCATCTCTTCCACGGATGCTTTGGTTCAGCGAGGGAAGGGTGAGTAGACAGAAGGTTGTGACGGCTTTGAGACTCCGGTCATTGCGTAACACACAATCAATCTCAATCTGAATCATTTTGAAGGATATTCCTAATCCATTGCTTCATATGTTCAAAAAATGTGTCATGTGTCTGCTCAACAACGTAAATAATAACGCAATGAATGTTGTTGAACTGTCAAAATGAAGCCCATTCCGATTGATCGTGTGTTACGCAATTAGGGTGCTGTCACATACCACTCAATAGTTTTGGATTCATGATGCGCAAAGTTGATTCTCCCAATTGTGTGGTCTGTGGAGTTATAGAAGACGTGCATCATATCCTGTCGGAGTGTGTTCGTGTTGGGGTCCAAAGGCGTCAAGCTTTCGTCAACAATTTTAATGTGGGCTTCTATAATAGCGTTCTAGCCTCACCATTATCAGTTGAGGCTAGAACGCTTTATCATATTATTATTGAGGCTATAAAGTTGTGGGTAGACTAATATATATGTATTTATAAATAAGTTGTATTCAATAATCGGGGCGACATATTCTGCAAAGAAAACACCCCGTAAATAAATTGAGAAAAAAAAATTAAATGAATGTGATAACCTAATCGCCATCCTGTAGACGATCACGGGGAAGACCTGGATGAGAGTCGCACAGACCAGGGAATCACGGCACAAAAGAGTGGAGGCTTCCACTCAGCAGTAGGTGGGTCACGGCAGCCAATGATGACGATGGTGATGACTAATAAATGACAAAGTATATCTACCTAGTACTAAGTGAAATATTAATCAGCTTCAATCAAAGACGTCACAATAATCAATAACGAAATCATCCGTCGGGCTCTTGTCTCCGCCGGAGTGCCAGCTGTTTTAGAACCCAATGGCTTGGCACGCGACGATGGAAAGAGGCCCGATGGAATGACCATAATGCCTTGGAAGTTGGGTAGGCCTTTGGTGTGGGATGCAACCTGTGTCGACACCCTCGCGCCATCCCATCTTCCTAGCACGGTGGGCTGTGCTGGGGCGGCTGCTGCAGGAGCAGAAAACCTCAAACGGCGCAAATATAACAACCTTATTGGGAGCTATATGTTTGAGCCGTTTGGGGTTGAAACTCTAGGGCCTTGGGGTCCGAGTGCTCATCGAATTTTTCGGGACATCGCCAAGCGGTTGGTTGACTCTTCACGTGACCAGAAGGCTGGCCTATTTTTAGCCCAAAGAATCAGCATTGCCATCCAACGTGGTAATGCTGCCAGCCTTTTGGGCACCTATCCCATTGACAGTGATGCGGACGAATTTTTTGATGCGCAATGAGCTCCTGCCTTTTTCTATATTTTTTCGTATTATATACTTGTATATAATTGTATATAGTATATATTAGTGTTAGTTCAATGAAATGTAAATAAAAAATCATTAGCTGTAGGCCATTCATAAGTTATTTGAATAAGCTATAGTAATATCTATAATAGTTATTTTAAATAAGTCTACACTGTGCCACTTTTGAGCAAACAACATACAACATTCTCAACCTTCTGGACAATAAACGGACCCGATTTGGCCCCTACATCTATAACAAGTTAAATAAAATTCTCAACATATCCCGTTGACTCAGAAATCCTGTAAAATTAAAGTAAGTGATTACCTTCAAAAGCTCACGTACGAAGAGACAGAAAAATTGCTTCAGGTTCCTACTGAATAATAAGTTCTCATTTATAAAATTATCTATCTATTATTTAAAAACAAAAAAAAAACAACACTAGTCTAATGTTCCGCGATCTCACACACCCTCTCATACTCACTCATGCGCGCCCCCATCTCACACAAAGAGAGGACTGGTCTGACACTTGCCATGCTATGTTACACTTGTAAGTTTATTTCTAAATTCATTTCTTTTTTTCTATATGTACACTAAGCTCCAGAGAAACGGAACCCCCCTTGGTTAATGACATCAAACCGCTTAAGTTTTTTGTGGTATAACGTGAATGGCGCGTTGGTCTAGTGGTTAAGACAGCGGCTTAGCAATACGATGGTCACGAGTTCAAATCCGCGAATGAGCTGTTTGATTTTTTCTAATTTAAGTTCTTTATTTATTTATTTATTATTATTTTTTAGGTTATTATGTGATTTTCGTTAATTATAATTTAAGAAATCAAATGTTAAATTAGGAATGAGGTTTGTAAGAAAAGCTAGGCATGTTGCATAAACAATATTCATTTATTTCTTTATTTACATTTCTAGGACTTCATGGAATCCACTTCCTGGTTGAGTATACAGTTTTCTATCTGTGTTAAATTGGGGTTATTTACTTAGAATATTAACTAAACACAAAATAAATACCCTGGGTGAGGTATAACGGTTCGTTTATAGATATTTCTAGAAACGTTACTACAATATTTATTTATTTAAAGTTGTTTCAGTTTTTTCTATATTTTTTCGTATTATATACTTGTATATACTAGTATATATTAGAGTTAGTTCGATAAAATGTAAATAAAAGTATATAGAGAAAAATAACGTGCTATATATTTTTAAAGTTGTGAAAACATAATTTTTTATACTCTGTATGATCTTATGGGACAAAAACCCTTGTTAAAAAAATGAAATGTTGTCATTCGTGCCTGTGAATTACAGAGGAAGAACCAACATGCTAAACTATACAGTATAGCAATATACATCTTTCTCTTTTATCACATTTTCTTATAACCCATTTAACACAATATTATAGAAAAATATGTGAGGTCAGATGGTGCATCGTTAACACATTAAAAGACTACTTGTAAACAGGAGTAACTGGATTAATATTAATAAAGGTTGTTTATTTTTGATTAACTACTAATGATCCCACAAATATTGGGAATTATTAACACTTGATCATGTTCCAATGAAATTTTATCAGATAAGTTACACAATGAATCTGCTGAGTAAAACCCTAATAATAACGAAGAGGATGACCGTCACTGTCTATCACTTCTTGAAGAGGACTTCCTGCCCAAAACCATATTAAAGCATGCAGCACACACGCTACATCAGTGCTAAGCGACACTCCAAAAGTTTCAGCACTTGAACGCGTAGTTTTGAAGGGTTCCACCGAGTGAACTTCCACAATGTTACGGTGTCGCTCCGATTCATTAGTGTAAGCAATTGGACGAGGGCCTTGGCGATCACATTTCACATCACCCGTCGCTTGATACCTTTGTATCCATCTACGAACTGTTTTTCTCTGTAATGAAAATGATAATATTAGAAATACATTAAAAAAAAACAACTTGTAAGTAATAGTGCAATAAATCTTACCGTTATGCCCATATCTCGTGCTATTTTCCATATGCTTTGTTCCTGTTCTCAGAGAACAACAATTTTAGCCTTGAAAAAAGTAGTTAATCGCACCATACTATCGGTTAATAAAATCGACTGTTCAAAAACTTAATAAATCGGATAATATTACGACGAAGATATTACACACAAGCGGATCGGCACGAAAACGAAACGATTTGTAAAGTAATTATACCCTCAATCACAGCTTAGTAAATAAGGCGAAGAAGTATTCTAAATTCAACCTTAACTCGCAGTTCATACAGCAGTTAAGTTTCTGAAGTAAAATGACGGTAGTGCAATAATCGGAATCAAGCACATTCTATTCAACCAAACAAGAAATCTATGCTAATTTCAACCTTATCTTTTAGTTAATTGAGGAGTTACGTGGATGTTGAAATTTAAACCTTAATATCTCGAAGATTAGGCCGTTATCAACCTTGTTCGATAAAAGGAGTAATGCTGTTAGAATTTTCGTTGAGATTAACAACTGAGCCAATAGCCTAGTGGTATAAGGCGCGGTCTAAATGATCGGCTGGCGTCTGATGATGCGGGTTCGTATCCTCAACCGTACGTAAAGTGTCTTTTTGAAAGTTATTCTTGGTATATGGTTCGGCCAGAAGCCGAAAAAAGACCATATTATTAAAAACAAGCAAATAATAATATGTGATCGGTGGATCGGTGGATCGGTGGATGCTCGGGCAGATATGGGTGCGGCGGCAGGGGAGGGAGCTGCTCGGGGCCAGAGTCACGTGACGCGCCTGCCGTCGCTCGGGCGATAATCTTTAAGTGTTGGGATGGGTCGTTTACTATGACGCTCACTGTACGTATTATATTAGTTGATACATTTAAACATGGGCTCATTATAATACATTACTTCAATACTTATATGTAACTCAAAGGGATCGGCGTTGAGGACTGAAATACAGGCTATGTCTAGTTCGGCCCAAATGCTAATACTTTTGTGTACAGTAACTGTAGACTAAGAACTTAATTTGTGAAATAATGTACTATTTTTTTCTGTAAATAAACACAAAAAACAAAAACAAAGCCTAAATATTCCCCCTGCTGGGACACAGGCCTCCTCTCTGTGAGAGGGAGTGGGTCGTAATTCACCACGCGGGCCCAGTGCTGGTTGGTAGATGTCACATGTCTTCGAAATTTTGTTTCTAGGATATGCCGGTTTCTTAACGATGTTTTCCTTCACCGTTTTGAGAGAAGTGGTGATGATATAATTTACACAAAGTAAAGCGCCTGACTGGGTTCGAACCTACGACCTACAACTCGTAAGTTGAGGACGTGACCATCCAGGCATCCTTTTCTAGAGACACCTCATTCCAACCGTCGTCTGGCCAATATTATAGAGAGGAAAATTTCTTGAGTTTATATAAAGGCAGGTGGTAATCTTTGGAAGTACTTATCCAATTCCGAAAATTATTTCACTAATTCATTCAATTAATTTATTCATCTATTCATAAGCAATTAACATTGTGTTGAACATTACATATTCAATATTAAATGAAATTATCATAATTATGCAGAAACAATACCAAATTAAATGTTAAATAAAATTATCACATGCAGAAACAATACATATAAAACGAATAATACATATAAAAGCCTAATTAGAGTTGATGTGAAATGTCTAGTTCAAGAGTGAATTCGTGTAAACTATGTCACCCAAAAAATATAATGTCAAATTAATTGCAGGTATAATGTCAAAATAGTGTCAAAAATGTTAGGAGATCAAAATTTCATCAAGGTCCTAGTGATGAGCACAGTTTCAAAACCAAAAATAATTTAATTTAACAAAATAATAATTAAAAAAAAAAAGACAATTTAATTTAAAACTTGTTCACTGCTATTATTTTAGGTGACTACCTTTATCATTTGTCATAAATTCTTACACCGAGTATAAACAATATTCACACAAGCAGGCTTTCAATTTAGTTTTAAAAGAGTGAGAGCTATAAATTCATAATTTTAAATCAGTCGGTAACCTATTAAACAACTCCACTGCTTAGGGTGAATTCCACCAAACTTTTATACCTAGAATAAGTCTTATCCTGAGAATAAATTATGAACTTTTGACAGTTTTTCCTTACTAGAGCGGTCAGATGTCAATTTTATTCCGCGTATAAAAGATATCTGACTTTGGTAAAATCAGCCCTTAGTATCTGAAACAATGCTTAGCTATATTGTGTTTAAATTCCTTCCTTCTTGTGATTCTCTTACCTTACGTTCCTCTTGTGATTCATACTCATGAATATATACCTAGCAAAGTGATTTAGAATTACTAATATATAAATACTTGTTACTGTTAAAATTTCCAATTCTTTAAAGTGCTCTCTACATGAGTCTCTTTGTGGGATCCTTACTATACTCCTTTTGACACGTTTCTGTAAAACGTGGGAAGCTACAGTAATGTCGAGTGTCATAGGTTATATTTTGTGTTAAAATAAGTTACACGCGGACGTAGTCGCGGACAGAAGTTAGTGCTATTTGATTATAATTTCACTGATGGAGAACATTACAATTTTGCTGACATATTAAGTGTATGCTGGTCGGTTATTAAGTTAAGTGACGTAAAGAGAATTAAAGAGCTGCGTTACACGTGTATGCCGTGCGTGTTATTTTGGTGTACCTACAAAAAAGTGTAAGTATTTCATCTTTTTATCTATCTATCACACTGTCTATACTACCACTTAGGGCTGATTTTTCAATCGGCAGATATTTTTTATTTGAGGAATAAAATTGACGTCTGACAGATTTTGTATGGAAGAACTGTCAAAAATTCAAAAATATTCTTCGGTAAAATTATCTGGCGTTGGACAAATCAGCCGATCGATTCTGTAAAAATCTCACCGTGAAAACTTAGGTGAAGTGAGCTTAGAGTGAGCTGTCAATAGTGTCAATCCCTAGCATTAGTTGGAATGACAGCTCACTCCACGCTCACTTCACCTAAGTTTTCACGGTGAGATGGTTACAGAATCGCACTGCTGCCCTTAATGTGATGTGAAGCTGGGTTTTCAACCTTACCTTAAAAATAAATATAGAAGCAGTCTTGAAGTGAAACCAGACCTCAGGATGAAACTTTCATCGTTTGCGGCGAACTTGGATTCTTTGGTAAAACACAAGCAGCTCCATACTTCGCACTAAATAGCCGATACCGAAATATAGTTGGAAAAGTTATAGTAAAAACATTTTTAATTGTAATGCATATGTCGTAATAACCAGCCCCCGGAGGGGGGTCAAAACTACTGAGTGGGTCACGAAGGGGCAGTATGAAAATTACCGGGCCGTGGCAGAATAATGTTTGGGAAACACTGCCATAGATCATACCCACATGAGTATCAAGACAAATCCTTCATAGTTTTCAGTTAATCTAATTTGAAACTGTTCCCCTTCCCTAACTTACCTTCCCCTGTAGTTTGTCAAGAAAATTGGATTACCCATCTACCTATTGAGCGTTACAGGCGAGAGGTTAATCCCTTACAAGATTTACAGTATAATTATTTATTATCGTGTTAAACCCTACAAAATACACGTTTCTCTTAGGGCTGATTTCTCCATCGCCAGATAACTTTTATTCGAGGAATAAACTTGACGTTTGACAGTTTTTGTGTTAAATAACTATCAAAATTTCAAAATTATTCCTCGAATAAAGTTATCTGGCTATGGAGAAATCAGTTTTAATTACTTAAGGGAAGATTATCGTATGAGTCTACTAGTTATTAACTAGGTACTAATTCTGTCCATAGGGATTCATTTGCTGTTCGCTTTTTGCGAAATTCTGTAATATAATACCTATGTAATGTAGTACCTATATAAGGTACTAGCTGCGCCCCGCGGTTTCACCCGCATAAGTTTCGATACCGTGGGAATATCGGGATTAAAAGTTAAAAAAGTTATCCTATGTGTTAACCTGGTGATAAACTATCTGTGTGCCAAATTTCATCCAAATTCGTGCAGGAATGAATGAGTAAAAGAGTAACAAACATCCATCCATCCTCACAAAGTTTCGCGTTTATAATACCTAGTAGTAGGATTTGCTGCGGTCGTGAATCGTATTTTGAACCTGACAACGTAACATCACCCCTGTATAAGTCGAAGGGTTAGGCAGAGGTGCACCCCATTTCAGCAGTTAATTACTATTGAACTACCTGCTAAATATCTTAAAATACTAGGTTCACTGATTGAGTGTGTGACTGTTGGAGAATGAGCAAGACTGACCTAATACCGTGATACAGTTTTACTAGTACGCAGGTCAGTGTGGATTACTCTCTAACAAGTAACAACCATATACTTACGTTCGTCTTGAGACCTTATGTTATTATGACTATTTTTTTTTTATTGTATTCTTCCATATATACATAATAAATGTTCCTAAGGTTGTTATTGTGCTGCTAGAAATAAACGTTTTTTTTTTTTAAATTTATGTTTAACTCCCATGTAATAGGCTCGTCCAGCCTATTGCCGTCAACCGAGCACGAATCCAAACTCTGGGCTGCTACTGAGTCAGAAACAAAACCCTAATAACACTTTGCCCGACACAGGAATCGAATCCAGGACTTTGAGGTCATCAGTACCACTTGCGACCACTAGACCAACGAGGCAGTCAATAATCTGAAGGCCAATTCTCGTAATTTAAAACGTTCAAAATCTAGTCGCAGTCTCATCTCAGCGACAAACAAATGTCAAAAACTTGTCAAAATGACAGATTGAGACTGAGATCAGACTGTGAACGTTCTTAAAATTACGAGAATGGCAATTCTCGTAATTTTAACTCGGATAACTACTGACCTGAAAATCACAAAAAACGTAATAAAGAAATATCGGAGGCAACCCTGGCGCTTTCGCTTTAAGTAAGACGTCAAGAGTTCGAATCCCATCCGTTGAACTACTGCCGTAACCCACTCCAAGTTCTATTACCTACCCACAAGTTGACACAAGCTTACACACAAGTTGGTATGGAAGGCCGATTTTATAACCCGGCGATTTTTTATCGCGTACTGGATTTTGAACTCTCGGTGTTGAGCCGAGCATTAAAAATCAAACAGAGCGTATCCTAGCGCGTCAAAAAATACACTGTTTGATTTTCATCTCTCGGCGCTAACCAATGCGCGACAAAACACCGCTGTTGGGTACGGGAGCTTAACAAGCATAATTAGCCTTTATCGTCCCCAGTGCTAGGACACAGCACCCTAATTGCGTAACACACAATCAATCTCAATCTGAATAATTTTGAAAGATATTGCTAATCCATTGCTTCATATGTTCAAAAAATGTGTCATGGTGTCTGCTCAACAACGTAAATAACGCAATGAATGTTGTTGAACTGTCAAAATGAAACTAATTCTAATTGATCGTGTGTTATGCAATTAGGGTGCAGGCCTCCTATCTATAAGAGAGAGCAGGCCAAAATCCATCACGCGGGTGCAGTGCGGATTTGTAGATATCACATATCTTCCAATTTTTGGTTCTATAGGATATGCCAGTTTCCTCACGATGTTTTCCGTCACCGTTTTATAATAATAATAATTTATTTGTCAGATCAGTACAATCCACTTATGTTAGTAATGACATAAACAACTTACAAACTAGCGTTAGTACAACCTCTGTCAATTAATTAATAACTTCTAAAACATTTAAGACGATAATAATAATAATTTAATAATTTATCATTCACAATAACACAAATATACATAATAACAGACTACTTCTGGGCACGGTTTGACGGCAACACTATCGTCCTCGTCCAGTGTTTCCATATAAGGCCATCAGCCCTAGAGCTAGCCAGCCTAGAGTTTTGAGAGCAGTGGTGACGCAAACAATCACACAAAGTAATGTGCTTGCCTGGGCTCGAATCCACGACCTACGACATGAAGTCGGAGCCGGAACCACTGGACTACCACTGCTCCACTGGAACATCACTGCCCCTGGGCTTCACAAGAATATTAGCAATTTGATACTCCCTTATATTGGCCCTCTACAAAAATAATGAGTACTACATCCTGACTATGATGAGTGATGGAGACCCTGACTGTTTATATCCGCATTTCCCAGCTAAGTTTAAACTATAAGTCTCCAGAAAATACTCGATAACGGATCCTGGATTAAGGGTCGTTCATATCTAACTTAATGCCAAGATTGATGGGGATTTAGTCCTCGGCTCCTCGCCATGGAAGGATACTTTTATTAATGATGTTCGGGTGACTGGATGTCCACTCACTTTTCCCCTGAGGGTTGGGTTGGTTGTTGTGGCTAGGGTTGCCAACTTTTTTTTATATATAAAATTGTATTTTGCGAAGCCATTGCTTGTAAAAATATAGTAGGCGGCGAAAAAAGTTAATAGTAGGTTATGTATATTATAAATAAAAAAGAACATTAAAACTTTTAAGTTTATCTAATATATAAAAACCAATAGAGATTGGGCTGATTTTGGAAAAATAAAATAATTTTTAATTTTGACTATTCTTCTATGCAAAAACTGTCAGACGTCAATTTTTTTCCACGAATTCAATATACAAAATTCAATATATTCAGAATTCAATATATAAAATCTGAATAGGTATCGTAAAATCAGCCCTAAAACTAACAAAATAACGAAAACCATAAAAAAATCTCTAAAATAGCAGGAAACGATATTATATAGTGGGGTTGACAACCCTACTTGTGCCTATAAGTATTGTAAAGGGGACATAGTTACTGACTCCTGAGTCACAAGAACTTACTTACACATAGTTTAGGAGTCAGAGTATTTAAATATAGGCCTTTGTTTTTTGTTATAACGATATCGCTAAAGACTTAGGGCTGATTAATCCATCGCCAGAAAACTTTATTCAAGGAATAATTTTGAAATGTTGACAGTTATTTCATACAAAAACTGTCAAACGTCAATAATAAAAATAATATCCCTGGACATTTCACACAGCACCATTTGTCCCAAGCTAAGCAACCTAATGCTTGTGTTATGGTAACAAGATGGCTGATAAACTACTTATATACTTACAATTTATTTTTTTTGTAAATACATACATATTATAGATAGAAGAACACCCCAGACTCGGAACAAATACATGTAGATCATACAAATATTTGTTCCGTGCGGGAATCGAACCCGCGACACGCAGCGCAGCAGTCAATCAATTGTTTTTCCTCGATTAAAACCGACGGCGGCGGCGGCGGCGGCCGGCGTTATATGACGATGGAGAAATTAGCCCTTATTAGAATTATTTTATTGATTTCGTAGTTTGTGCATTTCTTATTAAACATCTACAACTTTTATTTGTAACGCAACCCGTAGTGTGTACTAGTACTGGTAGTGCATTGACCCAATCGGTGGTTCACTTAGCCCAATAATTGTCATCTGACATATGGCAGACATATCCCAGTTCTGGGTAACGTCCGTGATCTTGGTTTTGGCGCGCAGTTTTGGGTTTCTTATTGAAAATTATTGAATGATGCATTTAAGTAATTATTTTCGTAAACATACCTATGTAGTAGGTAACTTCATAGTCATCATATTAACTTCGTAGCAATTATTTACATGATTATGGTTTGATTTGAAAACAAATTAAATCGTATAGGTACGTAAAACCGAAAATAGTAAATAATGACTTTAATTTACGCGACATTCTAGTGATAGTCACTGGAATGTCGCGTCTGTCATCCGGCCTTGTTACAAAACAAGGTTTATCTTTAGACACAGGCACAAACCGATCGAGCCATTTTTGAATTTCAAAGTTTATTCCGACAATGTTAAAGTTCTTATTACAAAAACTGACATTAAACCCGAATCTTAGTGGTCAACTTTGCATTCAGAACTTTTTGTCAAAATAAAGTTTAAAATACAGTAACTGCAGGTTTGGGCTAGGACTAAAGTTAGAACTCGTTTTGTAATAAATCCGTATCCGTCTTATTACAAAACGAAACCTAACTTTAGTTCTAGCCTAAACTATTGAGCCAGTACTTGTATCTCGAACTTTATTTCGATTTAGGAAAAGTTCTTAATACTAGAATGACAACTTAGCACCGAACTAAGCTGTCATTTTTGTATAAAGAACTGCATTTCTCTATCAGTTGGGTTCTTAATTCAATAACTGGGTTAGATGGTTTAAACCTGATCGAAAGAAAAACCTTGTTTTGTAATAAGGGGGTTATGTTCTTCTAGACTATTGAGAATAGACTAGCAACGCTGAAGGATAACATCGTGAGGAAACCGGCATGTCCTAGAACCAAACATTCCAAAACATGTGACATATACCAACCCGCACTGGGCCCTCGTGGTAAAAGAAAGAAAGTAAACTTTTTTATTTGGGGGACACACAGGATATACAAAAAGTAAAACATAGACGCCTTAAAAATGAACAAAGTTACACTAAAAAAAACAGAAATAAGACCTGTGCGAGGGCAAAAAGGCTGCTATCTAAGCATAACAGCCTTCTTTCGTAGATTATATCCTTGCATCCCAACAGTGGGAACATTATAGTGTGCAAAATCGAAAGAAACTTCATTCCAAAAAAAAGTATAATTTTAGTTTATTTTCAGGCGATCAGCTGCGTGATATTCCGCCACAAGTCACCAGTATTCTTTCAGATTTATGTACTGCAATTTTTAAAATAATACAATCTCATAAAAAATATAATAAAATATGTTTTGACTGTAAGATTGCGATTTACGATCGTCTGTCGCGATTCCAAGTGGTTTAGCGTGTGTCTTCGCCTGTAAAAGCAGCTGAAATGTATGTAAAAGCCTTTATGATGCTTTGTTTTACTTACTCAAGGTTGAAAACTTCGTCTCTATATGAAACTAGCTGAGCCCCGCGGTTTTGGCCCGTCGTTTAATTTATAATCGACCCACAGCGTCGCATCATCGCCTGCCCGCGTTTTATCTTGTCACCACGCACTGCTCCCAAAACGGTGAAAAAAAAACATCGTGAGAAAGGCATGTCCTTGACCCAAAAAATCGAAGACATGTGAGCCAACCCGCACTGGGCCCGCGTGGTGGATTACGGCCTACTCCCTCTCACCGAGAAGACGCCTGTGTCTCAGCAGTGGGAACATTAAAGGCTGATTATACCTATGGGCCGTACCGTGATGTTAATTGTTAAGACTGTAGTTCCAGAGATCAGCGAGCTTAATTAAAAAAAAAAAAAACAGAGATTTTTTTTTTTTGGGAATCGCATCTCGCAGTTCAACCTATGAGGTGTTCGTCTGCTTAATCGGGTTTGATGCGGGATGCCTCAATAAATTAAGGCCTCCAGCTAAAGAATAAAGAAGCTTAAAAACTAAGCGAGTATACGCTAAGGGGCTGTGGGGTACGGGCCTCAGCTTAGGGCGTCCCTGGGAGAGGGCAGCAAGAGAATTCGGAATTAAAAAAACAAACGAACAAACTCTTTAGATTTATTATACCTATTAGTAGTGTAGACAAGTAAAACTAAACTACCGGATATGGTATCGCGATTTGATATTCTTTCATAAAAACTCACTTCACCGTCACTCATAAAAAAACTCGTGAGAAAGCGTGTAGTTGCATTTCTCTCTAGAACCGACTGAAGAAGAACAGTAGTAAGTTAGCTCATAATGTGAAACCCATTTAAGTTAACAAACTTCTATCTTCATTAAATATTCCAACTGCCAACTGACCGAGCACTGCTGAACTTTATCGCTTCTATATTCTATACATCGGTGTGGAGCTCAAAGACAAAAGAGGGGTGGCGGTAATGAATGAAGTGCTATAGAAACGATCTATTCGGGAATTCCTATGGGGACAGCTGGGAAGAATAATCTGATGAAATGAGGCCCCGACAGCTTTACAGACCTATTTTACCAATTTATCCATCTATACTAATAATAAAGGTGAAGAGTTTGTTTGTTAAGCCGTTGGTCCCGGCTGTCATTCGTGGATCTTTGACAGTCGTTACGGGTTGTCAGAAGCCTGGAAATCTGACAACCAGTCTTATCAAGGGCTATCGTGTTACCCAGTGACTGGGTTGTGGAGGTCAGATAGGCAGTCGATCCGCCTAAAATACTGGTATTCAGCTGGATCCGGTTAGACTGGAAGCCAACATTAACATAGTTAGGAAAAAGCTAGATGATGATGATGTGTCTGTTTGTTTGAACGCCCTCATCTCTGGAACTACCAGTCGTATTAAAAAAAACCCAACTATGTAGGGGTCGGCTTCCAGTCAGGTATGTATGTTGTTCTTTATAATATGTTACTTTAATATTAATCTTCTATACTATGTACTATAATAAAGCTGAAGAGTTTGCTTGGTTTTTTTGTTTGTTTGTTTGAACGCGCTAATCTCTGGAACTACCAATCGGATTTGAAAAATTATTTTTGCATTTCATAGCCCATTTCTTCAGGAAGGCTATAGGCTATAGGCTATTTAACATCACGCTAGGACGCTTAGGAGTCGAGCAAAATGAAGAAAAGTCAGAAAGAACGTTATGTGAAAACGAAGTAATAGCGCGGGCGGATGATGCGAAGGGGTGAGTCGGGGTAATAAAAAATTTCACGCGGACGTAGTCGCGTGCAGAAGCTAGTACCTATATAAAGGTAAGTTAATGCCGGAAAGACAGCAGGTTTTATTAGATTCCGAGATCTGAATTAATGATGCGCCACCTGGAGGAGATGCGCAATAGTTATTGTCAGGGTATTATACAAGTTTTTGTTTTAATGTTTCAACTTGTGTAATAGAAAAAAAGTTTTATAATAAAACCTGGTTCTCTGTTAGTAGGACTTTGTATTGTAGCCACACAATACTGGGCTAACTGAATCTCCACAAGTTTTTTGCGATGATATATTTTCTATTACGGTACCGGCAGTTTAAGTTACAATATGAGAAGACTTGGAACTATCTTTATTGTGAAATTGCTTTGAGAATAACCTGGGAAATAAAGTACAGACAGCACATCAAGCTACTACAATCTGTTAAATTTCTTTAATAAATTTTCAACTTTATCGTTAAAGCATTAAGGTTCAAGGTTGATTGGGAAAATTTGACAGTTTCTTGTAGCTTGACGTGCTGGCGTCTGTACCTAGATATCGAATGCTTTGCAAATTCCAGCTCATGCTGAGAGGATCATTGGAAGGCGGTTTACAAAAGGTCCAAGGCAGATGTGAGTGGAAACGCAAATACTCACCTTATTGGTGATTTTATTCAGAAATATCCGGTGCGTAGTACTCACAACCGGCGTGCGTGTATGACCAGCGGGATATTTGAGGAATGGTTTTCTTTTTGACAGTTCAACAACATTCATTCCGTTATTTACGTTGCTGAGCAGACACATTTTTCGAACTTATGAAGCAACTAGCTGTGCCTCGCAGTTTCACCCACATAAGTGTCTATCCCATGGGAATATCGGGATGAAAAGTATCCTATGTGTTAATCCTGGTTATAAAATATCTGTTTGCCAAATTTCATCCAAATCCGTTCAGTAGTTTTTGCGTGAAAGAGTAACAAATATTCATACATTCATCCATACAAACTTTCACGTTTATAATAAATGTATTATAGTAGGATGAATTAGCAATATCCTTCAAAATGATTAGTCATATTGTGATTGATACTGTGTTACGCAATTAGGATGCAGATGTACGAACGTAAAAAAAGAAAAACGTTGGTCCCGGCTGTCATTCGTGGATCTTTGACAGTCGTTACGGGTCGTCAGCAGCCCGAAAGTCTGACAACCAGTCTTACCAAGGGGTTTCGTATTACCCAGTAACTGGCTTGTGGAGGACAGATAGGCAGTCGCTTCATGTAAAATACTGGTATTCAGCTGCATCCGGTTAGACTGGAAGCTGACCCCAACATAGTTGGGAAAAGGCTAGGCAGATGATGATGTATGAACGTAAAAAAGTAAAAAGAGTATGTTAGGATCGTAGCAGGCGGCGTTCTGGTTTCTGCCGACCCCCCATGGGAAGAAAGCGTAAGTTTATGTAAGTAAATATTCAGCAAATATTTTCACGAGCTCAACCTGTACACCAAAAGGTACCTAGTTATTTCTCTCGCAGATTTTACGAGATTTTCGAGTCGGATTGAATTTTTAGCACCAGTCGTGTATAGAGAGATAAAACTTCAAATATATTTCGAGCTTTTTTGAATAAATTGAATATATAGAAATTGAAACCCAGCAAAAGCGATAAAAGCGGCCCAGAGGCAAATGAAAAACATTTTATATTTTACTATTTAATGCTCAGAGATATAAATATTTATATAATAGGTGTATATATTCATACACGAAATATTTTAAGAGTTACACCTATAGGTGAGTAAAGGGGTAGGTCTCGTTTTACCCAGTAACTGGGTTGTAGAGGTCAGATAGGCAGTTGCTCCATGTAAAATACTGGTATTCAGCTGCATCTTGTTAGACTGGAAGCTGACCCCAACATAGTTGGGAAAAATCTAGGCAGATGATGGACCTATAGATTGGTAAAGAAGCCATAGAAATGAAACAAAATATTATTCAAGTATATTTTTCAACAAATTAAATATTTATCTATAAACTATAAACAGGGTGGCAGGGACATCGACGCGCAAACGGCGCAAACTGGATTCAGCACATGAGTTTAGACCTCATAGCGTCGAATTTTTAAACGAAAAAAAAAACCGTTGCTATGGTTTGTTTACAATCTATAGATATTTCTATTGACTGCCCTGTTGGTCTCGTGGTAGAAAGCGCGACTACTGAGCGTGGGGTCCTGGGTTCGATTTCCAGGTTGGACAAAGTGTTATTGGATTTTCCATTAGGAATTTCTTAGTAATAGCCCGGAGTTTGGAAGTTGGCGGTTTAATATCCCCGTGCCTCGGAAAGCACGTAAGGCCGTTGGTCCTGCGCCTGATCTCTCCCCGGTCGTGTCGGATTGCTGTCCTATCAGACTATGAGAGTAAAGGAACAGAGAGTGCGCCTGTGTTGGCGTACACACTTGTGCACAACTTAGCACCGAACTAAGCTGTCATTTTTGTATAAAGAACTGCATTTCTCTATCAATTACAGCTACGCATGATAGACTTGCTATGCTTGCGTAGTATTGTTGACGATTCTTTTGAATCTGACTGACTTCTCGAGCGCATTGAAATAAACGTGCCTAAACTTAATGCTCGGAGAAAATGCACGTCCTTTTTCAATGTCCCTCGTCATAAAACCAACTTAGGCATGAACGCTTCGGCTCCGACGGCTAGGCTAACGTCCACGTACAACGATTTTTGCAATATTTATGATTTGGATATCTTCCACGACCATCCCACGCGTTTTAGGTCTAAGCTTATAAACGAGGGGAGGTCTGCGGACATTAAAACAAAATAATATTATATTAGTCAATGTTTAAGTTGATGAGGGTATTCTCTCTACTACCGAGAGTTTTCAGTAAACTTCACAGACGTGTTGGGTATCTAAACGCGAAAAAACAAAAAAAAAACAGATTTTCTCAACTCATTCCTACTTCAAAATCCTACAAAAAGTCTTTTTTTTGTTTTATCGTGGTAAGGAATCGATATCTATCACGTCTGCGGAGTTTCGCTAGCTAATTTAATTTGTATTGCTTTAGCATTTCACATTTGTACCTAAAGCGTCTTAGGTACATAATATAAAGGGTGATAAATAGGTGTAGTCCTTTTAAAAGACAGTAGTACTTCGTGCGAAGGCGCGTTTTCTGAATGTTAATGCCCTGAACACATGAGCACAAATATATCTCGCGCAGTTTACAGAGAATACCTAATTTCTTTGAACTCCGCGAAAGAATATTTCGTTCGGGAATATTTGTGTCAGAAGTTTCTGGAATGGGGTACTTGTTTTGTTATGTATATTGCCGTTTTGCTGTGAGGGCTTTGCTCTTGTTTTTTGGCGAGAAATATTCCTGTCTTGTTAGTTTTTGTGGGTTTTTGGTAGATTTGCCTGAAAATTTATAGATATCAATGTGTGAAGGTTTTTTTCTTTAGGATTTTAATTAAATGTATGATAACTATTTTAATTCTGGCGTTGTATCGCATTACAATTCTTTTTTTAAACTTTTTCAGTAATTGTGAAATTTTTACGTAGTCACATAAATTAATAATTAAGCTTTACTGACAACGTCATTTTGCCACTTGTGATTTGATTATACGGACATTTATTTAAGTTGTTAGTCAATTTGCTTAAAAATTAATTCCCTTGACTTTACCTAAGTATTTTTGTCAGAACCATCTACTAAGTACTTAGTACAGTATTTTTGTTTCACGAAGCGACGCGCGCTTTACTTGTGGTAACAAAGTATACAAACACGCTGTGAATGGGTGTCTGAGCGCAGGCTAAGGCTTAAGGCTCTCGCCACCGTCCGAGACAGTGGTGAAGTCGGAAATGTGTGTGTGTGTTTTGTGTTATGTCCTGACGCTACTAGCCTTCATGCACACATTCACAGCGTGTTTGTATACTTGGTTATCACAAGCAAAGCGCGCGTCTCTTCGTGGGATACAAATACTGTAATATTATTTTTGCAGTTGGAGGGCATTCAAGTAGCCTGCCCAACTGATTGTTAGTGCTCTTCCACAGTTATGGACATCTGTTATATCAGAGACATCGCAGGTGATCCAGAGCTATCCTAGAGACAAAACTTAAAGGCATGTAGGTATTTAATCAAATCTCTAATAGAATTTCACTTTGCTCCCCCAAAAAATATTAATGAACACTGAAATATAATGATTGCACCTCTTTTTGTGAACCTCGAATAATTCCTACTTTGGAGTCCGAAAAATACTAAATAGCCAAGTAACTGACCAACTTGGATTTTACGCTCGTCAGCCGCCACCGCAGCACGATAAAAAGAGGCTCTATCATAAAAAAAAAATACATTAGAAACGCAAAAGGTTTTTAGAGGTTCATTAATTAAAAAAAAAACACACTGCACTGCACTGCATTGTGAGTGCACCTCTGCCTTACCCTTCAGGGAATATAGGCGTGAAGTTATGTCAATTTAAAAAAGGGCCCACCATGAGAATGGCAATAAGTTTTTTAGAGGATCAGTGAAATATTTCCCAAAATTAGAAATTAAATTTATTTGCGAGAATTGTAGTACAGTACAGATGATCGGGTTTTTTAACAGTTTCTAAAACAATTCGCTAAAACTTATTGATTACATCAAGTATTAATTTAATTGATGTAAATAATAATAAAAAATCATCCTGTCGACGAACAGTCGAATGACGAATCGGCCTTAGGAGAACGGTTGCGGAATCTAGAAGATGTAATAATGTGTTCTCTACCTTTCAAACCAGAAACTGAAATACTTTTTACCTTTTAACAAATAACCTAAAAGTAATGGACTATAAATATCTCTCAATTCAACCCATTTCCATTCATTGTTAAATAGACTTCTTTTTTCACATATTTTGCCCCGGTACAGTCGAAGAATTTATATTGGCTGAGTAATCGGAATAAGTAATAACTTGTTTTTATTTCACATCGAGCAACCGGTTCTCGCCATAAAATTTTTGTGGTAGAAATCTCTGTGAGAAGGAGTGGGCCATAATCCACCACACAGGCCCAGTGCGGGTTGGTAGTCACATGCCTTCGAATTTTTGTCGAAGAATTTATATTGGCTCGATAATCGGAATAGCTGATAACTTGTTTTTATTTTACGTCGAGCGAATGGCTATAACGCATATCGGTTTGCAATACGGGTTACAGAATCTATGCCTCATACGTCCTAAAAAACTAGATAATGTAATAACGGAATTGGGCAACTACCAAGCTGCCTTTTTAAACAATAGATCAACAGGCGACCACATCTTCACACTCAAAAGGGTCCTAGACGAGGAATGGCGGGCAGGTAAAAGCATTTATGTACTCGCCCTTGACATAGAAAAAGCCTTTGACAACGTAGACCTCAACGCACTAAGAGATATCCTATTACAACGTACCAACTAACCGCTAACTAACAGGATAATCAAGGTATGCTTGAATGAACGAACATGCATCAAATGGTGTGGCCAGCAAAGCAGTTGGATTATTAAAGGAAAGGGAGTCAAACAAGGTTGCCCTCTGTCCCCTCGACTGTTTACACTGGTCATTGACGAAGTCCTCAGAACCCTCGAGGAGGAAACCCAACTAATAAAACTTGACCAGGATCGTGAAATCTCACTACCCCTGGTACTATCATTTGCGGACGACCTTATCTTCATTACAGATGACTTAGATGGGTTAGAAGGTATCCTATACCATATTAAACCCCTACTAGATAGTGTAGGCCTCCAAGTAAACGAAACAAAAACAAAAATACTAATTAGGGACCCCATAGCTACACAGAAAACGACCTACGTGACCCTTAATGGAATAAGCATACCGACATGTGATGAGATTAAATACCTAGGTACACTTATAACATCTAAATTAAGCAGAAAATGCACTATTAAAAAACGTTGCAAACAGGCCATAAGAAACGCCAAATCGTTACTACCATTCATAAAAAACTCAAATATGGACTGGAAATTAGCCAGACTTATGTATCGAATGGTGATCGTTCCGTGCATGATACATGGTTTGAAAGTATCGACACTTACTAAAGCTCGAGCAAAGCAAGACTCAGAAAATATGAGCGAGTTATCATGAGAGATTTGATAAACCACTCCAGGAACAAACCGAGACAAAAGAAAATGCATGAAATCTTAGACGGAAAAACAGTAACCAAACGCATCAAGAACCACAGGATGTGCTACCTCGCACATGTTTACAGGCGCCGCGTACCACATCTTCTGCATGCAGCAATGGAGTACAAGGCCAAGAAGAGAAGGTCGGTCGACCTATCTACACGTGGAACGACCACCTAAAACAGGACATGAAGTACTTCGACAAGGGAATCGACTTTTGGATGGATACGGCTGAAGACAAAAACAAGATCAAGACTGCTGCTAGTGAAATATACAAAAAACCGGAAACGGATAGTAGCGAGAACTCCGACGACGACATTGAAAACAGAAACATCTAACACAATTTAACACAGCAGAGCAAGGACATACAAAAGAACCGAGAAAGCAGCAGAACCTCGCCAAAAGATTCACGGGTGAAGCTCGACCTGAAGCACCTGGCCGCGTAGTCTTTAAAAGATGCCCATCCATAGACAAATATCACCAATCTCTCCACTAATCCAATGCTTACTCTAGGATGCATATCCGGTAGGCTCTTAAATCCTACCCTTTCCTACGGGCACGTCCTCCTTACAAAAACTGCGCCCCCCGGTCTACTTCTTGATATGCAATGGTCGCTGTAGCACCATGAACATGAGGCTACAGGAGCTAGTGTGAATCTTGGGGTTCATTCGATTAATCGAGTCTGGTCAAACCATGCTGGGATCGGTGCCATTCATTCATTCATTCATTCATTCTACGTCGAGCGAATGGCTATAATAAAATAAATAATAATTTCCCTATAATAATTTTGTCGTAGAAATCTGTAGTTATAATATGTCAGACTTTTACAAGGAGCTATAAAACGTTAGTATCATTTTGAAGAAAATTTCAAAGACTATTTTCCGTCTTGAACTCACAAAATATGTTGTAAGTAAGCCAAGAGCGAGTCGGACTCGCACACGAAAGGTACCATCGTACAATTTAAAGCTACATATTAAAAATAAAATAATTTGGTAAATGAACGAACAAAAACACCAGAAAACACGTTTCTTGTATGGGTATTGTTCCTTCAATTTTAAACTTTGTCTATTTTTATTATTTGCTGTTATAGCGGTCATAGTACAGACTCCAGCAGGTCAAGCTACCCGAAACTGTCAAATTTTCCCAATCAACCTTGAACCTTAATGCTTTAACGATAAAGTGGAAAATCTACTAAAGAATTTTGACAGATTGTAGTAGCTTGATGTGCTGGCGTCTGTACATACTCTGAAAATTTCAAGTAACTACGGTAGCGGTTCAAAAGATACAGTACTGTGACAGACGGATGGTTAGCGCCGTTTTACGCCGTTTGTCCTCCCGCCACCGCCAACGGGACGTCAACGAGAAACGAGATTATTTGCACCGAGCGTGACGTCATGGTGACGAATGTGCAGCGGACAGGCGGCCATAGTAAATGTAATAAGTATCGCTACTTCAGCGCCGTCATCTCGTTCTCGTTGACGTCCCGTAGACGTGGCGATGGAAAAACTGCCTTAGTCATAGGATCCCGTTGGAATCCGCTGGGTACGGAACCCTAGAAATGAAATTACAACTCTGTAATATGTCATAAATTTTTACAGTACGCAGTAGCCATTACAAATGTGGCAGTTTCGTACATTAAGGATATTAAAAACGGCCAGCAGGCAACGCAGATACTTTTTTAAAACATTACATCTATGTCGCAGTCAGAATTTTAATTCGGCCGCAGCATAAACGGCTAGGCGTTTTACATAAGTAACTGCGGCATTTCGTAGCATAAAGACGAAACGACGTGATTACGCATTGTAATCGTGTGATTCTGAACTAAGTTTGTTGTTTGTACTTGAACTTGGTTTGTGTGCCCTAATATTGTCACGTTTTCTTAGTGATTTTGGAACTTTCTTTGAAGGATTTGGGAAAGACGATTAGGCTTGAACAGAAGGCCAATTCGCGTAATTAAAAACGTTCCAAATCTAGTCGCAATCTCAATTCAGCGGCAATCAAATGTCTTGTCAAAAATTTAGGGAAAGAGTAGAAGTATTTTTGACAGATTGAGACTGATATCAGACTGTGAACGTTCTTAAAATTACGAGAATTGCCCCTCAGGAAAACAATTTGTGCTCAACCGCAATTAACACAGGACGAAGTTTATTTTTTAGTTCACCTTACATAGAATTAGAAAACCCGGATTTTGGCGTATAAGGAAGGTTATGGCAGCCTCGACAACTCATTTTTCTTCTTAGCGTACAGGTATGGACGGCAAAAAGTTTATACAGGGTTATTTGTAAAACACCAACAACCTCTTAAGAGGTCATTGTACTCATCATTATGAACAACTTTTACTATTGGCCCAACCCTGAAATCGCGAAAAAAAACCCCCCTAAGCAGCAGCCGCTGCTGCCGCTGCTGCTGCTGCTGCTGCTGCTGCTGAAGCTGCTCCCTACATTTTGACGAGTTATTCTAACATAAATGTAGGGAACAGCTGATTTTTTTTTTCGACGCTATGTGGTCTAAACTCATGTGCTGAATTCATGGTTACAGTTTGCACGTCGATGTCCCTGCCACCCTGTATATCTTTGAGCAAATAAAATCTTATCGTACAGTTTTCTATGTAAAAGTGCCGTATCTTCAAAAGGTAAGTTATGTGTCCTAACTTGACAAAGGACAGAGTTTGAAAACTGAAGGCGATATCAAAGGATATCACTGTTCATGCTTTCCCGAGAACAGATTTTCCTGAACGAACCGCTCTACAAAACTTTACGCGACAATCGATACTGAACTACAGCTAATTAGCACTCCACGTTCAAATAATTAGGTGATAATGCACTTCTGCTGAAGATATAACCTTCCAATGATCACCACAATGCGCGAGTATTGAGAAAATTAGCGTAATCACCTCCATTGGCAGACGGATTGACTCCCACAAAAGGAAGATCTTGCTGCCCTGCATTTGCCGCAGGTAATTACTAAATTTTGGTTGAATTAGGTGTACTGTTCTGAATTATTGTCTAATACACTGTGTTCCTCACGTTATCCATAAACTTTGGCAAACGCTTCTATAGCTTTTACAAATTTACATTATATAAGCTAACATTTAAAATAATGAATTTACACACGGCTACACATCAAGCTATACATTTCCAGTTTTAGCTGACCTCGCATGGTACCTACAGGCTTTTCGTATAATCAGAAGTCAGCTTATACTGGTTATGTATAGCGTGATGTGTAGCCGTGTGTACATGTGAAAAAATAAGCAAAATAATAGGGCATCAAAAAATTCGTCCGCATCGCTGTCAACATTTTACAAATTAAATCTAACAAAGGAAGTAGCACTTAAAACGGCTTCGTTACAAAGATATTTGTATTTCATTTAATGAAATTTAATTGAGCTATGCACAAGTATTAGGTTGCTTAGCTTGGGACAAATGGCGCTGTGTGAAATGTCCAGGGATATTTATTTATTTATTTATGCAGTAAGATAGGGTCTTAATTTGGCCTATGTTGCCGCTTAGTGCAATTAAAACGATAAATCTATCAAATGCTTCGGATAAAGAGATAAAGAGGCATGCATATCGGGTGATTTACGTCAAGGTATTTAGTTTGTAGCAAAGTTAGTAGAATTCATTATATTATCATTAATGTGACCATAATGAAAAATGCTTATTTCCATGGTCAGAACATCTGGTCGAAGTTTATGTATATCGTCACGGTGTATAAATAAAAATGAAATGCTGTTCGTCGGTGAGTGACAAACTACGGGGTCCTAATTCACTATGACCACTTAACGATTCTTTACTTCAAAACCACGTCAATTCCTAAGTTAATCACGACATCAGAAGGGCAATTCTCCTGATTTAAAACGTTCAAAATCTAGTCGCAGTCTCATCTCGGCGACAAACAAAAATGTCAAAATGTAGGGAAATTATAGGTATTTTTGACAGATTGAGACTGAGATCAGACTGTGAACATTATTAAAATTACGAGAATTGCCCCTCTGCTATTAACGTATTATCTGTGACACAATGGCGTGGTTTAAACTGTCACAATACATGGTCCGTACGGCTGACATTTCGATTCCTTGCCGATAACAAGACACGATATTGACGTGGCTTGCACGTGGTAAGAGTTCGCGGGGAATAATACAGAATTGGGGCCTTGGCCCTGGACCGATTTATTATGTCTTTTCGGAAAGAAAAATTTCAAGAGTTGTCCGGAAAATTGGATAATTCGGGAATACTGAAAGTACTTATTTCTATGGTATTTGTATGAATTGTTGAAAATTAAATAAGTGAAGGAAAACATCGTGAGGAAACCGGCATGTCCTAGAACCAAAAAGAAATCGGAAATATGTGACATTTACCAACCCACAAGTTGAGTGGAAACCGGTTGTCATGGTATGGGCATGTGTTACGGAGGAATGAGGAAAATGTCGCGAGAAAAGTTTGAGTATGAATGTCGATGGCTATAAGAGTAGGGGACGACCAAAGAAACGATGGATGGACTGTGATATGGTTAGAAAGGGGGTGACTGTCGAGATGGCGGCTAATAGAGGAGTATGGAAGAAAAAGACATGTGGCGCCGACCCCAAATAAATTGGGATAAGGGCAGGAGAGTGATGACTCGGTGACGTCCCGTGGTAGATTATATAGACCACTCCATCTCGAAGAGAGGAGGCCTCTGTCCCAGCAGTGGGGAAATTATAGGCATTATTATGCTATTGCTATTTGGTCAGGACATCGTCTGTAGGGTCAGCTAGTAGTAAATTAAAATACTTAATTAATAAACTTGCAACTTGCGTCAGCACTGTCGCTGCCAGTCACCTGAGTCGCACCACGCACACTGCCTCTGCCGCAGCTGAAGACGCCTGCTCGTTTTTGTGGCGGAATTGGGCCGTAAGCTCAGGGAGGCAACCGGTGACTCCCGTTCTGGGTCGTTCTTGGTGCAAAGGTTGGCCATCGCTATTCAGCGAGGCAATGCGGCGAGTGTTATGGGCACCTTTCCGTCAGGAGCCATCAGGGGCGGGTTATTTTGTGACCTTTGACTGTGTGTTTATTTAATTTACACTATCATTTTATGTGTTTTTATATAAGTCAATTAAAACATAATGTATTAATAAACTACAGCTATTTAAAACATTAATTATTCATTCGGTCTTAAAAATATCCTTGGAAGCCTAATTACAATAACAATGTTTCCAGAACACGTAAGCCATTTTAACTTTTTAATTATTCAGGACCGTCGAAGCCAGCTTCGGAGAAAAGTGTTGGAAAAGGAGTTTTTATTTTTAAGTAAGAAATATATAATTTATTTCTAAACAAGCCGTGTCCCGATAGGATTTGCCGTCGGTAAAAATGGCAAGCTTTCATCCCCTATTCAATTTTCCCACTGCTGGGCAAAAGCCTCCCCCATATTCGTCCACGTTTCTTTGTGCTGAGCCTTCTCCGTCACACACACACAAAAAATCCACCGACCACAGTCCACTTCGAAATTAAAAGCCTTTTTTTTTAAACAAACTAAATAGTAGTGATGCGCCGACTATGGGTTCTGCCAATCTTTGACTAGCTATAGTGACTAAACTATTGAATATATATGATTGAATTTGCGTGTGCAGACTGGGAACGGCATCAGAAATACGCAGTTTAATTTATTGAAAGAAATAAAAATGCGTTTATTGGCAGCAAAATAAATATACTTACCTTAAAACTATAAAAACAGAAAACAAAGATTATAATGCGAAAAGGGCATCAGCTCAGCATAATGTCAGATGACAACACAAGGTGCACCACCTGACGCTGATACTCAGCTGCAACCCACGAATGCCATGCGCTGGAATAACAAACACATAGGGAAGTTTGTGTCCGTTACATAAAATTAAGAGAATTAATTAAATGTGATATTAAAGAAAAGCTCATACAAAATCAAATAAAATGTTGTGACATAAAATAAAATAAAAATGAAAAACTCATTGAATGAAAATGTTGTGTTGTATTGTTGAATAGTATCCACCTTGTATATATTTGTCACAAAGAATTCAGGTTATATTTGTTATAGGCTACACATATGTTCACATTCGATTCGGAAGTAGATTGGACAACAAATACGACCCGAAGCAATTACTGCACATATTCGGCTCGTGCCGATCGGCAATCTTCGTTCCGCATATACCCTCGCTTACACACACAATTCGAGCTAAGTCGAACGGCTTTTTCACGAACGTATATTCGATTTTGCCGCCTGGCTTTGCCGAATCATGCCAAGCTGGACGTGTGTGTAGCACTCCTAAGGAAACTGTGCTTAAAACCGGATTCATATTACTTTGTTGTGTCGTGTGGTGAAGGCTTCTGACGCAGTGTCGCCAATCAAAACTTGTATATCTGGTGTATCTAGTCTATCTGAGTTACGACACAACACGACACATTAACGTGTCTGTGGCTTAATGCGCCGCAGTGACGGCCGTCCTGAAAATAATTAGAGATGAGTTTAACTTTACGGTGTCGAAAAACGTTCTCTATGGAAACACATGAACGTACTTTCATAAAACAAGCCCTTTCATTTGATACCCATATTGAGGGAGTTGTGAAAAAACTATGTACCTAATCCGCCATTTTGTGGCGGCGGCCATCTTGTACCGATTTTCATCAAACATAGCTAAGAACACTCCCGATTAATTCACCTTTCAAACAACAAAAAACAAAATCAAAATCGGTTCATCCGTTCGGGAGCTACGATGCCACAGACAGACCTACACACACACACTGACACATCAAACTTATAACACCCCGTCGTTTTTGCGTCGGGGGTTAAAAATGTATCAGTGAGTAAATTGCGAATGCTATTTGGCAGCCACTGCAGTCTTAAGAGCCCCTAGCGTATAAATGACATCTAATTGTTCAAGTACCTAATTATCTTAAATGATCAGAAGCCCTTTACGCACCCTATACACCACCATAGACGGAGGATCATTTCCACTAAGCACATTTTTACAGGATGTTATGGCATATCAATGAAAATAGCCCCATGCCTTATTGCACAATAATATATCATGGTTGTTGGTGCAATATCTTCTAGCAATTTCGATAACAAGCTCAATTGAAATAATGGCTTTATCTCATTTTCTGTGTGAAGGCAATTTGCGGTCAGGTCAGGCCCTTAATTTCGAGGAATAACAATCTAAAATTATTTATACACGGAATTCTATTAAGGAAAATGGTTTAATTGTGTATCTCGTTTCTTGGTTAGTATCGTTAATTTAAGTATCTTCTCCATTTACGATATTCCAGGAAGATGTTGTGTTGTCTACCTGGAAAGTTTTGAGTTTGCGTATTGTTTTTTTCCTTTATAAAATTTTGTTTTTGTTTTGTTTTTTCAAGCTGAAAATAATTAAAATATGATTAGAAACTAAAAAAGAGATGTAAAAAACAGTATCGCGGATAATGACGTCACATCATGGCCGCGACAGTAACGGACGTTTGAACAGTAGTAGACGTTTTTTGAAGTTTTTTTTTTGGTCGGGGAGCTTTAGTTGAAATACTTTTCTTTGGTTTATATTAATGTATTTTCTTTGGTGTATTTGGTTTTTTAATCGTCAAATAACTCTTATCTGAAGAATAAATATGGCGGTTTGACATATTTTCTGTACAAAAGCTGTCAAACCGTAATTTTTATTGTTCGGTTAAAGTTATCTGAAGATGGAAAAATCAGCCCGAATTGAAAAAAAAATACATGCCTAGATTCTTTATTAAAGATGCATAGCTCATGTTACAGTTTCCAGTTTTCTGTCAAATATTAACCGTCAGGCCTACAAAGAAATTGGAGTGAACAGGCATCTTCTGGGCACGCTCTTTTCATCGTAGACTTTATCCAGGCGAGATCGAGGTCAAGAGTAAAAAAATAATCAATAAATAAGTAGAGTGTACGATACTCAATACTCAATACTTTATTGCATTCCATAATGTGTACATATACGATAACCCCGCCGAACGAAAGCCCGAAAGCAGTTCCACCTGAACTGCGCCATTTCAGTTACAAGATAGTTAATCTAGCGTCAGTTACTCGCAGTGAAAGCTTTGCCACTCGACGCATACATTTCGCATAGCGTAGGGGTGGCGCTTCTAAGAAAGGTTGTCTTTAAAAGATCGATCTTAGCAATAAAACCGCCCATTGTGTTACCCTTTGTAAAATTTCTATATTTATGTCTGTAATTTGCATGGTGTGGTTTGTATGGTGTTTTGTGTGGTGGTGTATGGTGTGTTTTGGTGGTGTGTGTGTTTATTTGTGTGGTGGGAAAAGGCTAGACAGATAATGAATTTACATCTTCCAACAAATTTATTATATCTATATATCATATCTATACTGTTGTTACTACTGTTATGATGCTATTTTTCCTGTAGGGGGGAGTCACTGGTGTCCTGAAATACAGGCCACGGCTTAGTTTAGGCACCAGTCTCCAATAAACATTGTAATATTTTTTTTCCGTTTTTAAGTTTTGGTTGATAGATGTTATTTGTGGAAGAAAATAAACATTATTATTATTATTTGGTGTACTTACATAACAAAGAGCATTCTATAAGTATCTGCTCAGCCTTTTCCCAACTATGTCGGGGACCGCTTACAGTCTAACCGGATGCAGTATTTTACATGGTCGCTCCATGTAAAATTCTGGTATTCAGCTACATCCAAATATATTTCTTATTGGGCTTTTATAATAAATGTAGGCATACACACACACACACACCCTCTCACACCCTCTTACACACACACACCCTCGTACAAACATACACTCACACACACCATCAATCACTTGTAATTGTACCACGTTGTCAACCTTTACTATGTGATATAATTGGGAGACTTGGAGTTCTAAAATACAGGCCTAGGCTTAGTTTAGACTCCAGATCTCCCACAAATTACAAAATTTTGTCGAAATACCTGTCAACTTAATATGTATAAGAAGGTAATTTGTGGAGATAAATAAACATAATTTTATTTTATTTTTAACAGCGATGCACATAAATTAATTTAATATCATCATCTGCATAGCCTTTTCCGCCTACGGCCTATCTGACCTCCAGAACCCAGTTACTGGGTAATCAAATCAAATCAAATCAAATCAATTTATTTGCGATAAGTGTTGGTACAATATCGGTCTTAACTTATATTACAATATTATTATCATTATGGATCCTTAACACTTAGTCATATTACTGTGACATGCAAACATTTATGTTCCTAAATAATATTAAACAAAATTTATTAAAAAAAAAATAAAGATATGTTTCTATTAAACTTATTCGAATTGCAATTGGATAGAAATATTATTATTAGAAATATGTCATATGGTAATTAAATTATTATAATAATTGTTATTTATTTTACAATGTCTTATTAAATATATCGTTTACCGAGTAGAAATTCTTTTCCCTTAACCATGCTTTAAGACACCTTATAAATTTATTACCCGGTAAGATTTTAATACTCTCAGGTATAGCATTAAATATGCGACCGCACATTGCATAGCTATTCTTACTGTATAGTGCTGTCCTAGGAATTATGGGCAAAACTATTCTATTTTTGTGTCTAAAACTTTTTGGATATAGTTCATGAGCTTTTTTAAATAGTTCCGGGTGCATTTTTACAAATTTTGCGCATTCAAAGATGTACAGGCTAGGTAAGGTTAGTATCTTTAACTTTTTGAAAATGGGTTTGCATGATTCCCATGGGCGTATTCCCGCTATGGCGCGGATGCACTTTTTCTGTGCGATGAAAACTCTCTGACTTTCCGTTGAGTAGCCCCAAGTAATCAGACCATATCTCAACACAGAATCAACGTATCCATAGTATGCAGATAATACGGTTTTTAACGCTGATGTTTTTGAGAGTTCGTATAGAACGTACACGAATTTATTTATTTTATTACATACTTCATTGACTTGGGCCTTCCAGTTGCAGTGTTTATCAATGGTGATGCCGAGAAATGTCGATTCGTTGACTTCGTTTAGTTTAAGTCCTCTATAATTGATGTCTAATGTCTTATTTTTTTGTCCGTACGTACTAAATTGCATAAAATTAGTTTTTGTTAGGTTCACGCGAAGATTATTTTCGTCAAGCCATGTTATTATTGATTCAATTGTATTGTTTATGTCAGTTGTATATTTATTAATGTCAGGATTATTCGATGTCATTATTAACGATATGTCATCAGCGAACAGAAAACAAGGGTGATTAGTAACTTCCGGAAGGTCATTTATATAGAGTAGAAAGAGTAAGGAGCTAAGGACCCCACCTTGGGGCACACCGGACTTGTTATGTTTATACTTTGACCTATATGTTTTTAGTTCTAGTTTGCTATCAATTTTTTCGATTTCTATACACTGTATTCTGTTAGTTAAATAACTTTCAATCCATTGGAGTGCTGGGCCACGTATCCCATACTTGTCAAGTTTGTTTATTAGTAATTCATGTGATACGAAATCGAAGGCCTTGGACATGTCAAAAAATATGCCTGTGGTTTGAATACGCTTATCTAAATTACTAACGATTGTGTGGATTAGGTTAAAACATGCTAATGTTGTGGACTTTCCTTTTTGAAAACCGTATTGTTCTTCCCTTAAGATAGCATGCTTATTAATGAATTGAGTGAGGCGCTTGTGCATTGCAGTTTCAAAGATCTTTGATATGATGGGTATAAGAGTAATTGGTCTGTAGTTGTCTAGATCTTCTTTGTTACCTTTTTTGTGGAGAGGCTTTACTACTGATTGTTTTAGTAGATCAGGAAAACATCCCGATTCAAAAGAGAGATTTACTAAGAATGTTATGACTGGTGTTAATTCAGTTGCACAACATTTTAGAACTTTTGTTGCTAACTCATCATAACCCACTGAGTTTGTGTTGTTCAAAGCTAGTATAATTCGGTGTATCTCTTCATATCCATATGGTTTTAGGAAAATAGTGTCACTAACAGATTGTTTGAGGTTAACACGAGTATTTTTTTGGGTATCGTTTGTCAGATTAATCCAGTAGTCGTTGAATGTTTCAGCAATTTTGTCTGGGCTATTAACTACAGTACCTTTGTTCCTTATTTTTTGTATGAATTGTTTGTTCTTAGTACAACTGGACTCTTTTTTTATCAGTTGCCATGCTGCCTTGCATTTGTTTTTCGAATTACTGATAAATTGATGATTGATTCTCTTAATAGAGCCATGTATGCAGCGTCGCAAGAGTTTAGAGTAATTTTTAAACTTTGTCTTATTTTCAACAGTTTTGCTCGCGTAGTATTTGATTCGTAATGCTCTTTTGGTTTTGCAGCTTGCTCTAATACCTTTAGATATCCATTTTAGGATTCGATCCCTGTTTGATATCTTTATTCTTCTGATAGGGAAACATAATTTATAAAATAGATATGTTAGCTCATAAAACTTTTCGTAGGCTATGTTAATATTAGTTTCTTTGAATACTTCTGAGAACGATAGCTCAGACATACATTCTTTAAATTTGGCAATGTGTTGCTCATTATAGTCCCTCTTGAATGTTGAATATTTTGCAAAAGCGGTTTCTTTTTTTCTCACGGGTATACTTAATAACTGTGCAGTGTTATGATCAGAAAGACCCAGGTGTAAAAGTTCACCTTTAGCCGATTTTATGTTGCTGATTAGGTGATCTATACAAGAATTTTGTCGTGTTGGGGCATTTATATGGAGAACTAGATCATAATTTTGAACAATTTCGATTAACGTCTTAGATTTATTGTTTACTTGCAAAGTGTTGATATTCAAGTCACCTGCTATGACTATTTTTTTCTTAAATTTGCGTGTCAAAAATTGCAGCACTGTCTCAAGTATTTCGAAAAACTTGGTGATATTAGAAGTGGGAGTTCTGTATATGCATAAGATAAATATATTTTGGTTCATGACCTCAATGCCACAGCACTCAAAGATATTATCAACACAATGCTGATTTAAGAATGCCATTCCCTTAAATAAAGTACCCCTTTTTACGAGGATAGCGACTCCACCACGCTTTTGTCTATTTGCCCTGCAGTAAGAGGTTGCCAAGCTATAGCTAGAGATTTTTATAATACTTTCATTCCCTCTATCTATGAACGTTTCCGACAAGCAAATAATATCCGGGTTGATTTTTATATCTGAAAGTTCTGCTAGATGTATTTCTATTAAATGAATTTTACTTAGCAAGCCGGCGATGTTTTGGTGAACTATTCTTAAGAACTTAGTCTCGAAATAACATCTGTGTGCCTGCAACACAGAGGTCGCCATTTTGGGACATGCTTACGTGGTTGCCGTTAGAGTTACCGGGTACGACTTCCTCGGTGGAGTTCGTATCAATTGTTTGCGTACTAGAGTCTTTTAATATAGGTTTCGTCTCGCGTCTTAGTCCTAGTGGGTCATGAATTGAAGCGGGAGGATATCTTTTAAGATTTAATAATCGTTTTGTATGGTCAGGGTTTTTATAAAAATGTAAGAATTTTGAATCGTAGTCAATTTGATCTAGAATCGAATTAATCTTGCCACATAATCCATAAGCATTAAAAACGTTAAAAATATCATTGTAGTCCACAAATGTGCCGTCGTTCGATTGTTTACAAATTAATCTTAAAGTATCATTAATTTTTTTTCCATTTAGGTGATCAGTTTTAGAGACTTTTAACACTAGGCTAGGACATTTCATACATTTTAAAAATACACACAATTCTGTTATAATTTTAAACGGGTCAGCGTCATGTTCGCCAACACATAGTATAACACGGTCTTCAGAAGATATCTCGAACATTTTTGCGCTTTTTAGTATTTCCTCTGTATCTGCGTGAGGTTTTATTATTGATATAAATTGGTATATATTGTAGCGGCTGTATTTTCTTGATTCTATGAGGTTTTGTGCCAGTCCCGCGCATTGACTACTGCCAAATATAAATGCTCTTTTGATAGGCATTGGCTTAACTCTAACGGGCATTGGATCAGGCTGTGATACAATGGCCGATTCTGCCTGCGTTTGCCGCAGTAATTGACAGTCTGGCTTAGCTTGTGGGTTTGGTATAAGTTCGGCCGTGTTTTCTGTATCTTTAACAGATTGAATGGTACGTCCTGTTTCCTCTTCTGGCGTTGAGTTCGGCTGTGGTTTTTCTTTATATATCTTGGTTAGGGTGTCCTCGTTTTTTTTTGTTGTGGAAGTCGTAGGACTATTCGAACTGTTGGAGAAACTATCGGCTAGTCGCCGTCTAGCACTTTTTGAAGAACTGGAAGTCATGTTTTTCCGCAGTGATGAAAGTGGACTAGAACATAACTGTTTTAGTATGGCCATTTCTTTAGTCAGACTATTTATTTGTCTTTTTAGGTCGGAATTTTCGAGAATAATATTATCCAGCTCATTTTGGGTGCTTTCTAAATTTGACTTCAACTGTTTTAACTCATTTCTCATTTCTTCTGTGCAATAGTTTTTTCCGTTGGATGACAGGTCTAAACTTCTGCCTAGCATGTCTTCCGATAAGGTAGAATCAATAGAATTATTATTTAGTATGTTCATTGACTTGTGTCTCCGGAGTGTAACATTTCTATTTGCACTATCCATTGTTATTTTTGTAACAGGTATACTCCTCTGTCGACCCCTTTGGAGAATGTAAAGCGTGATATTATGTTGATTTTATACACTTTCCGTCCTAATGTGAAAGAATCCAAAATGTAACTCAAAGTAGAATGTTTTTTTTTTATGTTGTTTCTGGTGGGATTGGAACCCGCGTCGTACAGCGTAGCAGTTATGAACCGTGATTGTAATCCACTCGACCACGGACACCGTTATACGTAGGTGTGAAATTTTCGATCGCTTGGGTCTCACGAGTATGGTTCCTTGAGTTGCCAATAGATGTCGTTGTTTTCAAGATATTGGCTATATAGTATGGTAACACTATTTTGGATTTGGCAACACAGTGCAATCGGTAATACAAATTCGAATTTTGCCTGTCATCTATGAATGTAAACAAATCGCTTCTTGAGTCACTATTTCGGGAAGAAGTTGTTGTTGTTTTATAACTTACAGTTTTGGGTATTGCCACTCTAACACGTCCTGTATTGAAACTACACCACTGTTGATTTTAATATTGATTTCGTTGTTTGTTAAATTAAACTTTTGTGTTGTTTCATTCACTGTTATGTTCTTGAGGTATATTTTACAATTGGTTTAATCTATGTTGTCACAAACATTAGGCCACATAATTTGCGTTACGTATTACACTTTGTGTGACTTGTTTTTAATAAATTGCCACTTTTTACATTATTAATTGGAAAAATACGCAGAGCTATTGTTTTCTTAACGTTCCGTTCCGTTCGTTTTTAATGGTTCGGTAATACGTCGATACCCTTTAGCAAGAATGGCTGTCAAGCTATCAGGCTTCTGACAACCCGTAGCGACTGTCAATGGTGGCGATTCTAAAAATATCTAGGAGAAAATATTCTTAGCACTTAAGTGTTATATTTTATTACAAGTCCTATTTACATAATATTGGTGGGAATGGATATTTATAACTGGTGAAATATGGGTGTACTACAGGACGATACACTTCTGCCTTCTTCTTTGGGGAATACGAGAGTAGATATTAAGTTACCATCTTTAAATAGGTATTAGAAATTAAAGTCACTTTTCGTGTTTGTCTGTGTGTCCGTGTTGTTTTATTAAGCAACGGATTTTGATGCGGTTTTCAACATCATTTACAAAATTGATCCCACAATGTTTATGCGTATAATACACAAGCTCCTGCCCGTGACTTCGTTCGCGTGAAATTTCTTATTTTCTCGTCTCATGGCATCGTCCGCCCGCGCTTTCACTTAGCGTTTTTTTTCTTACTTTTTCTTTTTACTCGGCTCCCAAGGGTCGTAATGAATTAATTGTTAGACACCTTTGATTGTATTTTTTATAATTTACTAATCGCATGCATTATTCAAGTTAATTACTTAATAATTTCAGCCGAAAGACGTCCACTGTTGGACATAGGCCTACCCCAAGCACCGCCACTTCAGCCGGTTCTGCGCTTCTCGCATCCAACGGGTTCCTGCGGCCTTCACAAGGTCGTCGGTCCACCTTGCGGGAGTTAATTAATTCATTTCTCAAATGAATAATTTTGTATGTAAATCTTGCACGCCGAAATAGAGGAACTGATGGATGCCAGTGATGACGCCAAACACGAATCTGGGCCTCGTCCATGTAGATTGCTATCGACAAGCTAAGAAAGATGAAGAAGATATGATGAAGAACCTTCTGTACCTTATATACACAATGATTTTGTTTTTTTTTTAAGATTCTACTGTTGTACTTATAACTATTTCTTTTAGTTGCGAGTCTCTTTCTCAGTCCTCGTCCGTCTTATTACAAAACGAAACCTAACTTTAGTTCTAGCCTAAACTATTGAGCCAGTACTTGTATTTCGAACTTTATTTCGATTTAGGCAAAGTTCTAAATACTAAAATGACAACTTAGCACCGAACTAAGCTGTCATTTTTGTATAAAGAACTGCATTTCTCTATCAGTTGGGTTCTTAATTCAATAACTGGGTCAGTGGTTTAAACCTGATCGAAAGAAAAACCTTGTTTGACAACCCTAGCAGTCCCTATATCGTAGTCTTCATACAAAATCCTAGCCTTAACTGCACTGATCGTATTTTAATGGTGTATTTTAGTATCTAAATGCGATATAGCTGTGTCGCTTAGTTACTATTGAAAGACGAACCGTTATTCTTAACCAATCGAAGTAACTTAGGTGTGATAAAGATGTATTTTTGCAGATCTCACTAAGTGTGCATACACCCGAGTGAGTTAGCAGAAGCCACTGCTGGTAAATCAGTAAGATATAGAAGCCATGCTTCGACAAGGTTCCATCTCATCCATATTCAAAATTATTACCAGATGCAGCTGTAAGCTAAAGTTTGCTACTCCGATGCCATATTTCGCCGAATTGAGCGGCGCCGAAATATACTAGCTGGCTGTAAATAATAAATTCCTCAATTGAATGAAATGAATATTTATGTGGCGCTTTAGACTAAGTTATATTAATTAACGCACGGTCGGTCGACCACATAGTAGGTACTATATGCATGTAATCGTACATTTATATGAAGCGGCGAGTGTGTAAATTTTTATCGGAGTTTCTTTTCGTTTTCACGGCACTTTTTAAATGGACTCAACGATGCGTGATGATGATATCAATTTGTGGGAAGTTATTAAAAAAGTATTTACATATATACACAAATTCACGCGTTTTTTCTATGGGTACCTACTACGATCTGTTCCCACTGCTGGGACACAGGCCTCTTCTCTGTGAGAGGGAGTGGGCCGTAATCCACCACGCGGGCCCGGTGCGGGTTGGTAGATGTCACATGTCTTCGAATTTTTGGTTCTAGGGCATAAAAAGAGTTGGAGGTGTCTCTTGAAAAGGATGCCCGATTGGATTTGCGGGGAGGCCTTTGCTCTTTGGTGAGCAGTGGTGGCCCAGTGGTCACGTCCTCGACTTACGAGTTGTAGGTCGTAGGTTCGAACCCAGTCAGGCGCTATACTCTGTGTAAATTATTTCATCACCACTGCTCTCTAAACTGTGAAGGAAAACATCGGGAGGAAACGATCCTTCCATATAAAACAAAAATCAATCAAATCTTTTTGAATCTTTTCTCTGACTCATCATCCAATTGTCTCCACTTAATGTTTTAAAGCCCATTTCATTGGAAATGGGCTTTAAAACATAAGTGGAGACAATGGATCAAGAAGGCCAAATTCTCGTAATTTAAAACGTTCAAAATCTAGTCGCAATCTCATCTCGGCGACAAACAAATGTCAAAAAATGTAGGGATATTAGAGCTATTTTTGTCAGATTGAGACTGAGGTCAGACTAAAAACGTTCTTTAAATTACGAGGATTGCCACTCAGCGCTTAGCGTCCTCTTTATTCAATTCAATATTATGAATAGAGAACGATAAAAACGATTTTCTTGGGCATGTTTAAGATAAAACTAAATACCCAGAAAGCTAGTTATACATATTATTCTGAAGTATTCAAATATCTCATACTTGAATTCAAAGTTTGTTTATCAAATTAGCTTCAAAAGGTTGTTAGTTGTAGAAACGATTATTCTCAGGTCGAAAATTATCCTACGGGAACGTACTAAAAAAACACTAAAACTTATCCTATTTAAAAAAAAATAGCGCTTAAAAATAGGATATTTTTAGCGCTATTTTTAACACTTATAATACTTTTATCCCGATATTCCCACCGGATCGAAACTTATGCGAGTGAAACCGCGGGGCGCTGCTAGTCATTATAAATACCGAGAACGGTTACAGCCATATTATGATACCTAACTGAATAAGAGCTAAGGCCCTTTTTGACACGAAAAACATTGTTTTCTGTTATTTCTAGTTCTAGGGTAGTTTTTTTTGCTGTAATGCTAGTTTTCTTTCTTTCTTGGTGCAAAAATGCTAGGGACGGCTAGAGTCTACGAATAGCTAAGTGTGGTATGTTCAAAAAATGTGTGATGAAAATGTAAATATAAACAAATGGATCAGAATGCATCTGCGGATGCGAATTTATAGGGTTTGTTTACACTTTCATCACATGCTTTTGGAACAGACATGACCTAGATTCGTCACACAAAACCTCAAATAGCCGCTACTAAACTTGATTGGCATACCTATCTTACGGGTTGTTTAAACCTGTGTCTAAAGATAAACCATGTTTTCTAATAAGGCCGAGAATATTATACATATATTATATACATTTAAAAAGTCATACTTATCAGTACCTCGCCTTGCCCGAATTTCATTTCTGATATTTTTCTTTATTGCCGTCTAAAATTAACTTCCAAGCTCTACTAGTTTGTACTTTCTCGACCTAATAAAGAAACTTACAAATACAAAAAGCAATTTATAAACTAATACTTAACTAACTATTCCCAATGGCCCAAATAAGGAGTCAAACTAAACAATTTTCCAGACAGGTCTCGACAGTCGAAATAATGGCCACAAACAATTCACAATCTTGCCTACAAAATTACTGACAAATAATATGCGAAGACCACATCGGATGACTAATAGGCCCCCAATCGCGAACAAAACGTGCTTTTCCTCAAGATTTCAGGGCCCCGCGCCCCCGGGGCCCCTGAGACGCCCGACCATGTTCCCTCTTATTCCTACCGATTGCCTATTTGTTATTTTGTGTCACTCAAAAATGTAATATCATTTTCTCTGCGATTTTTTCGACTTTTGGCGGAAAAATGTGATTCCCGCTGATCGAAATATGAAGGGTAATCAGAACGAGATTGGGGTAGGTGGGTAGTTATTTATTTTTAAATTAAGAGAGGAATTATCATTATGTTCTAGGTCTTAAAGGCTTTGTGGATTGTTTCAGAACGTCTTAGTGTACAAAGTCTCAAAAATATCTCCCGTAAGGATAAAACTAGATTTCCAGAGCACTTTATTTAAATTTTTTTTACGACATTACAATTTTAATCTTTCAACCCCTAAGGGCCGGTTTTTTTTATCCGTAGTTAAACTCAACCAATTGTTAAAAATAGTAACATGGTTAAATTTTTGCAAAATGTGTTTTTTGATCAAGTTTTAGTTTATCTTTATGGTTGAGTTAACTACGGATCAAAAAACCGCCACTTATGTCCTTTGGTTTTTGTATTTATTTGTATTATAACCAGATTTCCAGAGCAAGACGATTAATTACACTAATTACCTACCTTGAGAGGTCATTAATTTATACTTAGCATAACCATAATCAGCCTATAATGTTCCCACTGCTGGGACACAGGCCTCCTCTCGATGAGACAATGCTCCCTACTGGCTAATCTACGGTAATATAATATAATACAGCTGAAGAGTTTGTTTATTTGTTTGAACGCACTAAAACCTGGAACTACCAGTTGGATTTAAAAAAATCTTTTGGCATTTTGACAGCGCAATTGTTGAGAAAGGTTAAAGGATATTTAACATCACGCCTCGAGACTCGAGAAGTATTTGAGGATGCGTGTTTGGATCAGAACAGATAGATGCTTTTTGATGTCGAATTCGCGGCGTATAGAGGTGTTGGTGTAAACTCAAAGCATTTATTTCAATTAAACCATTTACAGACACCTTTGAGTTGGGAAATAGTCGGTCAGTTAGAACGTTGAAGCTAGTTGCCCATTCTAAAACGTGTAGATCTCTATGGAGAAGAACGGGTAAGAAACTCCAAAACTCGATCTTCGTGAGAAACTCGATGCACGATACCCCAAGCACTTTCACACCACCACACACACCACACCACACCACACCACCACACCACCACACACACCACACACCACCACACCACACTTTCCACACCACACCACACACCACCACATTTTCCGAATGTCTATCTTCTTCTTGTCGAAGCAACCAGCAAAAGCTTGTTGTCAGGTACGTTTTTTCAAGCAAGCAGTGCATGTGCACTACTTACGAACCGTGCCTACACACGGCGTATAAACCGCGCCGTAGAAAAAACATGTCGGTCAACAAGCTTCCACAGTGATCCTGGAAACACACGACGAATAAACCGTAGTTTTTCACGGCAAGAAAAACGTGTGTAAGACAAGTTCACTATCGAAGGTTTCCATGTGAACTTTAAGTACATATATATTATAGTAATAGTATGCATATGTATATAACCTATTTATGTATTTGTATACCTAGTTTTAATAGTTTTTTTTGTCATTGTTCCTCTCAACCAAAGCACCTGCCATCTAATCTCTTCACCGCCCTTGTTTGACTGGTAGAGAATGCCTAAGGCATTAAGTCCGCCTTTGTACCTTTTTGTGCGAAAAGTTTAAATAAATAAATAAACTTTAGGTAGGTACAGTAGTCCTGTAAGGTCCCACAAGAATCAAAAGCGAGGTTCTTAAAATTACTTTGTAAGTAATCAAGGTACGATTCGATTATTTCACACATTTCAAGTTTACCCAAACTAGGGACGCCCACTACAATCAATCTCAGGGCTGGCATTAAATTTCGGTAATAACAGTTTAAAATAAAATAGGTTAAGTCAAAATTGACGAAGGTTGCGGTTTTGAATTGGTCATAATTGAAATTTAAGGCAAGGTTCACATAAGTCACGTTATTTCTCAAGTTTTTCGTTTTTTCTTGAAGACTGGTTAAATATAGTACTTAAAAGCTGTTTAGCCATGTGTGTTCGGATATACATATAGATCTTAGATTGTTTAGAAAAAAACTACATAAATGGTTGAATACTAATAATTATTACAGCATGCTCTATAATGTATTTTTAAAACAACCTTATATACCATGTTTTATGCATTTTTTTTTTTGCAATCTAAGTCCTTTTGCTAACCATAACTATGTCGAGTCTACATATAAAAAAACCAGCAGTTTAGCTTTTAGCGGGGTGGGGGGAGGACCTACTGGAACAAAAATTTGCACTTTAAAGTTTAATATTTCGTAAATGGACCATTAAATCGAAAAAAAAACTACCTAGCCTAAAAAAAATATTTACCAAAATTTTACTTTACCCCTTTGTCGGTGTAATTGATATACACTCTCCTACAAAATTCCAGCTTTCTAGTACAAATCGTCTCTTAGCAGTCAGGACATGACGAAACTATATAGGATTTAGGGTTCCTTGTCAGAACTAAGGAACCCTAAAACGTGGCAATGCTATCAGTCTTCTGGGCACGTTTCCGCATGACAGCGATGCGGACAAGTACTTCTAAAAAATAAAAGTCCAGGGTTGAACATGGACAATATTTAGGGGTTGAACATGGTCGGGGGTAAAGATGGTGGTGGTTGAACATGGACTAAACCTTCGACGCCTACGTGTCCTTTTTTTAATGTCCTTAATTTAATACCTAGTGTAAATAGTTAGTATAAGTAGTTAACAATCAATTCGTGTTAACATACCGTCACGCCTGAATTCCTCGAAGGGGTAGCCAGAGGTGTGTACCTGCACCCACATTTCGCCAGCTTTGTTCAAGTCCCATCTAATAGAAGGCGAGCCACAGGCCTTTAAATAAATACCTCAACCTAAACACACATATTTTTATGATAAAATAGTACTTCAGTAGCTTGTTCTGGTGCTGTTCTGTGGTACTTGTCCGCGGAAGCGACGGAACACCACGTCCTGCGTCCAGAAGTCTTCTTCCATGACGACGAGCAGATAACAATTCGGTATACACGCACCACGAACGCCTTAAAGTTGACGTTGCGGTGCGACTCCAGTAACTGCACCCTCGGCGTGTATCTCATCTTCTGGCGCTCGTACTCCACGATGTCCTCCGCCTTAATGGCTATTGCAATTCGTCTTATAATACTTTAAAACAGAACCCTCCTTTCGGCCACAGTCGAGTATTAATTCCAAATAATATCTCAAAAATTAAGACAAAAAAAGAAACTTCAACAAAAGTCGTGTTTAATAAGAAACTTTTCATTTCTATACGAACTTACTGGAGAAAACTTCAACTGGAAGCCAACATGACTTGAATAGCATTGCAAGAAGTTTTAAACACGTACCTACGTCGAGCAAGTATTATCGAACTAGTTAAAATAATTTAAAACTTTGTTTTAACCATTTATTATAGGTATAAACTTTACTACAAGTTGGTTTTGTGTAGAAAGTTTCGTTTTATTGAACAGGAAAAAATATTACTAAAGAAAAAAATCATTACAGCCTTCCCCAACCATTGTCACTTCACCCGGTTCTGTACTTCACCCATCCAACGGATTCCTGCGGTCTTCCCCAGGTCATGGGTCCACCTTATAGAAGGCTTTCCAACACTAAGTCTTCTGGTACGCAGTCACTACAGAGCCTATCGGCTCCATCAGCCATTAGTATAGCCTTCCCACAGGCTATCGTATCGAAAATGACACATTTCGATAACTTGATTTGCCTTGCCCCCACAGCAAACAGCTTTTGGAAGAATAGCGGTCGTCTATTTGATATAAACTGACAAAATTTTCGTGTTTTTGAGTTGTGAAGAGCGTCCAAAGGACTCCTACGATAACATTGATTGATGTTCGATACGGTACGGAAGCGTATCGAGTGGTTTTGAATAGCTATGCTGTTTTGCGAGCAATGTGCCCTGCCCACTGCCACTTAAGTTTGCCGACATAGCTTTAAGAATTGCCCAAAAGGCTATGCCGAAAAAAAATTTACAAAATGCACCATGTAATCGTAGTTTAAAAGTCCTTTGGAACTTCCTTATTTCGCTGGCAACCCTAATTTCTCCTCTTTCGTTAATAAGGTAAATTCCTCAAAGTTTTGACTTAATTAAAGTTGCTTCGAACGAAGTTTACAGCACAATTCACACATTACATTATTGGAAACTTTTTTATAACGTGTCTCAATACTCGCCTAGCTTCCACCAATTTATTTAAAAAAAACATATGTTTAATGAGGACCCCTCGTAATTACAGAGTTACCGTAAAAAAGTCAAATAAAACGCTCAGACAAGCGGATGCGTTAATGTTTAATTAAGAAAGTAAACAAATCGTGTACTTAATGAGTCTTGACGATCGTGTTTTTTTTTTTAAATGGACATTTGACGCAGATGTGACTGCGCATTTAATTAATTGATAGTAATTCATTGCAATAAACGTTCAATCACATTATTTTTTATTAAAAAGCGTCCGTTTGTTAAGATTACTAGCGACCCGCTCTTGCTTCACACGGTTTTTTATTAAACATCGAGATATATTTATTATAATTATGTAAGTTTTATATTAATATTTTATACATTAAAACCTTACGGACTAAATTCTCTAAATGATAGTGAACACAGCATCAAAATCCGTTGTGTAAAACGATCCGGTTAGGTCTTTTAGGGCTGATTTTTCCATCGCCAGATAACTTTCATACGAGGAATAAAATTGACGTTTGACAGTTTTCATTAAGTTGTAATTATCCGGTTAGTCTGAAAGACGACCCCAACATAGTTGGAAAAAGGAACATGATGTAGGTATACTTAGATTTAAGTAATAAGTATTATAAATTGACTAAAGCAAAGAGCTTAGCCTGAATCTGCTTGAACAAGACAAATGAAACATGCTTGTATATTAATAAGCAAGTACCTGAAACAGAATATAAAGTATGATCTAATGTGGAAAACATTATTTCAACAAATTTCTTTCATAAGTGATATATTATTAATAATCCGTTGAACACACTGGTATTACATACAGGGGTTTGTTAATATTCATGTGCCCTGGCCTTTTTTACGGATAGACCTTATTAAAAAGAATAAGTTATCTTGTTTGGTTTTTTTATGGGATTAGGTATGTAATTTTACTAATGGTAATAATGGAGGGGCTTGTGGCTAAGTAATAACAGCCGCACGGGTCGGTCGATCAGGTTAAGCTACGGTTGCCGCGGTTGGTCCATGGATGGGTGACCATCTTTACATACCTTGCCTCGGAAAGCACGTTAAGCCGTTCTTTGACAGTCCTTACGAGTCGTCAGAAGCCCGAAAGTCTGACCACCAGTCTTACCAAAGGGTATCGTATTACCCAGAAACTGGGTTCTGGAGGTCAGATCAGAGGCAGTCGCTCCATGTAATAGTATTGATGAAACTAGTGAGACCCGACTTAACTATCAAAGATTTTTTCATATATTATTACATTTTTACATATATTAGGTACTAGTTGATCGCTGACAGTTCAAACCACCGGCGGTATCGTTTGTTGCACCGACAAGATGTACCAAAGAGAGTACCCGCTCAGCGACGATCGCTTGGCGGGCAGATCACTCGCTAGAAGAATCACGCTTAGTTCAAAGGATACCAGCATGGAATCGCTAGTCACAGTCACGCACTCGTTGCTCGCCAACTCTTTTTAATTGCTAGCTCTACTCGCTTCTCGTTAATCGCCGGTGGCGGGACAGGTTCCACCAACATAATATCTATCTTGTTCAGTAGCGTGCATTCATTTTCAGAATAGGTAGGCAGGCATAGTGGTCAGTTCTAGTCTAAGCAGATGCGTTCACTAATTAGAAACATAAAATAAAAGTGTGTTTTTTGAATGTTCGAATTATTTTCTTACCCATTAGGTGCCTTCTACGAACTTTTAATTTAAAAAAATCTTCATTTGTCGGCCGAAAGGAAACTATTTTTTACAACCCGAGTTATCTCAAAAAAATAATGATAAGCTAATAACACATTATAGGGCGTAATGTGTCACACAAACATGTAATTTGATGGAAATCTGTAGTGGCTTTGAGTTAAAATTATTATTTTTAACTCAACACTAATAATAAGATAACTAGGCACTTTAAACTGTCTTAGCAAACATTAAAGGTATCACATTTCATGAGGCAGTTGTTTCACGTAATTTTAGCAGCAGTTTGTTGTAATTCCAACTCCTTAAGCACCTTATTATTATGAAGGGAATAACCATTTTACATTCAAGAGGCCATTTACAGTTTCATGCTAAACTTATTGGGATTTATTTATAAACGTTGCTAAAAGTTAATAGACGTTCAAACGTCAAAAACGTATCTATAGAGATATGAGGAACAGAATGTAAGGTTCACTCATAGTCCATAGAAAAGGGAGAATCCTCCGACCAGACGGGTGTTGTGTCTGGCGGGCAACTGCCCGATGATTCATGTCAGGCCATTGTATATATGCTAATTGCGCGGTAAACTGTGCTTGCGAGATGCAGGATTTTGTGTGACGTACTGACACGTGTGGTGTGTCAGTACGTCACACAAAATCCTGCATCTCGCAAGCAGAGTTTGATGCGTAGTTCGCTTGTGGCGTTGTAGATACCGCTAAATATCGATAAACAGTCGCTAATCATTATTTAACTTTAGGCAACATTAAAAAAAGGGGTTTGTCTTCAGTTTCGGCCTCCTTCCCTTTTTCAAGCGGCTTCAAAATCATCATCAAAGTCAGGCTTCAACTATTAGTAGCTTTACCTTTATTTTATTTACGAATTAATTATTATTTATAACGAGCATCGCATGTGTACTGTGTAATTAAGGCTGACCTTAGAGTGATGTCCTCCACAAAGGTCAGGTTTGAAGTATTGTCAAACTCGTAATTTCCTTAACACTTTTGACAACTATTCTCACTTCGAAGGTACAGTAAGGTTGAACTCTAAGTGCCTGTGCAAACTGAGCGTCTAAACGTTGCAACAAGACGCAGAGCTGTCGTATACGCCTGCGTCTAATCGTAACGACAGACATCGTGAAGAAAGCGATCATTTTCTTTAAGTATTCGAGAGAGACGGTGGTGGTCGTCGTTGTTCATCTTGTGAGTGAATATAGAGCCTCTAGTTGTACTTGCCTTGGCACGTATTATGCGAAGATGATGCGCAGCCGATAGTCATTGGGTGTGCGCGTGAACCTGGCTTCTTGTCGCTGCGACAAGTAGCGAGAGCGTACGACTCCTCCAGTCTGTCCGACTCGATGAGCAGCTTATCGTTGCGTCTAGTCACGAAGCTGTCGCAATCGCATGTCCCATAATGCGCGCCGTGTTTTACTCACCGTTACATAGAAAAATAGACCTTGTTGCTTTATGACGTTCAAGTGACATTCAACTTTAGGGTGATAAAGCAGTTACGATGTCCACTATACTTACAACCAACCGTGTCAGACTAGCACCTACTTACTCGGAATGATAACCCCTTTCATTGTGACAATACAGCAATATCCATTGCGTTATTTTTGAAGTCGAGCATGCGAATGTTTCAAACATATGAAGCAATGGATTTTGCTGTAATATCAAAATGTAGGTTGTCATTAGGATTGTGTTACGGAATTGGGGTGCTGATGTATGAATGTGGACGAAGGAAAATGAGTATATAGGTAAGTATCGTAGCTCATGCCATGCCACGTGGCGTTCCATTGTTTCTTATGGGCGTGAGTTGTAATTACGTACTTTTGGTATTTAATTATCAGCTATATTAGTTTTTAATGTTAAAATCATATATACAGGGTTTTGGTAAAACATTAACAAGTCAGGCCACGCATAGAATAGGGTTTCGTAGTCACCCATAATGGCACTTTACATGTTAGGCCTCTATAACTCCTGAACTAACAAAGTTATCTAAGCCTTTATAGTTTTCCTTCAAATCATCACATGGACTACCATCGTGATTTTTTTTAGATTTTTCGAGCCAGCCAGCCGTGTTTCTTTTTTTATTATTATCTTTTAGAGGGACGTCCCATTTTAACAAAAAAAATGCGCTTTAAAGTTGAATATCTCGCAAACGGATACCTAAATCAAAAAATTGTTTTAAAAACCTCTCAATGTTTTTAAAATATTCAGAGGTTTTTATCTTATGATACTCCACACTATGGGGTAGACGCGAGAAAAAAAAAATCATCCCCACTTTACGTATAGGGGAGGACCTCGTAAAACATTATTTTTTCGTGATTTTATTTTAGCAGTTTGTCGACGTGGTAAATACACATATCCATGTAAAGTTTCATCTTTCTAGCACTAACCGTATGGAAGGTGAGCCGAGGACGGACGGACGGATGGACATGACGAAACTATAAGGGTTCCGAGACGTGAACTACGGAACCCTAACAAACTTCAGATTTCGATGTTCTATCTAACCCCAGCAGCTCCCCTCCGCTGAATTTTGTACAAGACACGGCAGTTTGTTTACCTAACTAGCGCTTTATTTTGCTTCGCGTAGAGTTCGTAACAGAAAATCGAATATTTCAATTCGTTGAATTGATTTTTTTTCATTTTTGTATGAAAGTCTGGCGAATTAAAATCTGATAATTTAATAAAAGTTATAGAGCAAAAGTGGTTGTTTATGATGTTATTAATCCAGTCCTGCAAGGTTGTTAATATTTTACCAATAAACCTGTTTAACGCTATATAATAAGGAGACAGCTTGAATCTTGAGGAAAGACATTGGCACCTAATGGATTCAAATGGATATTTTGTGTAATCATCATCATCTGCCGAGCCTTTTCCCAACTATGTTGGGGTCGGCTTTCAGTCTAACCGGATGCAGCTGAATACCAATATTTTACATGAAGCGACTGCCTATCTGAACTCCACAACCCAGTTAATGGGTAATACGATACCCCTTTGTAAGACCTGTCAGACTTTCGGGCTACTGACGACCCGTAACGACTGTCAAAGATCCACGAATGACAGCCGGGACCAACGGCTTAACGTGCTTTCCGAGGCACGGAGGTGTCTTGGTATGTGAAAATGGTCACTCATCCACGGACCAGCCGCGGCAAGCGTAGCTTAACCTGATCGATCGACCCGTGCGGCTGTTATTACTTAGCCACAAGCCACTCATATTTTGTGTAATGTCCTCTATAAAATGGGTGAAAAAAAACGAAATTCGCTTTGACAAAGTTGTAAGTAAAAAATATTTGTAGGTCTCATAAAACTACGCAAGTCTACCAATTACTTATTCCTACCCAGTTTTTCCTCACCACGCCATCTTTTTTTAACCAGCCTAGGGAAAAGGGATGCTAAAGCCAGCCATTTATATCAGACTCCAACCGGAGAAAAACTACATTTTACAAATGCTTCGTATTGATCTCGGCCGGAATTCGTGAGGTACTTATACAGGGTGGCAGGGTCATCGACGCGCAAACTCACACACACATGATTCACATGTCACATGATTCTAGAAAATTTTCGTCAGGAACTTAAAAAAAAAATTGCAGTTTCATAGAAAAGTTCTATACCTACGCGGTCAAAATGTATGGCATAGCATTTATTTTTATTTTTATAACCGACGTAAAATTTCAACGTCATGGTTCAGAATCGTACTGAATACACGGTAACAGCCTAAGCTGCACGTCGCTATCCCCAGTGTCGTGTGTCATGTGCCCCTCTGTATGTTGAAATGTTGAGCGATGTCTCCAGGGGTCGTGTAATAGCCAAGTAATCTGGGTCTGACCTATGACGAGTAAGTAGAGACCAATAAACTTTTGTCACAAGTTTATTTTCGTACCGTAATTAAATTTGTGGCAGGCGGTGGACGTTACATGAAGTGATTTTTTCACGTAGTTTTGTGGGTTTTTTATTAGATCTGAGCTTGGTGTAGACCTAATGCTATTAAGCGCTGAGAGTTCCCAACATATAGTGTTGGCAACGGGTTTAATGTGTAGCTGTCGGCTGCAAAATAAATGGCTTTTTCATTTTCGCTAGAATTCCCCAGACCATTATTAGATATTGTTTTATTAAATTAGTACAAACTTACATACCATCTTTACATACCGAGACCCTTCCGTGCCTCAGAATGCACGCTAAGCCGTTGGTCCCGGCTGTTATTCTTGGATCTTTAACAGTCGTTACGGGTCGTCAGAAGCCCGAAAGTCTGACAACCAGTTTTACCAAGGGGTATCGTGTTACCCATTAACTGGGTTGTGGAGGTTAGTTAAGCGTTCCCTCCATGTAAAGTTCTGGTATTCAGCTGCATCCGGTTAGACTGGAAGCCGACCCCAACATATTTGGGAAAAGGGTAGGCAGATTGATTTTAAAATCAATCAAAATCAAGAATGTAAATAAAAACTTACTACCTAAATAAAAGCCTCCAGGCATAAAGGGCGTGACAGCTTACATATTTTATGCATTGCTGGGTTCTGTTCACATAGCTGTCACTTGAAGTCACAAATGATAAACTAGGACCATCAAAGTAAAATAAATACCTAAATAAGTTAATACTAATAACAATAACCTGTCAGATTAAAATTAGTACGAACTTACAATAATATGTAGGTACATAATATATAACGTACGTATATAAAAAAGCGGGAAATGGCATAATCATAGGGCATAGAAAAAAAATCGTTCGCATCGCTGTCAACAGGAAAAGTGCCCAAAAGGCGGTGAGCATTGCCACGTTGTATGGCGATGGTGATTCTTTGGCCGAAAAATAGGCCAGCCCTCTGGTCACGTGAACACTCACCACTTGGAGTTGCCTCGATAAACCAAGTGGGCACTCGTACCCCATGGCCCTAGTGTTTCAACCCCAAACGGCTCGAACATATACAGGGTGGCAGGGACATCGACGGGCAAACTGTAACCATGAATTCATGAAAACAAAAACTTCTGTTTCATAGAAAAGCGCAATACCTACGCGGTCAAAACGTATGGAACAGCAATAATTTTTTTTAATAACCGACGAAAAATTTCGACGCTATGGGGTCTAAACTCATGTGCTGAATACATTTTGCGCGTCGATTTCCCTGCCACCCTGTAAACAGTGGCCTCCAAAATTCAGTTGACATTTTTCACTTTAGCTTTGACACACCACATTATGATTTAAAATTCCAAATTTTGAACTGCTATAACGTTTTTATTGACTAATCACAAATACCTTTGACTTATCATAACAAAAATGTCAAGTTATCTCAGGAGTACAGTACCTGATATACACAATGTGGCATCACAGCTGAAGTGAAAAATTTCAACTAACTTTTGCAGGCCAGTGTAACTCCCAATAAGATTGGAATATCTTCGCCGTTTGAGGTTTTCTGCACTTGCAGCAGCCGACCCAGCACAGTCCACCATTGTTCATTATCATTGAGTAACAGGAGAAGTAGATGTTTTTGTAGACTAAGGTTTGATTTAAAAGGACTCAGCTTCTTTCTTCTCTCGTCTAATGATTGACTTTGAGTCTTCAATTCACATAGTTGATCAGCAGACTCTTGGAGTCACTCAACTCAGCCCGATCAACTCAACTTATGGTAGTCTAAAGCTATGCCACAACACCCTGTCCTCCGCTAGCCGCATGCACTCTGTCCCAGCCACCTTCTTAAGGACGTCCGTCCAGCTTAGCTGAGGGGCGTCCCACACTACGCTTGCCGATACGGGTAGGACTTGTCTGCTCCACCGGCCCTCATTGGGGTCACTAAGAGCCGATTTTGCTGTCAGATAACTTTTATCTGGGATAATAAATAATGTGACAGTTTGACATGTTTTCAATACAAAAGCTGTCAAACCCCACTATTTATTGTTCAGATAAAAGTTAGCCGACGACGGTTGAAAAATCGGCCCTTCGCGAGCGAAAATTCTTGAAGAATTATATTTTAGGATGAGAACATAATTCATCACAATGATTGCTTCACATGCAAACTCGAGATTTCTTTGTTTTATGAGCTACGCTTTCCGCGGCCGGTCTGTGGATGGGTAACCATCTTTACATACGGTGACCCCTCCGTGGCTCGGAAAGCACGTTAAGCCGTTGGTTCCGGCCATCATTTGTGTGTCTTTGACAGTCGTTACGGGTAGTATAAAAATAACAACCAGTCTTACCAAGGAGTATCGTATTACCCAGTAACTGGGTTGTGGAAGTCAGATAGGCAGTCGCGCCATGTAAAATACTGGTATTCAGCTGCATCCGGTTAGACTGGAAGCTGACCCCAATATAATTGGGAAAAGGCGATGCGAAAGATCATCAAGTCAAAAGAGAGAGAGAGAGAGAGAGAGAGAGAGAGAGATCATGTGAGTTAATCATGTGGGTAGTTTGGTTATCATCTAATAGTGTACTTTTGTGTGTTGTGCTGTCTTTTTTGTGTGCGCCAAATAAATGATTTATCTATCTATCTATCTAAAGATATTAGTTAAAATGAAGACTCTTGTATCTTTACCAATAATGAAGCAAAGACATCTAGCTTTGCATAGTAGACCCTCCCATATGAAAGTAGCTATCACAGGTAAAATTAGCTTACAAATCTATCTAAATGCCCAGTGGCTATAAAAAATACCTACCATTACCATTATCACGAATCGATTTGCTTACCCATATCGATTCGTTTTTGTTTATAGGAACCGACCTTTAGTTGCACATTTAACTATAAATGCCATATTGCCCACATTATTTGCCATCAAAATTCGCACGAAATCATTACATCTCCTTTAAGCATAGGTATTCAATTCACAAATTATCCCACAGTTCCCGTGGTCGATTTATTTTATTTTCTCTGAAGTCGGTCGGTGCGGACGTGCGTCGGCCATGCGATTATCGACGATAAAGTTAGGTGAGCGTCGTTAACTTGAGGACCATCTTCTTAAATAGGTGTCAGAAGTCTGCCGTGCACTGGTGCTAGGATTTATAAGATTGTAAGAGTTCTAAAATTTATAATTCTGAACGGTAGATCGTCACGCATTGGGATACCATGGGAGGCTTTGGCGTCTGCAGAATATGTTTATTTAATCTGTCTGCGGCTTCGTCCGCGTGGATGTTGGAAATTATCCCAAGGGGACATGCTACCGGGACAAAGAAGAAAGAGGCCTATAACATCAGCAATCTGCCAGTAACAGTCCCGTTAAAATCGGTCCAGCCCGTTCTGAGATTAGCTGGAATAAACAGACAGACAAAAATTAATAAAAAAATAATAATATAAGTATCCTTTATACTTTCATATGCATTTAGTAAAACGCTTTTCTTTTGATATAACTAACAGACACTTCACTTTTATTTATTTGTTGTGGTATGTAGGTATAGATAATAATAATTTAAGCCTTTATTTCTTCCATATCTTGCATGTGGTTACGTAGTTTGCTTACGTCTAGTTGTTACTATCATTAGTTTGAAGTTTCGAGATTTGGGTTTGAGATATGGACCTCATAATGGGTGAAAGCCTCCTCTACCATTTTCCGTTAAGTTTGGTCTTTTCCTACTTCCCATCCATCCTTTGCCTGCTATTTGGGTGACATCATCGAACATGTCTTTACCGCTTTCAAATGCAGCTAGTCAATTGTGTTGCAGTATTGAACCAGTCGCTGGGATGCAGTATTTTTGGATCGAACGGACGGACGATCGAACGGAAAAAAGCGATGCAAAGTCGTCGATCGCCGATACTAAAAACAAAAGTCTGCTAAATGGGCCCAAGGATCAGTTTAACAATAGAGATACTAATAATAAAGCTGAAGAATTGTTTGTTTGAACGCGCTAATCTCTGGAAGTACCAGTCGGATTTGCAAAATACTTTTTGAATTTAATGGCCCAATTCTTGAGGTAGCCTATAGGCTATTTAACATCAGGCTATAACCCTAAGAAGCTTAGCAATGAGAAAAAAAGTCAGGAAGAACGCAAAGCGAAAACATCTGTATTAATATAATTTTAAGTAGGACATTCCATTAATTTAATATCTTATAACAGTTTTATCTTATTTTATAGTTTATACATTTCAATGTCAATCTTGGTCTTGATTTTGATAAACCATGATTGTACACATTTTGCATGCCTTACGGTAGAATCACTTGAAATGTTACCCTGGGCAGGTGATGCGATGTGACGGAGTGGGTCGCGAGAACCAGAATTTAAAGAAAGAAAGAAAGAAAAATATTTTATTCTGCACAAGCAAAACGCACAATTACAACTAAATAATAATAATATTTAAAAAAAATAAGAAAAAAGACTTAAGATACACATAGTCAAAAAGACTCGTAATTTCACGGGCAGGGCAGGGCCGGGGTCTTGTGGCTAATTTATAACAGCCGCACGGGTGGATCGATCAGTTTAAGCTACGTTTGCCGCGGTTGGTCCGTGGATGGGTGACCATCTGTACTTAACAAGACCCCTCCGTGCCAAGGAAAGCACAGACAGTTTGACAGTCGTTACTGGTTGTCAGAAGCCCGAAAGTCTGACAACCAGTCTTACCAAGAGGTATCGTATTACCTAGTAACTGGGTTGTGGAGGTCAGATAGGCAGTCGCACCAATTAAAATACTGGTATTCAGCTGCATCCGGTTAGACTGGAAGCCAACCCCAACATAGTTGGGAAAAGGCTAGGCAGATGATGAAGTCGCGGGCAGAAGCTAGTGTCCAATAAATCGACTCCGGAATTCCGGATATAGATTCAACCACATTCATTGATAAATGACGGAATTAAACAAGAGCAATAGGACTATTATTAAACTATTTGTTTAGTTTGGAATTTCGTCATGTAATGGTCAATATTGGCTCGTGAAATTAAATCGCTCAACAACCCCAAAGGGTTCCTCTTAATGACCTCTCTATAAAGGAAAATCGCTCTTACAGCCCAGCCGTCGATAGAATGCGTTCCTGACACTGACACCTGTCAGTGTGACCATTCTAGTAGCTAATAAAGATCAAATTCGCAAGACACGTATTCGTTTGTATGAAATTGACAGGTGTCAAAAACGCATTCTCTCATCGACCGAAATATAGTTAAATGGTTTATTTATAAATGTATTTAAATTATTTAAAAAAAACTCTACTTCAAAAGTAAAATTAATTTTGAAACTTATCACTTTGAAAACAACGCTGCCCCTAGGGGCTCACATTAAAACGACATGCTCAAAACGCACTCATAAAGTTAATTCCCATTAGTTTTGGGGCCGACGGAAGTAAGACCGCGTTTCATTATTTTTTTATACTCTGTGACCACCTAACGCGAGCAGAGGCACTTACTTCTATGTTTTATTTTTTTATTGTCTGTGAACATCGGGACTGTGTTTTGTTTTTTTTTTTTGTATATTAGACACAAGCTTTATAAGCTTAACTTAATGGTGTGTGAACTTTGTTAAGTGTGTCGTTTTTATGTTTTGTTCAAGAAATGGAGTAGGTACAGTGGCCTCCAAAAGTTAGTGGACATTTTTCCACTTCAGCTGTGACACACTACATTATAATTTAACTATCTGCACCCCGCGATTTCACCCGCATAAGTTTCGATCGCGTGGGATTATCGGGATAGTAAGTATCATATGTGTTAATCCTGGTTATAAACTATCTGTGTGCCAAATTTCATCCAAATCCGTTCAATAGTTTTTGCGTGAAAGAATAACAAACATCCATCCATCTATACAAACTTTCGCGTTTATAATACATATTAGTAGGATAGTAGGAAGTTCTAGTGACCCAAATGTTGAACGTTTATTGACTATTCTCAAAAACTTTGACTTTTCATAAAAAAATATCAAGTAATCCCTTAGTAGGAGAACCTGTTTTTTTTTAAGTGAAAACTTTTTTAGAGGCGTTGTGCACTTTTTTGTGATGGGTAAAACATGTTAAACTCGCGTCAGGACACGTGATCTGATCGATGATTCGTAAGACGCAGCTCACGTCAGAAACGTGACCTGATCGAAAATTCGTAAGACGGAGCTCGCGTCAGAAACGTGACCTGATCGAAAATTCGTAAGACGGAGGAAGAGTAGACCGCATTCCAAAATATCAAAAATGCACGATGTTAATGTTCAAGTTTTCACTTCTGCCGGCACTCCCGGAGTGCAACCCGTTTTTTAATCATAATGTGGAATCACAGATGAACTGGAAAAAAATCAACTAATTTTTTTTTTTTTTTTTTCACCGTCTCACTTAATTCATTAAACATAACTGGCCAAACATGGGTGCCTATAGGTGCACCTCTGCCCAACCCTTCGAGGATTACAGGTGTGTTGGTACAGCACTTAATAAAAGTGTACCGACCTAAATACAACTAGTTACCTCCTGACCTATATTTCCAATACAATTTAAATGCCACAGGGTGACAATAAAGCAGTCTGGCAAGAGCGAGGAAAACATCGCAAACAGCACGCTTCGCAATGAATTCTAAAGTAAATTGTGTAATGACTCGGAAAGGGGACAGTTACTTCCATCAGTCAAGTTAGACTTGAATTATTGGTTTTTTGTTAATGAGAACTGTCACTTATAGGTAGGTACTTTGGCAATAAGTTGCTTGTACAGTCACGTGCAAAAGTATGTATACACTCGGCTTTATTCAAAAGCGATCTACTCCTTTATTTTTGAATGTATGTTGTTACGAACATAGCATTTTCGAACCCATAGGTTTATCTAATGTGTCGTATTTCAACGTTGCATTCGTTATTTCACGAAAAAATCGCAATTGAAAGTTGCCAAGGGTTGACATATTGGTGCTCGTGACTGTACAGGGTCAAATTAGATTAGCTTGCGAAACTCCGTAGACGTGATGGATATTGAATATTGATATCTAAACACGGTAAAAAAAGAAATCAGTTTTTTTCAACTTATATGTAGGTGAGAGAGGTGGAACGAGAGAAGGGACGCATTTGCCCAGCAGTGGGACAGACAGCCTTTTAAAAAAAATTTGGTACTTCAAGTCACAACACCACCAGCGGTCGTTGACCCCGAAAAAATAAACATCAAATCTATTTTATTTTATCATGTTTAGATGTTGACACTCATCACGTTTGCGGAGTTTCGTAAAGTCGAGCCGAGTAAAGTCATCATCAAGTCAAATTGACGAATATTTTTTATATTTTTTTTTTATAAGTTTTATTTTATTCTTATAAGTTTACAGCTAAGCCCCACAAAACCGTAGTAGTGGTTTGACTGTGGTCTGGCGAGTCTTTATATAATATACACTTAAACTTCATATTTAAGACTTAGGCGCATCACACAATCACACATCACGCAAACACAGAGGCCAATTATTCGCGCGAAAGCGCGTTTTTCTTGAATTTGTATGTAAAAAATCACGCGTGGGGGCGCGTTATCTGTGTCCAGTCGCGTGGCGCATTTTAGTGTGTGATGCGCCTTAGGTAGTATAACACTTTTTCACGTTTTAGGTAGTTTAGCACTTTAACACATTTCTAAATAATATCTTTTAAATTTATTTTTAAATCTGTTTTTACTGGTTTCACTCCTATGTCAGCCGGCAGACTATTCAATAGATATGGTATTCGTTTGTTTAGAGTTCTGTCACCAAAATAATTGGTGACTCTGGGTACAATGAATTTGCCGGCAGCCATAGATCGCGTATTATATGTAGTTGTACATACATGAATCAAGTTATGCTCTTGGATTAAATTGTAATTGAAAAATCTATGAATGCAGTTTAAATTGTATTTTTAAATTAAAATAATGTCTTCTTTCAGTAAAATGTTCCATCTACAGTATTCAAGGTACTTTCCCTCCATGTGGCATAGCCGTGGGACGCCCCGGATAAAATGACTTGCTGAAGTCGGTGTTTATCGGTTTATACAGGGTGTCAGGAGAACGCTTCCGAAGCCAGAACGTAGATTATATACAACCTTTATGCAAACGGATACCACTAACCTTTCGCCTGAAATTGATTATTTTCGCGCGTCACGTGGACTTGGGGTCGTCAGCCGCACAGCTGTCGGCGAGCGCGCGCGCACTTTGAACTTGAGGTCACGCGCAAGCGTCAGATGATATTTATTTACGAATACATTGCTTGTTAGAGTTGTAAAGAAAAAAAATGTGTTTAATAGCAAATAATGGTTTAATTTAACTGTTCTCACAGCATAGTGTACGAAAAATGCTAAAAAAAATAGGTAAAATTGTTCATTTTTTTTTCTCATTTTTTTATGGTATTGTATCGAGAATCAGTAGCCCTATCACCTGTCTTCGTTTTCGGAAGCGTTTCCCTGCCACCCTGTATAACTGTTACTTCTAGGCAATCGTGCACTATTTTCGACCACATCATCACTTATCACCAAAAATACGGAGAACCTACATTATAAAACTTGACGATGGCAATTATAATGTTTTTAGAATACTCTGGGTACCTTAATACCTCCTTGTTTAGAATTTTAACACTTTTCCTATATATTTTTTAATGTTTACCCATTTTGCCTGCATTATTATTATTGGTATTAAGTATGACAGATGACCTCATTAAGGATCCAAAAATATCTATTAAAGAAAAATCAACTAGTGCTACTTGCAGCTTTTGAAAAGGTGCTCCTCAATTATGACAAAATCAGCCGTAAAATTAGCATAACTTGGGAAGGTTTATCCCCAATTCTCAATATAATTCAGCAGACTTTTGTTTCTCCGAATATTCCAACCTGTTTCGCTTACAAATCCAAATTGAAATTACAATCACAAAGAATGTCAAAAGGCTTGAGTTCAAACTCACCGACTCAATCTTACAACGTAAACTTAAACAACGTAAAAGTTCAGGAAACTGAAGCATAGATTATGAAAAAATACTTTGTCCAGATGTGATACTCCTGTCAAACTATTCTGTAAAACCAGCAACTTAGGTGAAGTGAGCTATCAATAGTGTCAATCTCTAGCATCAGATGGAATGATGATGTTCCCTTCATGCTCATTTCACCTAAGTTTTTACCGTGAGATTTTTAAAGAACGAAAGAAAATACATTTAATTGGCACAGACTAAAATACACACAATACACCAGATAACATCAGATAAAAAAGAAAAAAAAAGAAAAGATCACACACACATTAGGATTACAGATTAGGGATTGACACTATTGACAGCTCACTTCATGGTCACTTCACCTAAGTTTTCACGGTGATATTTTTTCAAAATAGACCACCTGTTCCAAACGCGAGTCTAGGGCGACCCCTACACCTACAATAAGTTTGCGCAATATGATTGAATCCGCCTTTGCACTTAAACGATCCATTATTTTCACACAATAACATTGACGGCCCCTAAGCTTAAATGTTTTCACGTGATAACTCAACTCAACACCAATCAATACAATACCAATAAAATATTGCCTGCGCAACACTCATCCTACGCGGTCCAATTAAAATATAGTGCAATAAAAATTAAACTCGCTCAAACTTCTGTTCAATCATTGCGAAATCATCATATTAAATTAACCCAAAAACGGTAAAAACATTGCACAATTCATGATATTGTGCAATATTGTTGATCGTGTAGGGCCGCCGAAGGGCGGATTGCACCAATGACGTTGAACACAATCAGAACACAGTTCACATATGACACTGACAGGTGTCATCATTGTTGTGTGAAATATTGAAACTGTTCTTTAACGCGATTTAGATTGCGTTCAGTTTCATTGGTGTAATTCGTCCTAAATGCTAGTTAAGGGCCTGTAGGACATTCTACACATTCAGTGTTTGTAGTCGCTTACGAATACGCCACGTGCAGCTAAATTGCCAACCCTGACTTAGCTTGGGCGAGTGCGGTTCGCAACAAGCTCATGGAAAGCCGCAGGTGATTATTTCGGTAACATCGCTTTAAATTAGCAAAACGGAATGGACAAGCAATTTTCAAATACATTCCTTTCCCAAATTTATCACCTATTAAAACTGGCAGTTGGAAAGATAATAAAGCTCATGCTTTTTGTACTTAAAACTGGCCATAAAAGTTCTTAATTTTTTTATTCCCGCCTGTACCCATAAAGTACTCCAGACCGAATTTCGGCAGTGGCGACCAATGTCAGTAGAGACCAGCCTTCGGGGCGGGAGGTATTATAGTGCACAAGTGTGTGTGTAGACACAGGTGCACTATCTATTCCCTCCCTCTCATTGTCCGATGGGATGGCAATCCGACACGACTGAGAGAGATCAGGCGCAGGGTCAACGGCTTAACGTGCTTTACGAGGCACGGGGGTATCACACTGCCAACTTCCAAGGCTGTTAGTAAGAAATTCCCAATGGAAAAACCCAATAAACTTTGCCCGACCCATCCTAGAATCTAACCCAAGACCTCACGCTCTGCAGTCGCGCTTCCGACCTGGAGGCCAATTCTCGTAATTAAAACGTTCAAAATCTAGTCGCAGTCTCATCTCGGCGACAAACAAATGTCAAAAACTTGGCAAAAATGTAGAAAAATTAGAGGTATTGGTATTTGAGGTATTTATTGTATGACAGATTGAGACTGAGATCAGACTCTGAACGTTCTTTAAATTACGAGAATGGCCCCTCAGGAGACCAACGGAGCAGTCAAAAAGGCTACTAGTACCCACAAGTACTACTCATAAGTAGAAAAGAACGCGACTTTCGCTTCTACAGTTTTCATAATCTATGATGGAAGTTTGTTAACTGTGAACGTATTCGTGACGTCATATTGGCAGTATGGCCAACTTGCCGGATTGTTAATGGAACGGTTAAACTTTGAATATCGATCGCGGATTGATGCTAAGTAGCGAGCGGGTTAGCTAACACCACCCACGTGTGACGGAGGTAAGTGTGGGTGGGGTTGGGTTAATATCTACGTGAGTACTTAGTTTTGCAATCCATTGTAAAGTTAGTGAAGGTATTGTTAGTGATTGCACACTAATTAAACAGTTATAGCATAGCATAAGCATAGCAAAGTCAGCCTGTAATGTTCCCAATGCTGGGACACAGGTCTCCTCTCTTCCAGAGGGAGTAGGCTGTAATATATATGTTGGTAGATGTCATACGTCTTCGAATTCTTGGTTCTAGGTCATGCCGGTTTCCTCGCGATGTTTTCCTTCACCGTTTTGAGAGCAGTGTCTGTTGCTGAGCGTTGTCTGTCAGTAAATGAATCTAAGAGTTCTATTACATAAGTAAAAGATTAAACTTTGTGTGTCGAGCTACACCTTCACTGTCTAAAACTAATATAATACATTCCTCGCCAAAAACCTCAAGAATGTTGCTATTTAACACATCAACCGTCTGACTGGCTCGATTTTAGGCACGTGTTACGGGGTGTGTGTTTTGGGCGCGCAGTTATCCAGATCAAAATCCAGGTAATTTAAAGCTACGAGACAAAGGCGGGCTGGATTGGCTAAAACCTCAACAAAGCTGTCGTGCCTCTATCGGCATCAAACATTGTGACAAAGACACGAGGCGAGGTTTTGCTAACTGACAGGCTAAATACTGGATTGGGATGCACTATGTGGGATTTGGTAGACAGGAAACGTTTTGTATCTAAGATAACCTATAGTTTACGTACCTACAGAAGGTCTGTGGTAACAAAACCAGCGGAGTAATTGCGTAACACATTATCATAACCAATGACTTTCATTTTGACAGTTCAACAATATTCATTGCGTTATTCACGTTGTTGAGCAGACAAATTTTTCGAACACACGAAGCAATGGATTAGCAATATATATCTGTCAAAATGGTTCGGATTGTAATTGATAGTGTGTTACTCAATTAGGGTGCGGGGTAGAATAATAATAATAAGCGGTACTTCTGGACAACACTCGCATTGTCAGGAGGTTCCTCTCTCTGGAGCTTGGACTCTTGTTCCCGATACCGCAGCTAATATTTTTTTTAAAATATTTTTAAATATTTTTATATTCTAATATTTAAAAATATAATTTATACGTATGTATATTGAAATAAAGGAGAACACTGCTATATTTAACCTTTACAAATACTTAGTTGGAACTTTATTCAGCTATTTTTAGTTCACCAAAAGTGTGAAAGTTAGTATTTTATTGAAGTAAGCTACAGATGGTTTTTATAATCCTTTGAAATTGCTGGAAAATGTGAGCTCTAAGACGTTGCCGTGTTTTCTGCACATTAAATGTACTTGAGTTGTTGCAGATGCAGCTGTGAAAAAGGAAAAATAAATGTTTGAATTTCTTCTGATCACAAAATAGCAGTGGAATTTTCTGTTCCTTACAAAACGAAGCTTTATATTAGGTACATTCATTAATTAGTTTTGGAAACTCCATTACATATCGAAAGCCTGTCTTTGACAGTCGTTACGAGCAGTTAGAAGCCCCGAAGTTTGTCAACCAGTCTTACCAAGTGGTATCGTGTCACTCAGTAACTGGGTTTGGAGGTCAAGGCAAAGTCGCTCCATGTAAAATAGCCGACCACAACATAGCAGGGAAAAGGCTAGGCAGATGATGAGGACATTTTTATGGACTAGTTTTCATAAAAATAATGAGACAGTTTATTCATAAAATTTATTTATGATAAAACTGCCTCAACAAAGTAGTCGTTAAAAATCAAATAAACGTCCACAAAAGCACAGTAACTTCCCCGCGACAAATTAAGACCTGTATATTACCTCCAGCAGTTAGTACGGCTTAAAATACTATTGTATGTAACAAATAGAGCTGAATGGAGGATAAAATAAAGCTATAAATAACTCGCACACAGCCCCCATTCAAATTACGTAACGTGTATGAGCCGTAATAAACTACTCCTGTTAGGTATTTTACCACTTTGAGCAAAGCGTAGCTATCCATTTAGTTGGTTCGGTTTTTTTCAAAGATTCTTAAATACTATTTTATTTAATACTTCAAGCACATACATGTACAGGGTGGATTTAATGCCATAGGCATTTTCTACCAGTCAACATTTGGGTGATATAGAGACAAACAGTGGTAGGTGCAATCATGAAAATTGACGAATCAATATTTTAAATATAGGTACGCGTAAATCTATTAAAACTATAAATATAATATATACCTAATTTTACATAAATACATGAATATACTCAAAATAAATAAGACAAACATTGAGAAAATATATAAAAATTAAAATATACTAATTTTATATTTTATAAAAAAAATTGTTCGGTGAAAAGCTTACAGCTTGGTGGTTGTGACATGTTTATGATTGATAAAGCATAAAAAAGATAAAGAACTAAGCAACACACAGAATGTTTTTATACCTATACCATAAGCTACCAATTTTATTTATGAAAAGCTTGCTAATGCGTAGCATTACCTTTTTGGTTTTGTTAGGAACTTTCTCCGGCGAACACATAAAGTTTTATCACAATCAGTCGAGCCATTTTCGACTTTTTGGGAGACTAACGCATGGCAATTGATTTTTGTATAGATATAATCAACAACCTAGTGTCGATATAAATCTATGTAAGTATCTACGACTATTTTTTACTAACGGTATTTTTATTAATACAGGTGTGAATAGTGTGGTTATTATAAAACATTTAAAAAAACTTATTTTCTAAATCAAAGATATTTAAATCTAAATATTTATAGCTTTACAACAGATATCTTAGCTTTCAGTAGAACGCAAATGTAACCCAGTCGCGGCTCGGAACTGATAGGTTAATGCTGGGAGTCTGACCTGCGATATATTATCGACTCGCTGCGACGTTCCATCGATAATCGATACCGAGATGTTGTGGTACAACACTAAGGTAACATTGGAGTAGTGACAAATGTTGCTTGGAGAAGCACTTTGTATCTTGAATGATAAAGAAGATACCAGAATGACCTTGAAAATATCTCTATTCATGTTATTATAAATGTGTGTTCGTTTGTTTGTGTTTAAATTGTTCATGATTAACCTTTTGCTTCTTGTGATGAAGACATTGTGTTAGTATTATATGTTTTTACTACCAGCAGTTGCTCAGTAGCAGTCCGCTGCTGTTTTTGTGTCCGGTTGATAGCAATAGGCTCGCCTGTTACAGCCCGATACAAATTTTACGGCGTCTCTGAAGTGCGCTCCTCGCTGCGCAGTAACTCACCCCTCACCCCCGCTGACCCATGAATTTGTTACTGCGCAGCGACTCCCCTCATTTTCCGAGCCGCCATAAAGTCTGAATCGTGCTGTACATACATGCTACTTATAGGGTAAAGTGTTATTCCATCTGGAATTTCTCAGTAACAGCTCAGAGTCTGCATTTGTGCCCGGTTGATAGCCAACGGCTCGTCGCCTGTTGGCGAAATATGGGTGTACTACAGGTACAGTCATAACTACCAATATGTCAACACTTGTCAACTTTCAAATGCGATTTTTTCATGAAATAACGAATGCAACGTTGAAATACGATACATTACATAAAACTATGGGTTCTAAAATGCTACGAGTATGTTCGTAACAACATAAAATTTAATTAAAAAATAAAGGAGTAAATCGCTTTTGAATAAAGCCGAGTGTATACATACTCTTGCTCGTGACTGTAAAACCCCTGCCTAAGCCTTCGGGGATTGCAGGCGTGAATGTTATATTATGTGTGTGTGTACCACTTTATAAGAAATTCACGACGTTTCTTTAACGGTAGCCGAGAAAAAGTATCTACGATTGATTAACGAGTTGAAACTGTTTAATCGAATGGAAATCGCAAATCCATGCTAATTAAATAGCGTTTAAGATCTTTTGTGTAAAGTTCAGTTATTATGTCAATTTTAATCTTTGCTACCGACCGTAAACACGTGAAATAAGTAGTCCATTCTTAACCGAAAGATAATACTTTTCAATTCAACATATTTTCTTTGTAATAATTTGTTTCGAGTTTCCGAATCTATACTGAGTTACATATTGGTAAAACATTAAAAACCTCTCAGGACGAATATATCATGATCATCATCATTTCAGCCGAAAGACGTCCACTGCTGAACATAGGCCTCCCCCAAGCACCTCCACTTCGACCGGTTCTGCGCTTCTCGCATCCAACGGGTCCCTGCGGCCTTCACAAGGTCGTCGGTAAACCTTGTGGGAGGCCTTCCAATGCTACGTCTTCCGGTACAATATTACAGGACTATATTACTAACATCATAAACAACTTCTTTTGTTCTATGACTTTTTAAAAATGAAAAGCTGTTAGAAAGAAAGAAAAAGTATTTATTGCGACTCGTACAGGATCATTAACTAAACTAAACACGGTTAAAAATAAAAATAAAACTATATTTATACTAAAACTATAATTATATAAAAAAAAAGTAACAAAAAGAAAAATTAAACAGAAAGTCCTATACGAGGCCAAAAGGCTCCTATCTCAGCAGGATGGATGGATGTTCGTTGGTATAAGCGCATCACTTGAGAACGAAACGAATATTTTAAAACAAAAATAGCCAAATCGATCCAGCCCGACCGATTTGGCTATTTTTGTTTTAAAATATTCGTAATAGTTCCAATTAGGTTTTTAGGCATAGAAAAATTGGAAAGGTGCCCCGGATTTTTTTTTTATTCGGGAAAAACTGAACGTCCTTTTTTCCATGGGATTTTTGCACGAATGATTTAAATGGCTATAATTGGCTTCGTGTTTCTTATTCTAGTATATTTATTGTATTTATGTAAAGCTGTTTGGTTTTCCATGAGATAAATATAATAAATAAATTTGGACCGGACGTCTGTCGGGTTAGCAACTTTAAAGAAGACTAACAAACAAAAGTTACACTAATAAAAATACAAAGTAATAAAAACAAAAGCCGATGTGGAGCAGACAACCAACAAACATAATATCATTAATTAACTTGGTAACATTACATTAATTACTTGTGGTAACCCTGCTGTTTTTGTTATGCCGACAATCGGTAGGTACAAGCACTTGATCGTTAGGCTATTGTGATGTAATTTGGATAGTCCTATGTCAACAGTGGACAATGATAAGTTAAGGCTAGATCCACAAAGAAGATACCAGTGGGGTAATTGCGTAACAAGCTAAAAGTAGGAATAGCTCTCCCTTTGACAGTTCAACAACATTCAATGCGTTATTTACGTTGTTGAGCAGACATTTTTTTCGAACATGTGAAGCAATGGATTAGCAATCATCATCATCTGCCTAGCCTTTTCCCAACTATGTTGGGGTCGGCTTCCAGTCTAACCGGATTCAGACGAATCAGTACCAGTATTTTACATTAAGCGACTGCCTATCTGACCTCCACAACCCAGGTACTGGGTAATACGATACCCCTTTGGTAAGACTGGTTGTCAGACTTTCGGGCTTCTGACTACCCGTAACGACTGTCAAAGATCTACGAATGTCAGCCGGGACCAACGGCTTAACGTGCTTTCCGAGGCACGGAGGGGTCTCGGTATGTAAAGAAGGTCACCCATCCACAGACCAACCGCGGCAAGCATAGCTATTAGCAGTATCCTTCAAAATGTGTGTTACTCAATTAGGGTGCTGGACATCAATTTTATTTAGTAGCATTAGGTATTTGAGTAATATGAAGTAGGAAGGAAGTACCAAATCAATGAACAATTTAGTCGTTTTTCAAAAGCTGAATACATCGTATGATAGAAAAGCGATCTACTTACAGAAAACGTGCAATTTCTATAGGGACTACGCTGAAACGCAACGATTTGTCAAAATGCGATGCAGCATCGAATCAATCTCTGAAACGCCAACATCGAAAGTAAACAACCCAATGCTAAAACTAGCATAGGTGTGGTAAGAGATTTAGAAAGCGTGGTGATCAGAAGGCGAATTCCCGTAATCAAAAAAGTTTAAAATCCCTACGAATTGTATGGGAATTTTTTTTAAATTTTTTGACTTTTCTAGTCCCCAAACCTCAGGTAAATTTTCATATATCCGAATAAAATGGCTTCTCAACAACATGTATAAGAGTCCATCTTTCCGTCGTCCACAAACTATAAAATTTACGTGTCAAAACAGCTTCAGTGCACATGCCGAGGTCCCCAAGTATCAATTTGTCGAAGTGAGCTATATCAATAAAGAACTTTTTACTCCCGCCATATTCTTCCTCCCTGATCGTCCAATATGATGACGTTAATGATCGTTATTATAACGCAATGAATGTACAAGATAAAACTCAAATAACAAAATTATATCCTAAATTAACTAAAACTATTTACAAACTAAAATATAGCGTCAAAAAATTCATCCGCATCGCTGTCGACTGGTAATGTACCCAAGACACTGGCGGCATTGCCACGTTGTATGGCAATGCTTAGACTCTGGCCAAGGTAAAAGCCAGCCCTTGGGTCATGGGAAGTGTCAACCAGTCGTTTCGAAATTTCCCTAAAAAGACCATGCGCACTCGGACCCCACAGCCCGAGGGTTTCAACCCCAAACGGCTTGAAAATATAATTAGTTATAACCTCAGTTGTTCCCATAGAGGTTTTCGATCTTTATAAGAAACAGGATCGATTTGCATAAAAAAAGGTTTTGTGAAAATTGCCCATTTTCCTGCTGACTGTAATTTTTTTTTCAAAATCTGTGAACGTAAATCAAAAGTTCTCAAAAAGTCTCCTAACATTATTTTCCTGTGGCTACAAGGATTAAGGTAACTGCCCTTACTGCCCCATCTCAAAAAACCACCCTGTAGGGTTGTATCAGTGACATATCAAGAAGAGGGTTGCCTTCGCCTTCGGATTGAACGGAATGCCAATAAAACGTTTATACCTACTTATAGTTTCACCGTTCACGATTTTCTTTGAGACAGTGATTTTTTTATTGAGCCGAGGTAAGTTAGAAGCTATTACTCAAACTAACTAATAAATCTTCTAAAAATATGAGTTGGAATCACATGGAACTAAATAGTTGCAGCAGTTAAATATGAAAGAAATGTCGAGCTATAAAACTAGTTTAATATTACATGGAATTATTGGTACAAAGTATTCATTTTTTAGATTGCAATAGTTCCATGTGGAAGTAGCTACATGGAACTACTGGGAATAAAGGGGTAGCCCAGTACAGTGCTGCCCACCTGCGACTTACTTACGAGTTGTATGTCGATCCCGGACATGCGCTTTACTTTTATAAATTACTTACTAGCTTCTGCTCGCGACTTCGTCCGCGTGAAATTTCTTGTACGCCTGACCCACCCCGTCGCATCGCATCGCCTTCCGGCGCTATTATTTCGTTTTCACTTAGCATTCTTTCTAACTTTTTATGTTTTTGCTGGACTCCTTAGAATTGGAATTGAAGAATTGGGCTACAGAATACAAAAGTGCTTGGTTTTCAGAATAGGTTGGCAGGAATTTAATTTCGTCGTATTAACTTGAACGAGTAAAGACCAATGACAATGTGCGAATAGTACGGGAGCCGAGTAGGCCGTCTGGCGACTGCCTACTGCCGTGCGTGTTTGTATGAAGATTTTGTTTTTTGTTAGGTATGATAATGTAGTGAGTTTCTTAATTGTGGGGCACACACACTAATATGTAATTGACTTATATAAGGTGATTTATCGAGGTAGGCACTGCTTAAATTATATGCCTTTATACAATCCACGTCACTGCGACTGGTACGAGTAGTTCCAGAGATTCACGTTCAAACAAACAAACAAACTCTTCAGCTTTATTATCAGTGTAGCTTTCATCACCACTGCCACTGCTCTGAAAACGGTGAAGGAAAACGTGCGGAAACCGGCATGTCCTAGAACCAAAAAATTAAAAATATTATGACATCTATCAACCCGCACTGGGCCCGCGTCGTAGATTACAGCCCACTCCCTCTCGAACGGAGGAGGCCTGAGTCCCAGCAGTGGGAACATTATAGGCTGATTATATAAATCCCAGAACAATCAAAACTTTTAACAGAAAAAATTTAAAAAACTTTTCTTGATATTACATAATTTCCGAAACAGCGACAATTTTAGGTTAAAAGCCCCCACGTGTATGCTACAAACTTTCTGTCAGTATGTCAAGTACATTTCTAATAAATTAGAAATGGAATAATTGATTAATTACTTGTTTTCTAAGTCAAACAAATGGGGGCGATGTATTCTAATTCTAAACAATAATATTTTGAACTCACTATCTGCTGCCTAGCCTTTTCCGAATTATTTTGGGGTCAGCTTCCAGTCTAACCGGATGCATGTACTTTAAATGGAGCGACTGCCTATCTGGCCTCCACAACGCTAAGCTAAGTCTGGTTGTCAGACTTTCGGGCTTCTGACGACCCGTAAGGACTGTCAAGGATCCACGAATGACAGACGGGACCAACGGCTTAATGTGCTTTCCGAGGCAAGGCATGTAAAGATGGTCACCCATCCACGGACCGACCCCGGCAACCGGAGCTTAACCTGATCGACCGACCCGTGCGACTGTTATTAGGTACGTAGCCACGAGCAGATGACGAGGTCAGACAAACGGGTCGATGTATTCTAACCAAGTATTTTTGGAACCCGTCCATCATTATGCCACGGTGAAACTCACTAATTTGTTGACAGTAGGTACTTCAAGATGGTAAATATTTTTAAAGACTTCTCAGCTCGACTGACACGCGTTTTAACTACTAATGAATCGGTCTACTTATGAGAGCCAATTTGCATTGGAAGAATAATGAGTGGTTTCATTGCCTAAATGCTACCGTACATACGAAAAAGGTGGGAAAAATAACCTATTTTAACCCGGCAGCACTCGCTACTGGGTAAAAAATACCACAGAATATTTATACAGGATAGATACATTGTAACCATGAATTCAGTACATGATTCTGAACCCCGTGCGCTAAAATTGATCCGACGAAACATTTCTACGCTAATTTCTATCATTTCTACAATATTTTCTATTTAAATTAGGGTATTATTAACCCAGTATCGAGTATCCGTGTTTGTAAATACCTAGCGAGTGCTACCGGGTTAAGGCCTAAGTAACCTAATCTAATATCGCGACATATTCGCCAAAAATGTAAACAAATATGAGTTTATAGAAAAATAACTTTAATTCAGGAACATAATAAAGTTCAGTTTACGCTACAACTTCAAACATTTTTAGAAGTTTTTCAATAGTGCTAGTCACTCTGAAATCAACATAATGTACATTAAAATAGAGTTGATATTTGTTTATCTTGAAATAACGCCAATTAAATTTGAATATAGGTAGTTCTTAACGACCTACTGTTCTGTAGTAGTTAAATATAGTCGACAGAAAGAATAACGTTTATTTAGAGTTCGTGAAACAAAAAAAACACAAATACCTAACAAAATATTAAGTGAAAATAAAGTTTAAAGAACAATAGTGTGTGCCATATTTCCAGATCCAGTAAAAAAAAACAAAGTGTTGTTGGGTTTTACTGCCGGAAACTCCTGTGAAGTACCTGCCCAACCCTACATGGAAACAGGGCGTGATGTTATGTAATAATAATAAACATATATTTCTCTTCCACAAAGGTGCCTTAAAAATATGAAGACACTACATCTGATAAATCCTTATTCCTTTGTGGGAGACTGGTATCTGCTCTAGGAAAAACCTGTCACAGATTACCAGCCCAGCCCCCCCCCCCCCCCCCCCAAAAAAAAACAATGAATGTATGGATCGTAAAACACAAACGGAACCGTAAACATGATCCACAATCCTTTGTTTGCAAAAAGTATCTTCCGTTTTCGGCAATTACTTTAGCGATGTTTGGCTTAGTCACTTTTTGACATTTATGAGAGTATTTCAAAAACCCTTCCTGTACCTTATTCGCAGGTTGTTTTATCATACGTACATAAATAATGGATGTTTTATCATAATGTATGAAATGATTGCGGAGAGAAAATATTTGTCTTGCGTAATATTACCATATATGTTTTTGTTTTGACACATAAATGGCACTCGATTAGGATGTCGTGTTGTAGGATTTATATTAATCGCTTACTATATTTTGTGTGTCAAATCTTTATGTAATATTTGTTTAGTTTAGGTAATATAATGTATTTTTATTTGTTTTGTAATGTTCAGATTGTAGCTGTCTTTAGATGATACATTGGCGCAATACCTTTTAAAATCTGTTAAAAAAATAACTTTATCCGTTGACTAAAAATTACGATAATCTATACGTCTTATATGTTTTTACACGACACTTTTCCATATTTGGTTCTGCCACATAAAAAAACAAAATCGAAAGTAATTTGTCACGTAAAGTCAAATAAAACAAAAAAATTATGCAGCTCTCCGATGCCTACTAAAAATGTAAATAAAACACGAACTTGGAAACAAGAGAATTACGTTCACAAAGAGGACTCGTCATTTGGAAGCCATAAGAAAAAAAAAGTGGTCAGGAAATTGTTACGAAATCTCTGACAGAAAGTTTCGTAATTGACGGAGGAATGATCATCCACAAATGAGGCAGATTAATGATCACGATGCACAGATAAATGAATGCTTGTCTTCTTTCACCGTTCTTTTGTTTGTTAGAAATAAATTTCTGAAGGGCATGTAATTAATCGAACGTCTAATAATTCCCATTTTGCGCACCTTAAAATATGATTGAACATCTAATAAAATGATTGCGCCTTAAATAGGTAATTTCTATGTTGAGGTCTTAAAATATAAATATCCATGCAACTGCGACCAACTTCGATGGCTTATTTTTAATTGTTTCTTCATTTGTTTCTTTTTTTTACATTGTTCTCACATATACAAAGCAACAAAAATAATTTACCCATGATTTTGTAATATCTTGATTTAAAAGAGTGTCCTTGGAGTTTCTTGCCCGTTCTTCTCCATAGAGATCAAAGTTTTGAAATGGACGACTAGCTTCAACTTTCTGACTAACTGACCAACTACTTAATTTTGACAATTCAAAAGTGCCTGTAAATGGTTTACTTGAAATAAATGCTTTGAGTTTGAGGCTGATGCAGCGCTTTCAGGTCGCTACTACGTACTGTGACCAACAGTGAGATATCGCCAGATAGTTAAAAAGAGGCTCAATTATTAAAAAAGCGTGCATCATTAAAAACACAAAAAGATTATAAAGGATCAAAAAATTAAAAAAGTGTCCATCATTAGACGGTCAATAAATTGTTTAGGGGATCAGTTCAATATTTCCTATTCTGAGGTAAATAAGACATATGCTACCTACATTCATTTTGTAGTAGGTACTGAGCCGAGATCTCTTAAGGCCCCTTTCCATTAAGCACAGCCGTTGGCGTTTTGAAGACGACGATGTTTTATTTTGAAGTGGATGACCCTTATGCCACGTCGATAAGGACTACCAAGTGTAAGAAATCCCAATGGCCATTATGCAAAAATGTAAGTATTATGTTTTTGTTATGTGTCCAGTAAAGAATAAGAACTGTGGAACTGAGTGTCTATCATCAATCAGCGTGGTCGACTGGCAATTAATTCCGGTTTATTTTGCCAATATCTAGGTCTCTATGACATCGGAAATGTTTTTGCGACCACACATGCACCCGTTGGAGTGCCTCCTTAGGTATTTATATATCATATAATATAAATACCTATACTGCATTCGCGATTTATTTGCCAAAAATGTAAACAAATATGAGTTATTGGAAAAATAACTTTAAAACCTACATAATAAAGTTCAATTTACGCTACAACTTCAAACATTTTTATAACTTTTTCAAGAGTGATAGTCACTCTGAAATCAACTTAATTGCAGTTGAAATAAAGTATATATTTGTTTAACATGAAATAACGTCAATTTGAAACATAAGTTTGAATAGATTTTAAGTAAACATGATCCACAATCCGTCCACTCCTCCATATCATAATCTTTATTTTATAGCGTAGCGTTTTTTGACACCGTGAAGTCAAACCCCGGTGCCATAATTTTTATGACAGCTGTCACTGCGGCCATGTTACGTGGGGCTACTGCTCTTCTATATTTGAATTTAGAATTTTATATAATTTTCAAGTTATGGAACAACAAACTGAGTGTCATAATTAACAAAGTTCAAATTCCATTGCAACCAAAAACATTATAAGGACCATTTTGTTAGAAATGGTCACTCAAAAATCAACTTAGAATACATTTCACTAAAGTATATACAGAGGGGCAATTCATTAATTATTATCGCCAAGATCACCGATCAGAGCGGCAATTCTCGTAATTTTAAGAAAGTTCACAGTTCTCAGTTACAATCTGTCAAAATTACCTCTAGTTTCCCTAAACTTTTGACAAGTTTTTGACATTGAGTGTCGCTGAAATGAGATTGCGACTAGATTTTGAACGTTTTAACCTACGCCTTCAGATTAAGATTATGAACACTGCTATAGGAAATCGTAGCTTTAGAACCAAAACACCACTTCACGACCCGGCAACACTACATGCAAGCTTCCTTACATCCTGGAATAAACACATGCGGCTGACTGTCTATATGGCTAATACGAAGATCTTAGTGCCAGCCTAACTTGGTGCTTAGTTGGTTTCCAGATTATCCGGCCAGATGCCGCCGGGAACCGGAGCCGACGTCGGACGTAACCCGCAGGAATGACATCTTCCTTAGTCGGGACGGGATTTTAGCCGGCTGCAGAATGCATTACGAGAATCTGACAACAGCTGAGGGCAATTCTAACGCCATTGTTAGGTACAATTTGTTTCGTATGTGGAATTGAATTAAGCTGTGTTTGATTATGAAGATTTTTAAATTAAGATAGGGTGCAAATAAATTGGGGTCGTTTTGAATGCGACACCCTGTATTTCCCGAAGGGTAATACAGGGTTCACAGGCAGAGGTGTACGTATAGTACAGACATATTTTGTTAGTTATATTAAATTTAAGTTCCTTATTTCCCGGGGATTCGCACCCAGGAAAAACATTTTTTTAATTTATCACGTATAAAAAAACTGCTCTCAAAACGGTGAAGGAAAACATCGTCAGGAAACGGCATATCCTAGAACCAAATAAAATCAAAGACATCCAACCAACTCGCACTGGGCCCGCGTTGTGGTCCACTCCCTCCCACATAGAGGAGCTGGCTCCCAGCAGTGGGAACAATATAGGCAGCATGATGCTGCTGATTCCAAATACCTACGTATTACAATAGTTTTATCAATTCAATTCAGCATTTCAACTCAAACTCCACTCAAAGCATTTATTTCAAACTAGCTGCGCCCCGCGGTTTCACCCGCATAAGTTTCGATCCCGCGGGAATATCAGGATAAAAAGTATTCTATTTGTTAATCCTGATTATAAACTATATGTGTGCCAAATTTCATCCAAATCCGTTAAGTAGTTTTGGCATGAAAGAGTAATAACATCCATCCATCCATCTATACAAACTTTCGCGTTTATTAATATTAGTAGGATAAACTAATTACAGGCACTTTTGAATTGGTCTCGGGTCAGTCAGAAAGATGAAGCTAGTTGCCCATTCCAAAGCGTAGTAGATAGCTATGGAGAAGAACGGGCAAGAAACTCCACAGCCTTCAATAAACGGCAGAGATTAACGCAATTTACAAACAATTCAATTGATTACCCTGAAGTTATAATTAATACATAATTATTAGAACAATGCTCTGCCAGCTAAGTTTAATTACCACGTAACATCGAATCTAATTAAAACATTATCAAAGCGTACTACAATAATAATTCAAACACATGCCTTGCTGGCTACAGAATTTCTGATAAATAACGTCTTTGTTCAATAGCTACCTCTGTTTTAATAGAAGAGACTATTCTGTGAGATGTTAATTGAAAGTGCAGCTTTTGTTTTAATTATACTGTCGTATTGAATAGCTGAAGGCCAATTCTCGTAATTTAAAACGTTCAAAATCTAGTCGCAGTCTCATCTCGGCGACAAACAAATGTCAAAAACTTGTCAAGATGTTGGGAAATTAGAGGAATTTTTGACAGATTGAGACTGAGATCAGACTGCGAACGTTCTTAAAATTACGAGAATATTGTCCTTCAGATATTACTGGGTATTAAATGAAAAAATGGAAGCGTGGAGAGAAATTAAATGGTTTATTCTGTAAATAGGAAATCGGAATCACTTTTACACGTCATAGGTATAAAATAAAATAAAAAAGCTAGGTGCAGTGTTTCCTATCTGACGACTCTGAAAAGAAAAGCCGAAACAAACTCAGACGTCACAGTCTCTTTAGAGGGTTCACCCTAGACATTTAGTGAACCTATTGGTGATGTTCTTCAAAAAGGTCAGGTGCGTAGTGCTCGCGACTGGCGTGCGTGTATGACCTGTAGGTAGATATGAACGTAAACGAAGCAAAAAGAGTATGTAAGGATCGTACCAGGTGGTTCTGTAATTTCTGCCTACCCCGATTGGAAAACGGCGTGATTTTATGTATTTTGTTCTAGTATACATTTATAAAAGAGAAAAGTTTAACTCAGGATAGGGTGAAAACAGCCTGAGGCGAATCCGCACCGTACAATCTTTCAGTGCTGTATGACCCATCACCTCAGTGTGAGTCCAGCTTTAAGTTTTCCTCATTGGAATCAACAAAACGTTCGTTTCTGTAAAAAATAAGAACTACTTAATAACATTTTATTTCGCATATCCAGTTTCGCGTATATGCATATTTGGACCGTAGTTTTTCCATAGAAGGAATCCATACGATAAAATAAATAATTCCGAAAAAATACCGTATCAAAATACCGTAGACATTCGCTGTATTTGGCATATACCGTGTAGGTATTTCCTTTTTTTGTTTTAATCAGATACACATTATATTCCAGTAGGTATATGTATATATCTATTGTATATAGTACCTACATGAAAATTAGCAGAGCATGTATCTGGAATCCTAATATCACAACGCTACGTCAATATTTAATATACATATATTCGACTTAGATTTTTAGTGATCACGAGCCTAGCGATCGTTCGTCCAACATTATAAACTATTATTTATTTTGTTTATATATACAAGTATTATCTCAGGACCATAGGGTCCCGGCCCTTAGAGGGCGTACGAGGGGCCGAAGCCAACCTCTTAGACAATTATCTCTGAGTGAATTCACAAGGAAAGCATTGTTTATAATTGTAAGTATAGATTAAGTTAGTATAAACGCATTTCATTTGGCGGCAGGTTGGCGCAGTGGTTAAGCGATTGACTGCTGCGTTGCGTGTCGCGGGTTCGATTCCCGCACGGAACAAATATTTGTATGACCTACAAGTAGTTGTTCCGGGTCTGGTTGTTTGTGTATGTGAGTTTAAATGTTTGTGGACGCACCCACGATACAGGAGAAATTCCTAGTGTGGGGCAACGTTTTAAAATTTAATAATTAATAATAATGATTTATCGCATTGGGTTATCCTGTAACGCATGGGCCTTTTTAATGGAAAAGGTGCTTATGCAGTAGGTATACGAAACTTGACGGTTGGGTTCGATTTTCGAGCAAATCATTCGTTGAATGAGTGGAGATTTGACATTTGGGGCCTTATTCTTTATGAGACAATGAAAGAAACCGCGCGAAATTGGCGGGATTTGCTAAGGAATTGACGTGGTTTCGAATAGTCATAGTGAATTAGGGACCTGAACATATTCCCTATAAGTTCATATACGACTCAAGGGTATCCTACACTTTTATTTACGTAATTCCCAGTTCAGTGCCTATCTCTTCTTAGAATCGGTCCATTTTCAACGATCTTGGGACTTAATATTCGAATACCTAAGTAAGATGTTTCCAATCAAATTAGCATACAAGTTGAACATCAAGAACCAACTATGTTAACCTAATTCAAGATTCACTGACAAAATATATCAGACGGGCAATTCTAGTAATTTTAAGAACGTTCACAGTCAGAAGGCCAATTCTTATAATTTAAAACGTTCCAAATTTAGTCGCAGTCTCATCTCGGCGACAAACAAATGTCAAAAACTTGTCAATATGTAGGGAAATTAGAGGTATTTTTGACAGATTGAGACTGGAATCAGACTGTGAACGTTCTTAAAATTACGAGAATTGCCACTCAGATCTCAGTCTCAATCTGATAAAAATACCTCTAATTTCCCTAAATTTTTGACAAGTTTTTGACGTTGATTGTCACCGAGATGATATTGTGAGTAGATTTTGAACGTTTTTAATTACGGGAATTTAAGCCTTCTGATTCCATATACTTAAGCTCCAAAATATAAATATCAATAGTAAACCTGTCACAAAGTAATGAATGAAACGTCAAAATGTTTAGAGATAGCGGCTTAGAATTAAACCCAGCCATTGACATCAATCGTGATTGCTTTAATTATTGAATAATGGAGTCAAAGTGAATTAGATAAATTAATCTGGAATAATTTTTGGAGGGATTACCGCTTAACCCGTTACCTTCGTGGGCCATAGTCACGATCGATTGAGAAATAAATTCATTGATATACCTCGTATAGGTACTTAAAAAGTGTGTACATAATCAAACTATAATTACGTATTACGTATCTGGTGTATTGTGTGACTTTTAGTTTGTGCCAAATAAATGTATTTTCTTTCTTTCTTATAATGTTCTCACTGCTGGCATATAGGCCTCCTCTCGGTGAGAGTGAGTGGGCCGTTATCCACCACACGGGCCAAATCCGGGGTTGGTAGATGTCACATGTCCAGTGGCGTGCATTGCATAGGCATATAAGCAGTGCCTACCTCGATAAATCACCATAAGCCTGTCAATTACATTTTAGTGTGTGTGACCCACAATTATGAAACTCACTAAATTATCATACCTAACAAAAAACAAAATCTTCATACAAACACGCGCGGCAGTAGGCAGTTGACAGGTTGTACCTAGGTCGTTCGAACCCAGGCAGCACTTTACTTTGTGTAAATTATTTCATCAACACTGCTTTATGATGATTGATCTACTTAATATTTTGAAGTTAGGTTCGAATATGACTGATTGGAAATGGTGGAGTTGGTGACAAATGAGGTGGTTTATCAATCATGTTTTTATTCTTGATTTCGTGTTTTTTTTTAATCTGCTTGCGCGTTGTAGGAACTTACGTGACGTCTGTATGACGTGGCGGCGTAGATACCGCTACAACATAACATCAGGCCTGTTTCGACAGGAGATTTAGGCAGAGGTGTAGGATTTACCTGTATTGCACCCACATTACACATAAAACCTACCTTTTTTATTTTTTGTTTTCTGAGGAAACCTTCAAAAGGCACCCGACCTCCGGGGAGTGTGGGATTACCACCCCAGTGATCAGCATCCGCACATAGGGGTGGTCCCGGTTCCTCTTAAAATACCAATTCCGGAACCACCCCTGCGCAACGCCTGTAAGGCACATCCCTGGGGACATAAAACCTACCTAGCTTTAGGGGAAGATAAACTGCTAAGCAGTCTACAAACGCCAAGACATCAAGCTACCTGAAACTGTCAAATTTTCCCAGATTCCCCCTCTCTCACCTCAGTGTTTAGTCTTCGTGTGCGATAGACATATACCATAGATAAGTTTAAGTTATCACTTCTGTCGGGCGTCCCGAGACGCACAGGTTTTTTTTTTTTTGTTAGCCACACTGTCCTACTGCAGGGCAAAGGCCTCCCCCAAATCCTTCCAGGAACTCTTTTCCCGCGCCACCTTGAACCAGCCCTCGCAGTACGCGTCCAGGTCATCTCGTCCATCACCATCGACCATCTCTTTCAGTGCCGGTTTCGGCGGCGCCTTCCATCTTCAGGCATCTATTGTGTGGAGACTTTTGTTCAACGTTCATCCTGCATGCGGCTGATATAACCAGCCAAATCCCATTTGAGCCTGGCAGTCTTCTTTCCTGCGGTGGTACGAATTTTGTCCTGTCTTTTAATTTTTGTAAAATATAGGTGCCTATATACACTGCCTACATAAATATTATAACAATTTCATTTATTTTTTACGTTGGGGGATCTCGAATAATCATCAAGTTTACCGCTTACAACCAAATACCATATAATTATAATGCTCATCGACCCACAGGGGCCCGTAATTATGTTCAAAACTATCAACACTTATCATAGCATGGTGTAATTAAATAATAATTATGACTCACTGGAGTAGATAGGTTCCATTTTTGTTTGTTTTAAGGTCGGGTATGTTGAATAAGTGTATTTATTTTTCCAATCTCTTTGGACGAGCCGTTTGGGATTGAAACACTAGGGCCATGGGGTCCGAGTGCCCACTTAGTATTTCAAGACATCGCCAAGCTGTTGGTTGACTGATCACGTGACTAGAGGTTAGGTGAGGCCTATTTTTTGCCCGAAGAATACAACGTGGCGATTCTACCAGCCTTTAGGGCACGTTTCCTATTGGCAGCGCTGCGGACGAATTTTTTGATGACCTTTGATTATTTCCCCTCCTTTTTATATATATGTACATACCTATTATTATTTTAAGACTGTGAGCTTTTTAAATTATGTAAATATTTCAGAGGTAAAGATTTGAGATTGATCTAGCCGCATACCTACTTACATTATTTTACGTCGAGTGTATTAAAATAGCGTGCACGAGTAGCGAATGTTGTGATCGTTAGATGTACGTAATAATCCCGCTATTAACTAGCTGATCAGCTATTAACTATTTTATTTAGTTTTTCTCATAATTATAGTTCATGCCGATCCAAAAGGTAATTTGTAATGTTATTTCACTAGCTGCACCCCGCGGTTTCACCCGCATAAGTTTCGATCCCATGGGAATATCGGGATAAAAAGTATCCTATATGTTAATCCACCCTAATTGCGTAACACACAATCAATCTCAATCTGAATCATTTTGAAGGATATTGCTAATCCATTGCTTCATATGTTCAAAAAATGTGTCATGTCTGCTTAACAACGTAAATAACGTAATGAATGTTGTTGAACTGTCAAAATGAAACCGATTCCGATTGATCGTGTGTTACGCAATTAGGGTGCTGGTTATAAACCATCTTTGTGCCAAATTTCATCCAAATCCGTTCAGTAGTTTTTGCGTGAAAGAGTAACAAACATCCATCCATCCATCCATTCATAAAAACTTTCACGTTTATAATATTAGTAGGATTAATCTCCTTCTTAGCGTGTCAATGGCAAATATTGATTGAAAAGATTTTTCTCTTTTCAACACCATTCACTAACATTACATTCTCACGTGTACCTACAGGTGACAGGGCGGCGTAAGATGAAAGGGGGGGCCATGGTAAGCGGGGAGTCACCGCATAATTATTGGGGACGGGAACCATCCGAGAAACCCCACCTGTGGAGTGTCTTTGTTGCGGCTAATCTGGGTGCAGAGTATGTATAAAGTTTTCCTTTCCAATTCGGCTCGGCAATGAGCTCCCTGGGTTTGATGAAAGAGGCAGGAGGTTTGAGTTTCTCCTGCCAAATATCACATCTTTCCAACCAAGGTGAGGTTATGATGGGCTCACGCACCCAAGGAAACTTTTCGGCTTATAAGTCTCCACGAAACTGAGCTGCAGTCGTTCTTTGGAATATTTTATTTAAATAATGGTTGATTTTTCCATCGCCAAAAAACTTTTATTTGAGGAATAGAATTGACGTTCGACAGTTTTTGTATGAAATAACTGTCTGCATTTCAAAATTATTCCTCGAATAAAGTTATCAGATGATTGAATTACATGAGCTAATACGAATTGAAGATATTTAACGTGGAACGTAAATATTTTTCATAGTTATGAGTGGAATAAAATCACCTTACGCAAGAGAAGGCAAGTACAGACGCCAGCAGGTCAAGTTACCCGAAACTGACAAATTTTTCCAATCAACCTTGAACCTCAACACTTTAACGATAAAGTTGCAAATCCATTAAAGAAATTTGACAGATTGTAGTAGCTTGATGTGCTGGCGTCTGTACGTAGGTACATCACTACTGTCCAATATTAATATTTTAAACGATATCAACGGTAATAGTTATTTCTTCCGCATTCAACTCAGCTTGCGGGAAACATAAATCATGGCCGGGTTCCTCTTGCATTACAGTAACAGACAGCAGACAAATCATATACGTCACCTCAGGAGTAGAATATCTATTAATATTCTATTACTGAGCTGTTATGTTAATTACAGAATAGTAATTGGTAAATCTGGTGGCATACTTAATACCTAAGGGCTTTGGCAGACACTAGCAGCGCCCCGCGGTTTTACCCGCATAAGTGTCAATCCCGTAAGAATATTGAGATAAAAAGTATCCTATGTGTTAATCGGATGTATAAGCTATCTTATTCTAAAGTTTCACTAAATAGTTTTTGCGTGAAGGAGTAACAAACATCCATTCATCCATCCTCAGAAACTTTCACGTTTATAATATTAGTAGGATGTAGCATAACAGCCCCATTGGTCTCGTGGACGCGCGACTGCTGAGCGTGGGATCCTGGGTTCGATTCCCAGGTTGGGCAAAGTGTTATTATGTTTTCCATAAGAAATTTATCGGAAACCGCTCGGAGTTTGGAAGTTGGCGGTGTGTTCCCGTGGCTCGGAAAGCACGTTAAGCCGTTGGTCCTGGGCCTGATCTCTCTCCAGTCGTGTCGGATTGCCGTCCCATTGGAGTATGAGAGTAAAGGACCTTGGAGGAGATGGAGGAGGAGGAGGTTCACCTGTGTCTGCGCAAACAATTGTGCACTATAATAATTATATCCCGCGTAGATGCCCAGTTTCCGCTGAGATTGGCCGCCATGGCCGAAATTCGATCTGGAGGAGTATTGCTTTTAGCATCGACGATTTTGCAGCTACACCAATTTTCTATCGTGTTTTCACGACTCTTTGCCTTCAGTCGCTTTGAACACTGTATCAAAATTGGACGATTTCTATTCGACCTACATCGCGTTTTGTCAATCGCCGTATCGAGATTCTGAAAAGCGACTATATTACGGGTGGCCGATACTTCAGCTTCAGCTCAACCTTGCGGCATTTATCCGCAAGGTTGAGCTGAAGAATCTAAAATGGTTGGTGGATCAGTGACCATTCCTAACCATAGATGTGGGTTGTCCTAAGAATATCTATAGGTAGGTAATAATCAGGCAGTCTATTCTGTAAAAATCTCACCGTGAAAACTTAGGCAAAGTGAGCTTGAAATGAGCTGTCCTGATACCAGAAGAACTACTCCCATAATTAAAAACGTTCAAAAGCAAGTCGCGATCTGATCTCAGCGACAATCAATGTCAAAAACTTGTCAAAAATGTATGGAAATTAGAGGTATTTTTGACAGATTTAGATTGAGATCAGACTGTGAACATTTTTAAAATTACGAGATTTGCCCTTCTGATGCTAGGGATTGTTACTATTGACAACACACTTAAGTTATGTTACTAGAGCCGACTGAAATTATTGTTTTATGAATGATATATGAACATTATTTTTAAATGACAAGTGTATTATTATACCTATTATTCATTTAAGTTGACATTGAACTATTTATTTATTTTGTAATTTTTAAATGTTTTCTATTTCTAATCTTAAATTGTTAATGAGTTGACATTGAAAATTTTACTGTAAGTAATTTTAGTTGAGTTATGTTGTTCATTTTTAAATGTTTCACTTGTCTTATGAATGTTATTTTTTTATTATTTTCATCATATGGAACATGGAACGATTTCAAAAACAATGTAAATTGTTTGTGAATAAATAAATGAAATGAGTTCACTCCACCTGTTTTTTCACTGTGAGATTTTTGCAGAATAGACCAGCATGAGCCTGAAGGTCTACTGTACAGATTATCTATCTAGTGCATTTCGTGCTCAAATGTAACCTTTATGAATACTTTAAAAAGTAGATGGTAGAATGCAAGACAAATATTGACTTATAAAAAAAAAGAAAAGAAAACGATAGGACTCCAATGAGCTGACAAGCGAAGATGATCTTCTAGGAATAATTATTAAAGTAATATGACAAACTGTGGTTTAATTAACTCGTACCTACTGAAAGCTCGTAAAGCTCTCACAGTACCTACCTCTACCTAGAAATTGGGTTTTGATAGACGCCAATGGCAGTAGTTTACACTCTGTGAGTACATTTGGCTAGTGCTTAATTAAAAGCTTTCTGCAACTTTGTTAGGAAATGAAAAGAGAACTAACACTTTATGTAACTTTCATCAAAATTAAAGTATGTATCTGTAATGTCAAAATAACAGCTTACCAATTGGATTATGATAGTAGTACCTATACGCGGTACTTATAACAAAAAAACAATCTAAATATATATAACTCAAAGGTGACTGACTGACTGACATAGTGATCTATCAACGCACAGCCCAAACCGCTGGACGGATCGGGCTGAAATTTGGCATGCAGGTAGATGTTATGACGTAGGCATCCGCTAAGAAAGGATTTTGATCAATTCTACCCCCAAGGGGATAAAATAGGGGATGAAAGTTTGTATGAAACTTTATCAATTTTAAACCGATCGGGCTGTATACTTCTTAACGCGAGCGAAGCCGCGGGCAAAAGCTAGTTTTTAAATATAATTGTAGTCACAAGAAAAGTAATTTAACCCATTCCCTGTCCCATGAATCACATATGATTCAGGTTAATTGTTTAACGGTATCTACTTTCTGGACAGTGAAAGTGTTAAGATATAAAACGTCAGCACCACCAACAATTTTCCTCAAACTTCTTAGTAAAAGCTCAACATTTTGCAAAATTTTATAACAGCGATATTTAAGTTCCCCCTTTTACCGACAAGGGGTTCCCACAAGATCTGACAGTAGATTGGGTGTGACCTCGGTACATATAAATTGGACCGGACTGTTTTGGGAATTCCGTCATTGTTGTGGTTTGGCTAAGCGTGGGAAGTGGAATGTTCCTTTGATCAAAATAATGAGTTAGCGGTCGAATGTATGAACATAATGATGTAGGTATTACGAAAGCAATCAGCCAGGATTATATCGATCAACTACAATCAATTGCTGTTATAATCAACTAGCTTTTTGTTCCCCTGACCGACCGCGTCGCATCGCATCACCTGCCTACGCTATTACTTCGTTTCCTCTCAGCTCCTAGATGTCAAAGCGTGATGTTAAAAAACCTAAGTATATCCTACTTTTCTAGAATTGGGCTATCAAATGCGAAAATAATTTTTCAAATCCGATCGGTAGTTTTAGAGATTACCGCGTTCAACAAACACTTCAGCTTTATTATTAGTATAGTTTACTGTTGGTGTACTATAGGTACACTTCTGCCTAACCCTTTGGGAAAACCGGGCATGATGTTACGGTTATAAGTACAATCAACGTGGCTAGCCTTTTCGTAACTACAGGTTCTGCTTCCAGTCTAACCGGATGCAGCTGAAAATTAGTATTTTACATGGGCTGCCTATCTGACCTACACAACCAAGTTACTGGGTAACACGATAACCCTTGGTAAGACTAGTTGTCAGACTTGGGGCTTTTGACTAGCAGTAACGACTGTGAAAGATCTACGAATGGCAGCCGGGACCAACGGCTTAACGTGTTTTTCGAGGCACGGAGGGTTTCGATATGTAATGGATTGTCACCCATCCACGGACCAACCGCGGCAAGCGTAGCTTAACCTGATCGATCGATCCACGAACCGTATGCGGCAAACGTTGCTTAATCTGCGATCGACTGGTGTGGCTGTTAGTTAGCCATGAGCCCCTCCTCCCCCTCCTCGCAAGTACAATACGAAAATATACTTACCTGTTTTAATTTCGACTTTTAATCAAACCGGGAATCGTTGATGCCTGCTTACATTTAATCAAAATGATTTTTCTCTTATCTAAACTAATATTATATCGAGAAAATATTTTTCCAATGTTTGTTTGTAACGCTTTCATGCTAAAACGGCTAAACGGATATGGATGAAAGAACAATGCCCATGGATGTATGTAATCCCGTACCATGTTGCACCAAAGTTAAACTTTGGTATTTATAGACTACACCTATCATATTAACACCTACTAAAGTTATTTTTGCAAACAGAACCCGGGTATCGCAGATTTTCAAAAAAATCGAAATAACCTAAACACTAGGTACTTTATTTTGTTTGACATGTCATAAGCGAACGGCCATTATTTCTCTAAAAAAATGATATTCGTAAGTAAAAATTCTATTCTATTAAGTATTAATTAAGTAGTAGGTATTTATTTTTTAATCAAATTTAAGTAGTATTTATTTTTAATTAATGTAGAATCGGAAACGTATAATTATTTTTTTACATGTTTTTTGAAAGACGTAATCATGTCACTTTTAAAATTCAAGGTTATATTAATCATATCATTTGAAACGGAACGTCATGTAAAGGGATTAATTAGTACAATATCTTTTGCTTTATTGGTGTAATTGTTGTATGGCGTTCCAGTGTGAGGATAAATAAATACTTACTTAAACTTACTTATTATCAAGACTTTTTTACTTTAAATTAAATTCCCTGCTCAAAACTCAAATCCCCGACGCGTAATGGCGTAAAAAATTATGAAAATTATTACTATAATATTTTGATCTTGATGCATGAGACTTTTTGGTACGAGTTTTGGTCATTCTCTTTTGGCACATGGGTAAACCATGACCTAGATTAGGAAATACGGATCTTTTTATCTCGATATTCCCACGGGATCGAGACTTATGCGGGTAGAACCACGGAGCGCAGCTAGTAGAAAATTAACAGGAATTCTTTAACGTAATCAGCCTATAATATTCCCATTGCGAGAGGGAGTGGGCCGTAATCCACCACGCGGGCCCAGTGCGGGTTGGTAGATGTCACATGTCTTCGAACTTTTAGGTTCTAGTACACGCCGGTTTCCTCACGATGTTTTCCTTCACCGTTTAGAGAGCAGTGGTGATGAAATGATTTACACAAAGTAAAACGCCTGACTGGTTTCGAACCTACGACCTACAACTCGTAAGTCGCGTCTGTTACCACTGGGCTACGACTGCTCTGGAATTCTTTTGACTATAGGGAAATGTAAAAAATAGAGCTTAATTTTCTTTGTTGAGTACTCAAATATTTAATTTGGAACATTTTGTTACCAATTGTACCTAGTAGCTACACTCGTTTTTATTTTTAAAATAGTGAACAAAGAAGATATAATTAAATTCCTGTCTACGAAAGTATTTGATTTGAACTTAATTAGAGGCCTCGAGTGTTTAATTTTAGTTGTTACCTACCAAATAAATATTATTATAACAATTTATATTCCACTCCTTGTTATTAGTTCGTTGTTAAGGCACTTTCAGGTTCAGTTTAAATCAAATATTCATTCCAATGATATTATTAGACATCTAATAATACCTAAGACATATTTCTGGATATGAAAAGCGTATGGTCGGATCTAAAGATCGACCCAAAACTACTTCTAAACATCACAAGAGTGAAGTTTTTTTTCTCTTTCTGCCAAACTAACTCTTGTATTTCTATCTTTCTTCATTGTGGAGATGAATTCATGCATAAACTTTTAGGTGAGCAGTCAATAGCCGACTCCCGGCCACCGCAGGCGCGGTCTTGCGGGCGGCGAGCAATGGGCAGCTCGCCGCCCGGTAAGGACCAGGTGGTCCGGGTCGACGGCGCGTTGTGTTCCACGCGCGCCTCAAAGAGGTGTCAGCACGAATTGACGGGGTCCACTGGGGCTAGTGCCTGCCAGGGCCGCGGGTTGTTCGAAAGAGATACCGTGGCCCCTGGCACAGGCAACTGAAGGTACACGGGTGGGTTTTAGTCAGTAAAAGTCTGACACGCCCTTCCGCTCAGCCCAGAGTGGGAGAGGTCATTTGATGATTTCGCGCCCAAAAAAAAAGGTGAGCAGTGGTGGCACAGTGGTAACGGCCGCGGCTTACGAGTTGTGGGTCGTGGGTCCGAACCAAAGCAGGAACTTTGAAAAAAAAATCGGGATTGGTGCATAGTGCGAGTATTTAGGGTGGGGAAGATCACGTGGCGGGTTTAAGTTGGTTTACAAGCAATAATAAAAAGACGTAGTCGACGGAGCCGGGGGCTTGTAATTTTATTTGTTGTAGCTTTATTTACCTACTGAAGCTGTTTTAATTTTCTAACTTATTCCTCTAATCGGTGATTTTGTGTTGTGAATTTGTAAAAGTATGTACCTACTCGGACTCGAGTACCTAGAATATGCTTGAAATAAAAATTATTTTTGTTACAAAGAACATCCGACTTCAAAGTATTTTAGCGTTTCAGTAAACTGAAAAGTTTCACTTTCGTCGCTTAAGGGCTCGTGGCGCGGGCCTGCGGGCGGAGAGTAATGGGTAGCTCACCGCCTGATCAGAACCAGGCCCATGCCGGACGGCGTGTTGTGTTCCACGCGCGCCTCAAAGAGATGTCAGCAGATGACGGGGCCCGATAGGGCCGAAGCCTGCCAGGGCGGCGGGATCGTCCGAAAGAGTTACCGCTGCCCTGAACAGAAAGAGCTAAGGAAGGATCACGGGTGGGTTTTAGTCAGTAAGAGCCTAACACTCCACTCCGCTCCACCCAGAGCGGGAGGGGTCATTTAATGATTTCCCATCCTCAAAAAAAAAAAGGGCTCGTGGTTAAATAATAAATAACAGCCACACTGGTGTATCAAAGGCACGGATATCTATGATCAAAGGTTAAGCTACGCTTGCCGCGGTCGGTACATGGATGACCATCCATTACAATAATATAGAGACCCCTCCGTGCCTCAGAAAGCACGGTAACCCGTTGGTCCCAGCTGACATTCATAGATCTTTAACAGACGTTACGGGTAATGGGAAGCCCAAAAGTCTGACAACCAGTCCTACCAAGGGGTATCGTATTACCCAGTAACTGGGTTGGAGTCAGGTAGGCAGTCGCTTCATGTAAAGTAAAATACTGGTATTCAGCTCTATCCAGTTAGACTGCAAGCTGACCCTAACATAGTTGGGAAAAGGCTAGGCAGATGATGAGTAGAAAGAAGATATTATAGAAACATTCACTCACCCTCACACACTTACCTACTAAGTTGTCCAATCTATTTTCTGTATCACTTTTACTGTTTTATATTTTTACTTCATTTCTCTGTGACAATGAAACTGCACTAATGCCCCTGCTGTCCCTCTTGGGAACCTGTGTACCTTTGTGTAATAATTTTTGTTGGAACACTGTTACTCATAACACAAGTTAGATCTTACTTTGAGTACCAGAGTTCAAAATACGCTAGTTTTTAAATTTTCTCGTAACACAGTTCTTAGCATATCATAGTTACTAGTGTTATTGTTCACTTTTTTGCGAAATAAAGTTGATTTTTTATAGATACTTAAAAAAAATCGTTAAAGTTGCGATTCTAATCTATTCTAATCTTACTAGCCTGTATGATGCCACTGCAGGACAAAGACCTCCCTCCCCCTTTTCCACACAATTCTGTCTTTTGCGAATGCTAAAATGTCGATCAGTCATTGCAAAATAACCCTGTTACCAGTAAGTACTGTATAAGTGTCCAAGGAGCTAACGAAAGTCCATTAAGTCAACTTTAATGTAATTCAACTAGCCTAGATGGAAGAAAAACAGTCACTTATCGGCGCCAAGTTGTACCTAAGTAAATTGTAGCAATTGGATTACTTAGATGGATTTACACGAGAGACTCTTGTCTTAACTTATATCAACTTGCTGTGGTAAAAGTATGACTTGAGACCAGTTTGTAACTTAAGAAAAATAAATGTAGATTTGTATTATTAATTATTATATCCTTATCCTATTTAATTGAAAAATTTGGACTTTTTCAGAATGGTTTTACTCGTATTTAAACTTAAAAGTTCCTACCTACGTTCCTTTTTGTTTTATCGATGTTACAGCATATCTATAAGTAGGGGGTCCATAATTTATGTTAAGTTATAAGCGTATCAAGCGTGGACAATGAAACAAAGCGAGATGCTAAGTATATGTATAATATTCGAGCTGGCTTTGCTCACTCTTGCATCCTAGTTTTTAACCCCCGACGCAAAAACGACGGAGTGTGTGTGTGTGTCTGTCTGTAACATCGTAGCTCCCGAACGGATGAACCGATTTTGATGTTGTTTTTTTTTGTTTGATTCTCGATTCGTACGCTTTTCTGCATAAGTAGTCTAAGTAACTATTAATTGAATGTTCAAAAATAGATGTAACCTATCCTATCCTAGGTGATAACATTTTTGGACTTGCTTCGCTCGCTGTTGCATCCTGGCCTTCTCGGTTGTTTTTAGTGAAATCACCGCTTTTTAAAGATAATCAAAAAAAAATTGCAATTGCGCCAAAAAAATCAGGATTTAATAAAAAAACCACGCAAAATGTACCTATTTTACTCACATCATCTTGCCCCGCCACTGAGTTTTTTATCAAGCTTTTTAATTATCCCTGTTTCTATTCCAAACATCTCAATAAGCGTTACAGCATTTATGGCAGCCCTACAGTAGATACCTAGGATAAAAAAATCTAATCAAACACTTCTTTTTAAACTAACGCCTAGAAGTCAGATGAATGAGTTAATATAATTAATAACAGGTCGCAGGTGAAGCAGGTAATTGTAAGAAGAAGGTTACACTCTGCCCCAATGGGTCATAATAAATTTTTAATTATTATAAGTGACGATAAGTGCAGATGCTTCGGAATTTAATTATAAAGGCCTCTGTAGACGAACGCTGTAATTATGGATGCTTGCGCGCAGGGCTGGCAGGTGTGACTTGATTACTATATTCCACGGTAAAGAAAGTGTAAAAGAAAATAAAAGAAACTCGTGTAAAAAGGCTGCATATTTTTGCATAAGATTAGTGGTAGAAAGTAAAATGGCTATTAGGTTATCAATGTATACGGGGTCAAATTAAATTCGTTAGCTTAACTTTTCAGACGTGATGGGTATCGACTGTCGTTATTAAACACGAAAAAAAATCTCTTGTACTTAGATATTTTGTTTTGGGTGAGTCTACGATCTCTGATTGTGTAGTTGATTGATACATCGATACCCAACATGTCTGCGGAGTTTCGCTAGCTAATTTATTTTGACCCTGACCCTGTAGTGACTACTACAGGGCTACTACAGGGCGCTACTTTCTTCTGTAACAATTTACGAGCATACGACAAAATAAATTACAATGTTTATTTTCTATACAAACCTACAGAGGCTCATTTTTTCAAATGTTAACTACCTATTCAGTCTATTTAGAAGTCTGACTGGACGCACATATTTTCTTATTTTTTCGACCTTGGCAACCCTGTTTAAAGGGCACATCGAACCTCCGAGTCATCTCAATTTGTGGTTTTATTTATTTTTACTGGCAACCCAGCCGTGTTGCGAGGATCCTTCTACTAATGAATAGAATTATATAGAATACATAAATATGTATGATAGAATGTACACGAGTTGTAGAAACATTTTAATATGAATGTAGGTTTATTAATTTTAATATCTGTACGATTAGTTGGATTTATGATAGCTGATTGCAATTAATGAAAAAGATAGTGGTCATATAAAAATTATGTCACTAAACGTCATCATTAAGGTTTTAATGGCTTCAGCTCGACGAGCAGTTATAAAAGAATCAGCATTAAATGGTTGGTAGATATAACAACATCACGCCTGCATTCTCCGAAAGGTTAGGCAGAGGTGTAACTGTAGTACACCCTCATTTCGACATTTATGTTTGAGTCCCATGTTAAAGGGGGCGAGTTTATTGCTATCAATGCATGATCACCGTCCTCAGCACGGACAACTTTCAGGCGGTTTTTCGCAAAAGAACGGCCTCCCTGTGGTCTCGGGTAAAGGGTAGCACTAACACGCTTCTGAGCGTGTGTCGGACAGAGTGGACAGCCAAATCCTGAGGCATTGGTCGTTCATGCATGTCCGAAATAATTATTATTTTAAATTTTACTAACATTGCTATAAGTATCTACTTACTATCATAATATAGACTTGTATCAATTACTGTGTGCTTAGTCTGAAATAAATATTTTAAATTTCTGAGAAATTCCACATAAAAAAATCTAATAACACTTTGCCCGACCCGGGAATCGAACCCAGGACCTTATGCTCAGCAGTAGCACTTGCGACCACTGGACCAACGAGGCAATCTACATAATCTGCATTCACGATTTATTTGCCAAAAATGTAAACAAATATGAGTTTATGGAAAAATAACTTTAATTCCGAAACAATAAAGTTCAGTTTACGCTACAACTTCAAATATTTTTCTAACTTTTTCAATAGTGCTAGTCACTCTGGGAATACATTTGATATTTGTTTAACTTGAAATAACATCAATTTGAAACAAAAGTTTGAATAGACGATAGATATAATTATTATACAGGGTGACATCGACGCGCAAACTGTAACCATGAATTCAGCACAGAATCCTAGACCCCCTAGCTTAAAAACTTTTAGACGATTATCAAAAAAAAAAACTGTGCTGGTTCATAGAAAAGTACAATACCTACGCGGTCAAAATTTATGGAACAGGTAATTTAATTTTTTAATAACCGACGACAAATTTCGACGGGGTGTTCGGAATCATGTCCATGGTAACAGGTTGCGCATCGACTCCCTGGCACCCTGTATTATTATTATACGTGTCATATTTCACTTTACCCGTAATTTGACTGGGGTTTTGATACGTTTCCATTTTCCGCTTTTATTACGGTATTTGGTTAATGAGAGTAATATCGTAAAAGAGTATTTTTTTGCCTACCGTTAACTGTAAAATGCGGCCTAAGTCTCATAATGATTCCAACGAAATTAGATGGAGGAATTGGATGATATTGTAATACGTAATAGAATTTTGCTGCTGAGGGACGGGACTTTGAAATGGTAGGTACAATCACGAGGAAAAGTATGTATACACCCCGCTTTATTCAAAAGCGATTTACTCCTTTATTTTTTAATGAAATTTTATGTTGTTATGAACATAGCATTTTCGAACCCATAGGTTTATGTAATGTGTCGTATTTCAACGTCGCATTCTTTATTTCACGAAAAAACCGCAATTGAAAGTGGCTAAGTGTTTTCATATTGGTGCTCATGACTGTACCTACTTTTAAGATGGTGTCAGGGACGTTGGAATAAATTTTTATTCGCTGTTTCATTTATTTTGGTATAATTATTTAGGGGAAATATTTAATTAATCCTCTTAACTTATTGAACTGCTGATGATGGACGCATTCTTAAATAAATGAACCTCAAAAAACGAGGTTCACTAAAAGAGGCGCAATAATTATATTAGAGTGTTCAATAACAATTTTAGGAGAGCAAAATTTGAATTATTTGAGGTTCGATAAATACATGGCATTATGTACATACTTGTCATTGAATGTCAAAATACACACGAATTTATCCCGTATCGTTGGAGTGTTTATTGAGAAAGGTAAATACGTACATGAGCAAATAAATACCCAGAAAAAGAGCAGGAAGAATATTCAAACCGCACCAATATTTGTTCCTACCGGAAATTATTATTAAATTACTTTTCAGCCTCACCAAAAGTTTTAATTATATTCATTGAGGCTTTTATTCCACTTAATTTTATCCAAAACTCTTACAAAATCACCATACTGCGCGCCCATTTGAAACCTTTATCTAAAAGAGAAATAAAACCAAATTAAATATCAATCAAAAACTAAACGTTGCCGCGTTTAATTTAGAAGAAATTCTTCTCTTATCAGCCGTCAATGAGCCCAATGGTTAATATCTCACAACGGTATAATGAAATGGTTGATAACACCGTCACCTACGGCGGGTGACATCGGCGCCTATGAGCCTAAGCCTAACACCGGCGTGCTGTGTTCCCATAGCCGGCGATACATTATGATGCTAATAGTTAAACACGAACGTTGTAATGGTCACACAGTTGTATCGGATAGAGCTATTAAGTGTGGATGACTTCCAATGGGGAAATACCATGATTTTTGGGTTTTTTCTTGGGACAGTTTACCTATAGTAGAATTACTAGTTAACCCATCAGTTTCTTGAGAACAAGGGAATGTTAAAAGATGTGCATTTGTTTTGTTTTGGATATGACGGTGTAGCTAGTGGCGCCGACTAGTTTTGTTACTAATTTACTAGGAACCAAATGTGGCATCAGCTGGTTACTGTCACTCTAGCGCAGCGTCGCATCGAAGGTTGCGTGGTGGCTGTCTTCTGATGATAGATGATGTCAAGGAACCGCAGTCGTGCCACGTCCACGACGGACTATACCTATAGCTATATTCGGGTACAACCTGATGACATTGAAGCTGTTGAACTACTAATACGATGACTGCTTCTGGTCTATCCTGCGTTTGATACTTTGGGTGGTGTCTCTTGCATTGTTAATGTTAAGTTTGATTACCTCACAACAGTCACAACACAATTTCCGCTTGTAAGTCCCAAAAAGTGATTGAATCATTATAAATTCTCTCAAATTTTCTCTTTCTTTGAGATAATATATCAGAAGCCTTACATACATCATGCATAACATATAATTATTATGTACATAAACAGCCTATAATGTTCCCAGTGCTGGAACACAATACATGCCTCCTCTCTATGAGAGGAACTAGGCCGTAATGCACCACGCGGGCCCAGTGCGGATTGAAAGAGGACACATGTCTTCGAAATTTTGGTACATACCATACATACATCATGGACACCATAATTGCGTAATATAATTCTATTTGCAATCCGTGGGCTTTGAAAGAAATTCCTAATCCATTGAGACGAATTTCTCAAACCTTTGAAGGGTTTGAAAAATTCGTCTGCTCGATAAGGTAAATAACGCAATACACGTGGCTGGGCTGTCAAAATGACAGGCCTGCGATCGATTACCATTAATTTTATATGTCTGTTACGCAATTACCCCGCTGTTGTAACCAAATGCAGCTTTTCGTAAGGTCCTGAATATACAGTAAATACTTTCCACTGAAAACTCGTCATTAATTTTCGTGTATCAAAAAACCTCGCAATGGTTAAGGAAAATAATGAAATAAAAAATATTTTTGTAAGTATTAGGTACGTATTTTTTTTTATTGCCGATTTGGTCTTTTTGGCGCAGCCGCGAGGCACACTTTCGTGCAGATTGCTTACTTCGTACTTTTCAATTTTTATTTGTTTTTATTTTTATCTGATGTATATTTTATTGCGTGCCTTTTAGTCTGTTTAATAAATGTATTTTCTTTCTTTCAATTTCTGTATTTAGGTGTTGAAAATACTTGATGAATTTCTGTATTTAAATATTTTATTTAATGGAATAAGAGAGGTGTATCTATGGATCGTCGCAGGTGGCGTTCTGTGGTTTCTGCCTACCCACATGGGAAGAAGCTGTGAAGTCTATGTATGTATGTGAGTTTATATATGTCTACACGGAAAATATGCAGTAATCGGTTGGCTATTATTGAAAAATTCAACCGTTAAATGTGTCTTATTGCACTTAAAGCTATCGAATGGGATTCCGAAGAGGACTTACACAAAATGCTGGAGGCATAAAGAGTTATTGGCGCCAATGAACATCAGCACTGCAGTACTATTCTCTTATCTTATATTTATCTTTGGCAAATATGTCACGATATTAGTTTAGGTAGGTAGGTTTTCTATCTGGAATGTGTAGCAGTAGCAGCCCGGAGACAGGATTTGTGGCTGGTTGAAGGCAATAGGCTCCTTGTTATATGGGCCTTACATAATTCTGGTGAATTGTGAAAACAAAAAGTTCAACATCACTAGTTACAGAAATACAGACTAGTTAACATGGTATGTGTCCGAAACCCGACCCACCCAACGCATTTATTTCTCCAGAAGTCTAACATACTGGCTGAGCTGAGTTTTAAATGCATTGAATGAGTGTACACTGTGTACATTTCTTATTCTTTTATTATAAAGTTGTGCTCCTTCAAATGTAAGCAATTTTTTGCCATAGTTGTTTCTAGTTTTCAGTAAGCTTGCTCGTCGTGTGCTCCGTATTTAGCTGTTCTATTCGCGGCTTAAAGATAATTTCTCATAAAAAAACACATAACTGTTCACTTAACATATATGAGAGAACCAAATAAATCATGCAGTTATTACGATAACATAATGACTCATATGATCTGATCAAGATTATGTCTGGACTTTAAAAGAGACTGTGACCTCTGAGTTTGTTTCGGCCTTTCTTCTCAGAGTAGTCAGTTAAGAAAGTAACGCCGACCTCATCTAGTTTTTAAAATATGATTGACGTATAAAAGTGTTTGTGCAAACCTGCTTGCAGAAATAAAATCTTTTATCATTCACTCCGTGACTCGATAAACGGAAAACAGAATATTTAAAAGTAGGCTTCTGAAGATAAAAAGCTTATTTATCATATTATTTTTTTTTTTTTTGTTCTAGCAAGGTGTTACGTTGTTGTATGTACAGTCGCCAGCAAATCAAGCTACTAAAATCTGTCAAATTTCTTTAATAGATTTTCAGTTTTATCGCTAGAGCATTAGGTTCAAGGTTTATTGGAAAAATTTGACAGTTTCGGGTAGCTTGATGTGCTGATGCGATAAAGTTATTAGGAAACCAAATATTCTACACTACGTATTTTAAACATACATAATTTAAATAATTAATAACTATTATAATTCTAGCCGTGAGACCTTTTTTTTCGTTTAAGTATTTAACAGTATTAAACTTAATTTGTGATTGTAACAATGCCAATGTCATAAAGTTTGTGTTAAATTGTTGATACCATCGCCCCGCACGTGTCTAGTGCCTTATTATTACTATCAACGGTGGTTTATTTCGTGCCAATTTTTAAGCTAGATACCTATTTAGTTTGTATGAAATATTAAGGTTTAGATTTTAAGTAAAATTGTTTGTTTTATTATTTTAACAGACCGATAACAATTTGTAATAACCGCTGTACACACGGCGACACATCAAGCTATGCATTTCCAGTTTTAGCCTAGCTCGCATTGTATAGGTTTTTCGTACAATCAGAAGTCAGCTTATACTGGATACGTATAGCTTGATGTGTAGCCGTGCGTACCTTTTAATGTAATAACCTAGTCGCATCTCTGTATACTATAATTATGTAGTACCTAAATCTCAGCCCAACCCTTTGTGGAAACAAGGCGTGACCTTTTTTCCATTTTAATCTTGTTTTGTTTTCTCTATATTATTAGTTTGAATAAATGTTTCTTTCATTTGTTTTATTTTTGAGAATAATTGAAATAACAGTCTGTGTTTATATTAGCTTAGATTTGAATACTTGGTGTCTACTATTCAGCAAACAAAGGATTTATTCGTCTGAATACGTCTGAGTTGATTTACTGTCTTAAAATTTCAACACAATATTATTGCGTTGATATTAAAAATTCAGTTACTTTAAAGTTGATGAAAAATTAAGTGATCAAACTCAAACTCAAACTCAAAGTATTTATTTCAATTAAACCAATTACAGGTACTTTTGAATTGTCAAGGGGTCGGTCAGTCAGAAAAATGAAGCTAGTTGCCCATTCCAAAGCGTAGGTACCTATGGAGAAGAACGGGCAAGAAACTCCATGGACACTCTTTTAAATCAGAATAATATGGTTACAAAGTATTGGTTAGATCATTCATGTTAGAAATTATGCATGTGAGAACGATGCAGAACATTAAAAGCGTCCGTAATGAACTGATAAAAAAAAAACAATTCAAATATAAAATTAAATAAAAAATAAGCCATGGCAGCAAAGAGTTGACCAGTCCCTACTGACGGCGCCCGTTCACGAACATGACGCATAGATTAGCACCATTCCGCTCAACCATTTTGAAGGGAGCTAAATGATCCAACACACGCGCCACCATCAGCGAGACATTAGAGTGAGCATGACATACTCTCAGCCGCCAAGCCACATTCAAGTCAATGAAAGACGTACCCAGTAAATGGCAGCTTTATAGTATGTACATAGTACTCACATTTATGTGCTATGCAATTATACAATACTAGGAGATTGAATTTATATAATGCAAAAATAGTATTTTAAAATCTTCATCAGCTCCAACAGTATGTAGGTAGGTTAGGCGTGTGTGAGGTATTTCCAAATGCTAATCAATTTATTTATGCGTCCTGTGGAGCAGGACCAGCGTTTAACCAAGCATTTTTGTCAGCGATGTAATCCCCCAACTTATAATAAGCTTGGCTACATAGTGTGCGTTTTATGTAAGATTTGAATTTCGTTTCATTGAGTTGGAGTATGTGGGGAGGTATTTTATTGTAACATTTTAAACAGTACCCCATGAAGAAAGAGTCAACTTTAGCCAGTCTGAAACCTGGTTGAACTAATTGGTCCCTATTTCTAGTTCTATATGTGTGTCTGTCACCTCTTTTACTGAAAAGATTTAAATTTTTCCTTACGTACATGATGTTTTCATAGATATATTGACAAGGTACCGTCATGATATTAATATCTTTAAACAGGTCCCTTAGAGAATCGCGCCTGCGGAGGCCATATATTGCTCTGATGGCTCTTTTCTGCAGAATAAAAATAGACTCGATATCTGCAGCCCGTCCCCATAGTAAAATACCGTAAGACATGATACTATGAAAGTAACTGAAATAGACTAGCCTCGCGGTATCTACATTAGTAAATTGACGGATTGTTCTTACAGCATATGCTGCTGAACTTAGCCGTCCTGCAAGAGATGTTATATGAGGACCCCATTGCAGCCTTGAGTCGAGCGTTATCCCCAGGAAAACAGTTTTATCGACGAATTCTAGTTTCTCCTTATTCAATACTATGTCACAATCACTACTTTTAACATTCGGTAAAGCAAATCTTATGCATTTAGTTTTTTTCCCATTTAATACTAAATTATTAGCAGTGAACCAATTTTGCACTTGCAGTAGGGCGTTATTTACGTCGTCAAGATTTGATGCACGTCTATTTATCTTAAAAATTAAGGAAGTATCGTCAGCAAATAACACCATTTGAGGTTGGTTTTTTAATAAATGGGGTAGGTCATTTATATATACTAAAAAGAGAAAAGGACCTAATATCGAGCCTTGTGGAACACCCATTTTTACTTGTAAACCAAGTGAATTGACACCATTTACTTGAACTTTTTGTTTTCTATCATGTAAATAAGAGTTTACTAAACTGAGCGCAAGTTTACCTAGTCCGTAATGCTCGAGTTTCAAGAGTAAGGTTTCGTGATTAACGCAGTCAAATGCCTTGGAGAGGTCACAAAAGATTCCTATGGCATCTTGGGCTTCCTCCCACGCGGCAAATATGTGTTTCAATAAAGTGACACCGGCGTCAGTCGTACAACGTCCCTTAGTGAAGCCATATTGTTGATCGTGTAAGATTTTGTTGCTGTTAAAATGATTAAGCATTTGATTGAGCATTACCTTTTCGAATACTTTGCTGAATACCGGTAACACGGACACTGGTCTATAATTATTGGTGTCTTTGCTGTCCCCAGATTTAAAAAGTGGAATAACCTTACTGTGTTTCATTAAATCTGGGAAGACTCCTTGATCCACACACAAATTAAACACTAAAGCTAAGTATGGTGATATAGTCTCGATTATGGATGTACAAACTTTGATAGACATTCCCCATAGATCTTCGGACAATTTGATTTTTATTTGTCGAAAAGCTTTTATAACTACCATAGGGTTTATATGTTTAAATTGAAATTCAACCGGGCAACCTGGAACGTTCGCTCTTAGTAAATCAACTGATACGTCCGGTGAGGAATTTAAGGCTTCCGTCGTTTTCAATGGTATATTAGTAAAGAAATGTACAAATTCTTGAGCTACTTCTAAATTAGAGCATATGTCACCACGTGAAGACTCCAATGTGTAATCAGTGTTTCGTTTTTTATTCCTACTAGTTTCATTATTTATAATTTTCCAAACTGTTTTTATTTTGTTTTCTGCTGATTTGATTTTGTTGCTAATGTACAGGGCTTTGGCTATCTTGCAGGTATTTCTAAAAATTTTGGAATATGTAGCAACATACTTGTTGAAAGTTTCTGTATTGATGTAAGGCTTAAGGCCATACAGCTCGAACAGTCTTTCCCTACTTATCCTAATACCTCTAGTTGCCCAGTCACTAAATATAAAATTAGGGCAAATATTTTTAGTTTTCTTTTCAAAAGTTTTATTGAATTGAGTGTGCACAACTGAAAAGAAATCCTCGTACAATTTATTTGCATCATTCACATTATATCCCAGATCATTTAACTTATTATTTAGGATACAATTGAATCTATTTAGTTTACTAGTTGTTATTGGCCTATATTGTATTTGCACTTTTTGCAAAGGTGTTTTAAACTTAAAAGTTACCGTTTGACCACTATGATCAGACGGCAGATAGTTTACGATGGCTTTATCTAAATAATCACAATCGCAAAAGACATTATCGATGCAAGTAGCAGAAGTTGGAGTTACTCTAGTTGGTTCTGTAAAAACATTAGATAAATTGAAAGATTTGAAAAGGCTTAATAATCTACTGGTATTTGAATTATTTTCCAAAATATTAATATTAAAATCACCACAAATAATTGCGGCTTTGTTATTGGATGCAAGTTTCGCTAGGACATCTTCCATTATTGACTCAAATAACGAAAAGTTCTGATAATTAGGGGGTCTGTAAACGCACACTACAACATGCTTATCGAGCTCAACACAGGACAGTTCGATGCAATGTTCAATTGATAAACCCACTATGTCATTTCGTTGTTTGGATTTTAAACAATTTTTAATCAAGATTAGAGAACCTCCACGCAGCATAGATTTACGATTAAAACAACTGCCCACACTATAGTTCTCATAATTAATTAGCATTTGGTAATCCTTTAACCAATGTTCAGTACAACAAACAATGTCAAACTTTGTTTTTTCTAAAAACATTTGGATTTCTAGTAATTTGGAAGAAATACCTTGAATATTTTGATGAAATAGTTTCAAGGCATTCTGCTGATCTCCTTTTTGATATTTACTTAATTTATAGCAAGAAGATACCTTGTTGTTGTTAGGTATAAGAATATTATTACTGGTACCTTCTGTTGTCTTACAAACTAGTTTAAATGATTATTCGGAGTTAATCCCAAAACTTCAACGTCATCACCAGGCAGTGATGAGCTCATAGTGCATGAGGGAAATGGAACCTCCTTCGTACAATTTGTAAAATTATTTATAGCATTTGAGCTACACTTACTTAGGTCAACCACCTTATTATTAGTATTATTACTAACTGTTATGGTGTTAATAATACAAGACTTCGACATACTACTTATGTCTGAGTTTATGTAAAAAGCTAATAGCCTTGCTATTATGTGTCTAAAACTAACAGGCAGATACACAGTATCCCTAGTCGACTTTAAAGTTTCCACAAAACTGTTGGTGTCAAAATATACAAGTTTGTCACTGTAGTGACTAGCTAAAAAGTGCATATGCTTATTAAGCATATGAATATAATTGTTTTGTCTATTTGTCAATTTTTTAAAATATGGAAAAGCACACAATATTATTTTTCTACAATTTAACTTTAACAATTCAGTTACACAGTCAGTGATTTCATATTTTTTCACATTATAACTGTTACCTACAAATACAGTAATGTTGGTTTTACAATTAAATAAATTTCCTGTTACTGATGCCATTATTTGTTTGTAGGTTGACCCTGGCATACAATAATTTAGAGTAGAATAACTCAGGTTGTCACTAATTAATTTACCTAAGCCTCTTCCTATACTATCTGAGAACATAACTGAATCATGACTACTGAAAGATGGACAAATACCAGTCTCAAGCTGTACCACTTGAGATAGATTCTGTACTATATCAGGTATGTCTTGGTTACGGTTACAGTCTTGAGACAAACTCTCAGTCTGGGACGGGTTCTCCGTCGGTTCAGGCTGGACAGCAACAGGGTTTGAAACCTGACAAGTACACTGACTCATAACTAACTCACTAGCAGCAAGAATATGTTCTTTAATTTGGTTCTGAGAACCCACATATTTAATGTAAAGGGAACTAAGTCTGCCCTCAAGTACGTGTATGTCAGACTGTAAGCGCTGTGTATCTATTTCATAGATTTTTATGCTGTCTTCTAATTTAATTTGCTGGTTGTTTAATTTATTTATTAGATCAACACGTTCTTTCCTCAGTGGAATATTTTTGGAAAAGTGTTTCTGTTGTTTCCTAAATTGATAACATTTTTTAATTATTCTATTCATTCTTGCATATTTTTTCATTTTGTTGTGACTAACTTTATAACTAAAATTATAATTCTGTTTCAACAAGGAATCTTCAGTAAGGTCAATAGTTGTTATGGAATGAGGGTTACAATTACTATTTAACAATTCATTATATAAGTGGTTTTTTTCTTTAACCTGATTATATTCTATTTCTTTTTCTAACTGGTTATGATCGAGAGGAGTGGTCGTGAGTGAGTGAGTGAATGTAATAAAGGCCGTGAATTATCAGTTGTAGGGCGTAGGTTTGAACCGGCGCTTTACTTTGTGTAAATTACTTTGCATAAGACAGTCCCCCAAAACGTCCGCACTTCACTACTTCCTAGTGCTTTCGTTGGGATTGAAGAAAAATTGGCGTAACAAACACCCCAGCAGCACAACTGTCACAGTGTCAACAGTTAAAAAACTTGCTTCTATACAATACTAGGTTTGCAAAGGAGTATGCGATCAAAACTTTTATCCAATCAAACACACAAGCATGGTCACTCCAACACATCGATATGCCAACCATCCAAGAACCATTCAACGGGGTATCGAACGACTTTCTAACAAAACTATTTCTTAAAATATCAGCCATCGTATCTAAGATATACACAGTCGTAAAATAACGGCCACTTTGACGAATAATCTTAAAGGGTCACATCGAAAATACGTTGTTTCTTGAAGCAAAAGATACGAATAACTGATGGTTATGTTTATCTTAGTTTTACATATTATTTATAACTAGCATTTGCTCACGACTTTGCCCGCGTGAATATTTTTGTTTTAACATAAAACATGCCCTATAGATGTGCCTTGTAGGACACCACAATTTAACTACTAAAATAACAGCCACATTTTTATAAAACTCCTTTTGATTGGTTATGTAGCATCGCATCGCCGATCCGAGCGGTTACTTCGTTTTCGCTTAGCGTTCTTAATGACTTTTTTTCTTTTTGTTGGGCTCCTGGGGAGTCGTAGCGTGATGTTAAGCCTAGAACCTTCCTCGAGAAAAGGGCTATCAAACGAAATATATTTTTATAATTTTTCAATTCGACTGAGATTAGCGCGTTCAAACAAACAAACTCTTCAGCTTTATTATGTTATACTCCATTCATAGTACCTCTGATTTTGCATCATTGTCCAAATCACAGTGATCTTTATTCTCATTCTTATAAGGTTGCTGTTGGGATGCTGCCACTGACAGGTCTGTCAATGTCATTGTGATCTTTATTCTCGTTATAATAAGGTTGCTGGTTGCTGTTGTCGAAAGTAAGAAAACTGAACGGGCTGTAGTTTAGGTAAGTACCCAAGTAGCACACGAGGCTGCTTATCAGCCGCATAACGGATTCCCATTATGCTTAAAGCTGAATAAAATAGCTGCATAATGGCTGTATAGGGCCTTATTCAGCTCTTATAACTCTTAAATGGGCACAAATTATTCAGCCTTAAGTTCACGTAGCTGCTAAGGAACTGTGTAGCAGCAATTTAACAGTGTTATAAAAGGTAACGACAGTACTATGCGCTAAATATCGACTGACTAAGAGATCACAAGTTATTCTTTATTCAGTAAATATGTCACATCTACGCTCTTAATAGATGTTTAAAACCGGGAAAGGCTGCTTGCGGCCAGTGTAAAAGTGAACATATTTGATGTAGCAAACATATAGAAGCAAATGTAAATGTAACCCAAGCTGCCAGTTGAACACTTTATGTTTCGTGGAGTGAATTATACGTGGATAATATTCATATCTGGTAAGTACATTGTTTTACTTAATAATAAAAGAAAAATGACTGGGAATGTAATTTCACTGACATTATACATGTATATTGTCTAAGAAAATTTAAGTGCGCCACGAAAATATTCTCTTTTTAATTAGTTTTGTAATGTAAATAAGCCGTGATGAAAACTTGAATAAACAATTTTTTGAGTTTTGAAAAGAATTATAAGATAAAAAGTTATTATTATGTTATCAGGAAGTAAAACCTAATGCAATACATTCCTAATTCATACACAAAACATCATAAAAGTTGAAAAATGAATCAGTATATTTATAGGTTATACAATACAATGTTAAACAGCGACGTGAATATTTAAAACTCTCATATGCTGCAAAAAGCTGTCTAATAGTTCACTAGGGTACTGTTAAACAGCAAAAAACTGAAAAAAATTACACATGTGAACTGTATGCAGCTATAAGCTGTTTTGTTTACTTTTAATGGCCCACAAGCTCTACCGTTAACCATAATGTGAACAATTAAACAGTTGTTATACAGACTCTTTAGGGATCCGTAGTATTATATCTAAAACCACCGCATGGATAATTTCTGATTCAACATTGTCAAAGTGATATTATTTAACTCACTGATTTACGCGCGCACGAACTTTTCAAATTGGGTAGAAATATTAATATAATTAATATATAAATCGATATATTATTTTTTTTTATTGTAAAATAAATTGTACTGCAACATAAACATAAATGCAATATTTCATCCTCAACATATTTTAATTTCCTAGTTTTTACATACTCTAAAAAGGCTGTTACTCAAAACGTGACGTCACGCTTAATTTTCGTTTGTTAAACGATAACTGTCCTTGCGTTTGATTGATTACCTAGTTCTGTTTTTATACCTCAATTCGTAATAACGTTTACGATTGACATAAACAAGCAGGTACCTAAAAACTGTAAAAAGCTTATGCTAACAATACTACCTACCTACCCAGATGATACCTTTGTACAAGTTATGTATTTATTACTTATAATAACTAAGTGATTGTTTCATTTCTTTATTACAGAATAATGCCTTTTAAGGTCGTTAGTACTTCAGAACCGGATGGTGATCGATTGAGCATTGTACCGTCACTTTGGGAGTTTAATGGAATATTAAGTTGGCCTCCAAAGAATAAAAACATTTTGAAGATAATCAAGGAAGAACGTTCGAAACCGAGTCCTGATTGGAAGAAAATGAACTGCGATCTAAAAAGGCAAAATTTGTTTTCGTACGCACATGCAGAAATTGAATTAGAAAGTATGGAGCGATATAGTGACACGGATGTCTATGAGCCGCAGTGCCAGGAAACCGCTGATCCAACTCCACATAATATTCAAACTCGAATAGTGGATCAAATAGATACAATGGAGAAAAATCGAAAATTGCTTTGAAAAACTACAAATTATTAAGGAAGTTTTTTTTGACATGGTTCATTCGTGGGACGCAGCATTTACAGTAGAAGCTTCGGAAATATTTTTCAAGACTGAATTACCTTTGACTTTTCTGTGACAGATGGTACCAACATTGACAGAGTACCAATTCATGTGAGCTAAATGAATCAATAAATATGTATAAGTTAAATCATTTATTTTGTTTTATTTACAAAGTATGTTGTTGATAATTGCTGCTAGATCCTTTAAAGCAACATGGTTATTACTCTTTTCTACAGCTCACGTTCTATTTTTTTCCCTAAACAGTGAGTGCTTTACATCATCGCTATAGTTGCCGTCGTCATCATCTTCAGAACTCGATATTTTTTCCGAGTTATAATTGCCGGTGTTTAGAATTGAACAATTAATATTATCACCAAGGTTACTGGAAAGAACAACACACTGAAGAACTTGGACACACATAATTTGTTGAATGTGCAACATCTTCTGAGCTATTGCGACTAATATTTTGTACGGAATCATCCTGTTTCAAACTATTCGTCACGCTTTGCGTTACATCCCGACTTGAAGGTTTTATTTCTTCTGTCTTCATAATTCTTTGATACTCTTTCGATAATTTTCTTCTAATGCCCCCTGTTCTAGCTTTCATTTTCCACGAATTAGTCGAATTCATATTTATAAAGCAATAAAATATATACGTCAGTGTAATCGCCATCTAGGTACACTGACTGATTACAGTACCACATGTTACTTTTATTCAGATAAAGTCTGATTAAAGGTACTTATGTGAACCACTATGAAGTAGAAGCCCTTAATTCGATACACTAGTGAGTCTCTAAGCAGCTGCGAGGCATCTAGTGAATGTTTAAGCAGCCGCTATGCAGACACTATCAATGGCAGTATAAAGGCTGATTAGCGGTAGACATATTCAGCAATAAGCTGTAATGTGGGCCACAAGTCATCCATTATACAGCTATTAACGTCATAATAGTTCACACGTGCCCCTTTAATAAGGCAGTGTAATAGGAGTTCACAAATACCTTCTTATACAGCATTTGGCGTTATTTCATCCACTAAACAGCTCTTACTACGGTTAAGGCATTAGAAAAGGTTAAAAGCTGAATAGAGTCGTTGAAAATATACCTTTATAGCACTCGTAGCGTATTAATTGTAGTTTTGTCGGTCTTAATCAGCCTTAATGCAGCTCTTAATCAGCCTAAGCTGTTTAAATATCACTGACAGCTATTATGCAGCTGTAGGATCACCTGTGTACTTTTAAAAGAGTCTTAATACGCATAGAGTTTCAAATAGGTCTAAAAGTGAGTAGTTATACAGCTATCTGTGCTACTTGGGTATGGTCCATAATATATAGGTAGCATAGATGGGCTTTTATTTCTTCGCTTCGTTGCATTACTACGTATGACGTTTTCCGTGAAGGTCAGTGGATATTAGGATATGGGTAGTAAGTGCTCAGTGTGTGCGAAACAATATAAGTTGATGTAATGTTTTGTGTGTATAAAAAGTTAAGTTAATTTTCCTTGTGAAAGGAATGGAAACGCCGGGGTAATTGCGTAACACACTATCAGTAACACTGGTTTTCATTTTGACAGTTCGACAACATTCATTGCGTTATTTACGTTGTTGAACAGACCAATTTTTCGAACATATAAAGCAATAATAATAATAATAATTTATTTGCATCAAGTTTTACATTAAATACATGGTAATACATACAGTTTAAAGTAAATTAACAATAGCGTAGCGACACCAGCACCCTTGCTAAGTTGCCAAGACAACTTGTGTTAAAGATGCTGGGCCCGACCCTTTATTGGATGTTTCTTTATCGCATTTAGGTACATACATGCCATTTTGTAATTATACAACTGGTTCAATGGATTAGCAAAGTCCTTCAAAATTATCGGATTGTGATCGATGTATGGCACAATAAGGTCGCGGTTTCTTACAGTTTCTGACGTTTCCAATACTAACCCGCACACCTCAGTTGGTTTAATATTTTTAACAATTCTGTCACATATGACCTTTTCTAGCCTGCAGTAGACACCACTGTTCTGATAGTGCAGTTCCTAGTTTTTAAATATTACCTTGTTATCTTACCTTCTACATTTTATAAAATTAGGCCTCCAGGCCGTGTTTTAGCCATGGCAGCCAATCTCAAACGAGACTAGCCTTCGCTGCGGAAAATATTATAGTGAACATGGGTGTGCGCAGACACAGGTGCACCACCTCTCCCTCACTCTCATAGTCCGATGGGACACGCAATCCGGCACGACCGGGGAGAGATCAGGCGCAGGACTAACGACTTAACGTGCTTTCCGAGGCACGGGGGTATCACACCGCCAACTTCTAAACTCCGGGCTAATACTAAAAAATAATGTTGTAATGGAAAAACACAATAACACTTTTCCCGACCTGAAACCTAACTGCGTAATACACGATCACGACACAATTGGAATCGTTTTCATTTTGACAGTTCAACAACATTCATTGCGTTATTTACGTTGTTGAGCAGACACATGACACATTTTTTGAACAGCATATGAAGCAATGGATTAGCAATATCCTTCAAAATGATTCAAATTGAGATTGATCGCGTGTTACGCAATTAGGGTGCTGAAAATCGAACCCAGGACCCCACGCTCAGCAGTCACGCTTGCGACCACGAGACCAACGGGGCAGTTCGTTCTACCTTTTTATAAGCAATAGGCAGCTGCCCTGACTGCCTTGTGTCACCCCATCATTACCCTGTTTATCGCCATGTAACTTACTGTAAGCCTATCTATATCATCCCAGTGCTGGGAAAAGGCCTGTTCCCCAGTACTTCCAGGTCTTGTGATCCTGCCAGTCATGTAAGTTTGTGTCGATTAATAACATGTTTTTAATAGCTCAGCGAACCCTACAACCATTCCACTACATATCCCACGACATAATCAGCCTATAATGTTCCCACTGCTGGGACACTGGCCTCCTCTCTGTGAGAGGGACTCGGCCATAATCCACCACGCGCGCCCAGTGCGGGTTGGAAGATGTGTGTGTGTGTGTCTTCGAATTTTTGGTTCTAGGACATGCCAGTTTCCTCACTTTTGTAACAATATCTTGATTTAAAAAAGTGTCCGTGGAGTTTCTTGCCCGTTCTTCTCCATAGAGATCTACGTTTTTGGAATGGGCGACTAGCTTCAACTTTCTGACTAACTGACCGACTATTTAATTTTGACAATTCAAAAGTGCCTGTAAATGGTTTAATTGAAATAAATGATTTGTGTTTGAGTTTGAGTTTTGAGTTCACTCTCCTAACCAATGTCAGAAAAGTGAGGGACCACAGATTTTTCAGGTTTTTAATTACCGGAATTGCCCTTCAGTCGTATGTATGTAAAGGACCTAAACACGAATTGGGTTGTATTCAAAATCTAATCACCTAATGAACCTTGCTGAGCTGCCATTCAAGCACACCCGACGGAGACATTCAATTCAAATTAGACAACAATGTCGCAACACTATAATATAAAGACCACACATGATCTTAGCACAATCTGCTGCTTTGTCAAAACGAACATTTTCACTCTATAATAACCCACACACAATTAAATATAAGCTGTATAACACTACTCACAAGGCTCAAAACCATTTGGAGAACCAAAAATTATAGACATAACTTCTACTCGGAAGGCAATCGTAATCGGAAAGCGATAAAGCGCTACCGGCGACTCATAAAAGCGCTTCAGAATACAGGGGTCTAATTAAAGCGCTTGACTTTACAACCTTTCAGGACATTCGTGACACTTAATTCCGAGTTGTTTTGTTGCATCATTATCAAGTTTAAGCTGTTGGGACACACGGACCTAGCGCCTTAGCGGTCTGCTCAAGGATTTGAGAGGCGTCTGTCATTTTCTTGTCAATTTATTATTAGGTATTGCGTGTTTTGCGCTAGAATAGTGTAATTTAGATGAGCACTGATGTGTTTTAAATTGCTTAATTTATATTAGATGCTACCGAGGTATGACCTAATTTTTTGTACATAAAAACCCTCACAGTTGAGCTGAATCTATACTTTTAATAATATTATAATGAGGTAAAAATTTGTTTGTATGTAGGGGGTAATCTCTGGAAGTATGCACGGCTACACATCAAGCTATACATAACCAGTATAAGCTGACATCTGATTGTATGAAAAACCTATACAATGCGAGGTCAGCTAAAACTGGAATTGTATAGCTTGATGTGTAGCCGTGTGTACCAGTCGGTTTTGAAAAAATCTTTTTGCATTTGATAGTCCAATTCTTTAAAAAGGCTGTTAACATCACGCTATGATGCTTAGAAGCCGAGCAATAAAGCCAGAAAGAAAGTAAACTGAAAACGCAGTGATAGCCCGGGCAGCTGATGCGATGCGATGGGTTGGGGGAACAAGAACTTTCACGCGGGCAAAGTCGCGGGCAGAAGATAACTTTGAAAATATAATGTACACAAAGCGAAGGCATATTTCCAAAAGTAGGTACATCATTACATTTACATACATTTTTACATTTTTTTATAAAACGTTACCCCACACTAGGAACCTCCCCCACCGTGGATGCTTTTACAAACATTTAAACTCACATACACAAACATCCAGGTTTGAACTTTGTCTTATAAATAGTACCTACATTATTTTTATCTCACGAAGCGACACGCGCTCTTCTTGTGTTTACCAAGTGTACAAACACGCTGTGAATGTGTTTGTAAGTGCAGGAGCTCTCGGTACCATCCCAGACAATGGCGAAATCGCAAGTGAGTCTGTGAGTCTGCGCGTGTGTCTGTATGTTGACGCTACTCGTCTTCACGCATTCATTCAGAGCGTGTTTAAACACTCGGTTACCACAAGTAAAGTGCGTGTCGCTTCGTGATATAAAAATACTTCTTCCTACCGTGTAGATGGCCAAAATATAGTTTTTTTTCTTATTTTTGTTTGGCCCAAAATTCAGCAACGCGGATAGCAATCACCGACGTAGCCATTAGGTCCCCACGTGTGCAGGTGACGGCATGCGGTGCAAGATGGGAGGTGAGCCATTGTCTGTGGAGATATAAAAATACTGTATGAAGATAGATACACGCGTACGTTCATAGGTACCTATATTCACTGACGCCACGAAATCACTCCATGATTGCATTAAGCGGTTTTATTCAATCAAGCACATTGTATCCAATCATATAATTGGCACTTCCAGCCAAATTTTTGAGGTTTTATAGGCGATAATGATTACTCAGGTGATGATAGGAATTTGCCTCTAGCTACGAGTAGGTACTTATCTCTTCAACAGGTCACGAGAACGAGTTTTATTTTAGCTATGAATGAGTAAGAATCATACATTTGAAGAGACTTACGATGAAGGGAAACATCGTAAGGAAACTAAACTTTATGCCCTTTCATCATCTGAATTAAAAAAATCAGTTCAGCCGTTTTGCTACGATGGCGCAAACAGATACACACGATAAACTTATAACGCCCCTCTGTTTTGTCGGGAGTTAAAAACTACAATCGTCTGCTCAGAACAAATCTGAGAATCTACAGCAAAATGTATATTATAATACAAACAAACATGTTTAGGTATGTAGCAAACTGTAAGTATGCAACTTAATTTTAAGCTTTTTTTATCACATCATGACCTCAGTAGTAATAATTGTAAGTAATATTATTTTAAAGTATATTTTGATCAAATTAGGGGGGAGGGTGGGGGGGTTTATGTGTGTAAACGCACCCACGATACAGGAGAAATTCCTAGTGTGGGGCAATGTTTTTTTAAAAAGACAAAATTAACTCATTATTAAAAAAAAAAATTTAATCATTTCATTTTAAGGTTTTTTTTTTTTTTTTTTTAAGCAAAATATGAGGAACCATTTATATTTAAAACCTTTTATGTACGTAACATATTTTAAGCAAAATAATGATAAATGATGTTTTTTGATGATGATTTTTCAGCTGTTGCCCCACTGTGGGACAATAAGTTTCACGAGCAAGTTTCCCGGTGAAGGTTGTTCTTGTTCCCACTCGCGGTCCAGTGTCGTAAACGGTCTCTTAGCAAAAAGAGTGGTCTCAGATTCCATCTGAGCATTAACATACAAATTATCATCTCTAATATGATTGCCAAATTTAATAATAACTAGCTGCGCCCCGCGGTTTCACCCGCATAAGTTTCGATCCCGTGGGAATATCGGGATAAAAAGTATCCTATATGTTAATCCTGGTTATAAACCATCTGTGTGCCAAATTTCATCCAAATCCCTTCAGTAGTTTTGGCGTGAAAGAGTAACAAACATCCATACATCCATACAAACTTTCGCATTTATAATATTAGTAGGATGAGTATTGCTTCAGAATAATGATACTATTATACAGTATGTAACAAAAACCCTGTTGTTCCAAGTAGGGACGTTTTCAGAATCGATATCCGATGGTAATTACGTAAGTCAATTAAAAAAATATTGAAAAAAAAAAATCAAAATTAATATTTTATAATAAATATTTGAAAAGTAACACTGATTGCTCACCCCTGCAAAGAGAAATAGGTAGCAACCGGTCGCTTTGTCGCCGCCCGCCGCGCCGCACACTACCGTACTACACTAAGGTCATGAACTCGTCACGTGTCGTTCACATCACTCAGCTGTTTGACTGATAGATAACACTTTGGGAACGTTAGTTTGAATTTTTCAAAAAGTTGCCTTATCAAGTTTGACGATTGATAATTACAATAAACACATAACCAGGCCTCCGTCACTCCATGTACTTGCACGTTATAATTACCTACCGCCCGGCCGAGCGGTCCGGGCCGTTTGCGGCCCAAATTCAGTGCTGTGGGATCGCGCCAAAGAGTATAATAATAATACGGGAATCGCGCGGTGTGAAGCAATCACAACTGTACGTTTGAGTATTTAGGCACATTTTAGCATGCAGCGGTTGCTGACGAGACGGAGTAGGCTTTTATAGCAGTAGTTAATTTTCTACTAAGTGAAGTATCTGTTACGTAGTAACTATTTAGTCATTTGTGGACATAACTAACACTTTAAAATTAATTTGTTTACCCACAAAGCACGTACTTCCGTAGGGTCTTCTTCAAACATCACGAGGATTTCTTCCTCAATGTCATGGTCTCGAGTCCTCGGTTATCCTGCGATACGATGTTGGTCTCGACCGTGCACAGACCCAATGTTGAACGTCCGTATGTGGAGACGTTGGGAAGCCATAGTCGACGCAAAGTTATGTTCCTTGGAGTTGCGAAACGTTTTTGGTACACTACAATATTCCTCATTTGAATAAGACATTTTGGAAAAAACGCACACACAGAATTCACTCACAAAATCACAATAATTTGGTTCTTTTTCTGTCAACGTACGATACATCCGTGCGGACGTAAGTTGCGCGGGCGACTGAGGGACAGTGAGGGGGACAATCGGCTAGTGGCGGTCGTACTCAAAGGGAGTTTGTGCGTGCCGCCTGCTTTGTGTTTTGGCGGTTGGCGCCAACCTGTCTGTCTAGCTATCGCGAATCAAAGGGGCCGCCGCCGGCGGCGGCAATCTTTATCGACCGTAGGCGAGATCCATTAGTACTTGTAAGTTCAGATGTTATAAACATTTTGTAACAATGTATCGAATTTAAAAACTATCTGATTATGGACAATGTTCGGCCACCATTGTTTTTTTTTTTTAATTATAACTTCAATAATGGTAAGCCTATAGGTATATATATACGCTCCTACAAGGAACAACAGGGTTTTTGTTACATACTGTATGTATTTATTTTCTCACGCCATTAAACATTACAGATATTGTTACACATGATATATTATTTGGTAACAGGAACTTTCTTGAATCAAGGAGTTTATAAGCCGTTAATTTTATATAAAAGGTGGTTTGGGTATTTACTCATTAGGGCGTTTGTCCACCGCAGCCGTCACCCAGAAATGAGATTATTCGAACGGAACGTGACGTTCCGGTGAGGGCGATCTTTTGTCTACAGCGACCGCACTCAGCGGCGGTACAGTATGTTAGTAAAGACAAACAAAAGCCGGATGAACGGGGAACAGTGTGTAAACAAGATCAAACGTATTTCGTATTGCCGGCACATCGGCCCGTCACAATCTCGGGCCGAGTACTAGCGCTCGCGCCGACTTCAGCGGCCGGGATGACACGGCGGCGCTCGAGTGAAGGACGTGCGATGGGCACGCGACCATAGCACATGTATCTCTTACTGAACAGACAACTGTACTGCTGGGGAGTTTGTTGCACTACTTCTTCTTCCCAGCGAAAGCGCTACGCAGGCTTTTTGTAGAACTGTCTTATGTAATTTTGACGTGCGAAAAGTGCTGATTCTCAGCCCAATTTTGATAAATGACTTTTGATTTTATTTTTTATTTTGTATGTTCTCGGTGACGGATGACCCAGTGACGACCGCGGTGGACAAACGCACTTAGTCGTTATGTTATAAATGTCTAACAGAAGCCTCTCCACATATATAGCTTGATTATATTCACCGACTAATTACTTTCCGGTATGTCAGGTACTCAGGTACGTTCAAACATTCCCGGAATTTAATTTCGCTAATTTGCCGTTCAGCAAATAATTTGATTCCGTGAAATGTGCTCGCGTTATTTAGTATTTAGAGTATTTACTGTGGTAAATAATATATTTCTGTAGCTGCGTTAAAACGTCACTTGTGTTTAATTAAATCTGACCGGACAGTTAAGTGATCAAATGCTTTAATAAACAGTTTGTGCTAACTAGGTATTTTAGGTTTTAGCTTAATTATTATAATTGTGATTGGGTTAAATGCCAGATTAAAATGGTTAGGCACGTCTTCCTACCTTCACAGGATATAATAATGAATTTATTTGTTTTCTCTTACAATGGTTTTGTAGCGCACTGTGAATTTATACAACGTGTTTTTTTTTATATCCCATAACTCTAGGGTGTCATTGTGCTCATCATTATGAACAACTTTTACTATGGGAACAAACTTGAAAACATTTATGGTCGTATAACTCGTCAAAATGTAGGGAACACCAGATTTTTGTTTCGCGTTCAAAACTGTTGAGCAGTCTTGAACTATACAGGGTGGTAGAGACTGACGGATAAACTGGTATTGCCATCAAACGGGCGCAAATCTGTTACTGTGGCTGTTACTGAGAAATTCCTAATGACAAATCCAATAACACTTTACCCAACCTGGGAATCAAACCGGACTACTAGACCAACGAGGTAGACAATCGACAACTCATCATCATCTGTCTAGCCTTTCCCCAACTCTGTTGGGGTCGGCTTCCAGTCTAAGCGGATGCAGCTGAATACCAGTATTTTACATGAAGCGACTACCTATCTGACCTCCACAACCCAGTTACTGGGATAACGACACCTCTTGGTAAGACTGGTTGTCAGACTTTCGGGTTTCTGACGACCCGTAATGATTGCCAAAGATCCACCAATGACAGCCGGGATCAAAGGCTTAACGTGCTTTCCGAGGCACGGAGGTTCTTGATATGTAAAGATGGTCACCCATCCACGGACCAACCGCGGCAAGCATAGCTTAACCTGATCGTCCCGCACGGCTGTTATTACTTAGCCACAAGCCCCTAATCGACAACTATTGGTAAGAAAAACAACATACAACATTGGTTTTAAGTAAAGCAATCTCCAAACCCATCTGAAATAGTTTTTTAAGTCTGAATTTTTTTCTCGTATCTTAACTTTTTTTATGGTCCATTCAGATACCGATGTACCAGTTCATCTTCATAGTTCGATGAAAAAGCATGATCGCTTTTATGGTACAGATGCCAGCCAGCACATCAAGCTACTACAATCTGTCAAATGTATTTAATATTTCAACTTTATCGCTAAAGCATTAGGTTCAAGGTTGATGGGAAAATTTGACAGTTTCGGGTAGCTTGATGTGCTGGCGTCTGTACCTTCATTGGAGTGGCATTCTCATATCGTGCTCCGCGTTCGTTCGTTTAATTATCTGTATCAAATATCTCTGAATTCACGTTACATATGTACCGTTAATGAGCAGCATTTCATGAATATTTCCCATAGTAATTGATTTTAGTCGATTAACTCATGTTTAATTAGTTTTAAACGAAGGTATTTTGTTGGTAAACCAGGAGGCCAATTCCCGTAATTAAAAAAATTCAAAATCTAGTCGCAATCTAATCTCAGCGAAAATCAAAATCAAAAACTGGTCAAAAATGTAGGGAAATTATAGGTATTTTTAACAGACTGAGATCAGAATGTGAACGTTCTTGAAATTACGAGATTTGCCCCTCAGATGTTAAGCTTATAGTAATTACAAATTATGATGGCACCAATATAACTTTACGTGTGGCGAAAAAACGAACTAAATTGAAATGTATTAAATTTGACAGTTCTTTGACAGCTGTCAAAGCAAGCAGCGCGGGAATGAGGTGTCAAAATAAACTGGATGGCTTGTACTAAAAGTATAATCGCTTAGGAAACTTGTGATACACGTCATAAAACACCTTATTAGATGGTAATAAGAAACTTCCGCTATTAAGTAAATATTGTACCGAGGTTGCCTCGTTGGTCGAGTGGTCTGAAGCGCTACTACCGAGCGTAAGGTCCTGGGTTCGATTCCCGGGTCGGGCAAAGTGTTATTGGGGATTTCTTTCTGAAATTTTAGTACTCCCCTATTACATGAGTCTTAAACATATCTGGCGAAGTGTGGGTGTACTATAGGGACACCGCTGCCTAACCTTTCAGGGAATAAAAGCGTGATGTTATGTGTGTATATGAACCGATTCTTCTCTCTGGATATCCTGCGTAAATGCCTACTATTTATTTAAACTTTGTGTTTATATCTTAGTACTTATTATAAATGGTTTTGTATGTTAGTGTAAGTCGCAATATCGGTGATGGCCGCTCTGGGACCTTTGTGGTTAGAACTAAAAGAAAAAGTTTTCACTTCTGTCAGTCCCTGACTATGTTTTTTTCATTATTCGACTGGTTACTCGAACGTTTTCTAAAACCTATCATTCGGTGTTAAAACACACGCGTATTTATTTAATCGAAATGGACCATCCGTTTTTATTGTTAGTGGTTACCAATATTCAGATTTGCGGTGTCACGTTTTGGTAAAATCGTTGTTTGGCACATTTTTTTGCTTTCACGTGTGTTTAGTTAACGTGTGGTGGTACACATTTGAATTTACTGATCCAAAAACTCAACTCTACTTTTTCATTACAAGAAAGAAAGAGACGACAAGATGACAATAAATTCTTATAATAGCCAGCCAGGCTGAAGTGGGAGTGGGCAGGACACGTCTCGCGAGTGCACCCCGTAAGATGGGCAAAGATGACGATCTTTGCCCATCTTACGGGGTGCACTCGGAGGGACGGAGGGACGACATCGCCATCGAGGTAGAATACGGCGAAGGTGGTTTAACGAACTGGTAATGTTTGCAGGGCCAAGATGGCCAGAGATCGCAAGATGGGAGGTTTGGAAGGAAAAAAAGGGGATGCCTTTGCTCAGCACTGGGACACAAAGTAGACAAACAAAAAAAAAATCTAAAGTTGCGTACAGACTATATAACAAAACATGTTATAAAACATAGTTAAATAACATGTTTTACAAATGTGGTTACAAAAACAAGTTATATAGCATGTTATTAGTTTGTGCAACAATTTTATATAACTTCTGCGCATGAGTCACATCATGCCGTGTACTCGATGTGCGACCGCAGCGCGCAGAACTGACACGTATTGCATTGTTATATTACACTGTTATTTTAATGTGTACGGTCTTGCTATATGTTTCATTGTGATACAACAGTGTTAAATAATGTGGACGTGCAGAACGAGCAGAAGTTATAAAACATGTTACTTAATCTGTACGCACCTTTATGCCGTTTCCAGTCTCTGTACAAAAATTCAACTAGCCAGTCACTAAAGCTAGTCAAAGATTGCCAAACCCATAGTCGGCGCATCACTACTATTTAGTTTGTTAGTTTGAAAAAACACTTTATGTATTTTGATGTTAGGATTTATTTGAAAATCTCAAAATACTCCGATGCATTAGTATTGCCAGTGTTTTCACTTACTATTGTATTGTCGTCTCCACACTCCATAGTCACCAGACTAAAGCCAACATTATACACTACATATATTATTATACACACCTCTAACATACAAACCTTCGCGAGAGTGGCGAATTAGCGTTTAAATACTAAATAAATATCTTGTCTCAACGAAATTCTTCTATAAGTAATATGTATGTGTCCCTATTTAAGTTCTGGTGATCTGTAATACAGGTTTATACTATAACAGACACCAGCTCCGAACAAACACTTGACTGAAATTGTTTTTGTTATGTCAGTTAATTTTTATCGTATAAGTCTTGTTTTTGTGGGAGAAATAAAGATATTATGCAAGGTCAAAATGGACCTACAAAAAAAAGTTCAATATAGTCCCGGCTGTCATTCGTAGATCTTTGGCAATCATTACGGGTCGTCAGAAACCCGAAAATCTGACAACAAGTCTTACCTAGGGGTATCGTATTACCCAGTAACTGGGTTGTGGAGGTCAGATAGGCAGTCGCTTCATGTAAAATACTGGTATTCAGCTGCTGGTTAGAGTGGAAACCGACCCCAACATACATAGTTGGGAAAAAGGCTAGGCAAATGATGAAATTTGGATTCCATACACTCTTATAAAAATGGTAGAAAATATTCCAAAAAGTCTCCATCACTGTCCGTCTGTATGTCACAGCACAACACTTTTATTTCACGGAGCTTTGTACCTAATGACATTTTAATGACTCGGGCGCTGTTTCAAGTTTTTTAACGCCCGTCGGCTATTCCAATAGCCGAGACAGACCAAACAAACTTAAATCGGTATTAACATGGTCGTCGTACCGAATATTAGTAGAATGTGTGTCTTTATACAGCAGCTCAACTCGGGAGGAACCTTGAAATATCGGCGTCCGATTGGAGGCCTCAATCTTGAAAACCCATCGTTCGATCTGAGTTTGCAACTGACGTCACATAGACAGAAAGAAAGCTCCATGAAGATACTGGAAAAAGGATGCCTTTATACTGGGCATAGACATGGCAGGTAGTTGCTATTACTTTACACTAGTAAATACAGATGACAGCAATGAAATGTTCTTCTTTTAATACAACTGATTGCACTCTATGCATGATTGCATGCATGTAAAGGATAATTCGAAGACATGTGACATCCGCCAACCCGCACTGGGCCCGCGTAGTGGATTACGGCCCACTCCCTCTCACAGAGAAAATGCCTATGTCCCAGCAGTGGAAACATTATAGAATGATAATGTAAAAGGATACGAACGTGCTCACATTGTTGTAAAACCCATATTGAAGAAAGCACGCATTTATAGCTGTCAAGATCTTCACCCACCGGTTCTTGATGCACGTGTGTTGATCCTAAGTTGCGCTACTGTTTGACATTGACTGTGTCACGGAACACCACTTTCCATTTGTACATCACCCACAGCCAAGCATTACATGCAGAAGCATCATTAACTCGTTTTGAATAGAACTTGTAATTGATTTCTAATTTACTTCAAATACAACTTAGTTTACTTCGTTAACTTTCACGTGAGTTCCGTTTGTTTGAAGCCGAATTGAGTAATTAAAGTTTTATTCGATTTTTTAAAGGTATCTTTTAATCTATTTATGACCTGGTTGATTTATTTGATGTTCTAACATAATGATTTACGAGGTAAATCATATCTAAATTATCTGCCACGTTATAAGTAGCAAACGGTAGTAGTAAATACATAGGTAAGTAATTATTAGATAATTATGGTATGACGCATCATACCTCATAACTTTAACTAAAAATTTTTTTTTGTCCGGTTTAAGAGACCTAGCGTAATGTTTAGCCTAGCCGTAAGAGACGGGCTATGAAGTACAAAAATATTTTTTCAAATCCGACGAGTAGTTCCATAGATAAGCGCGATCAAACAAACAAACCTTTCAGTTTTATTATTTTATTTTTTGTTTTTAATCTGACATTGAAGTCTTTTGTGATTGCGTTTTTTCGTATAAAATTTTGACATTACACCTGTCAAATTAGTATCTGAGTTTAAAAAAGGAACTTTAGTATAGATTAAATTGTTTTTTTAATCTATTTTTTTATAAAGTCGCTTTACCCTACACGTTCCGTAATTGTACCTTAGCTTTATGACATTGCAAGACCTTTAAACATTCATTATCATCTTCCTAATCCTTGCCCCATGTTACTTGGAGTCGGCACAACACGTTTCCTTCTTCCATTCTCCCCTGTCACATCACTTCAGTATGCAAATAATTATAAGCACCAAAGTACCCCAAAAGTAAACTATCCAAATAAAACATAACCCACAAATTATGTAGAACACACTTAACATTTAAAACAAAAGTTTAGGAGGGGTTTAAAGTGCTATCTCAGATCGCACCCACCCATCATAATAACTTGCGGCCCGCTTGATAACATGACAAATTGCTGGTCATAATAAAAGTCCATTTTGGCACAGTTCCAGTGTAAAACGATGTTAAAAAGAACTACGTTTTTAACAAACTACTGTTTTATAGCTTGGTTCTGAAATATGGGTTATATCTAGCTGTAAAATTTGGTTTATTTTACACAAAGTCTGGGCTTTAGAGTTTTGCATATTCGGTGTTTGGAGGTATGAGGAACAGGGTGTAAAGTTCACTCATCCTCCATTGAAAAGGGAGGATCCTCCGACCAGACGGGTGTTATATCTGGCAGGCAATTGCCCCAATGGTTGATATTGGGAAATTGTATCTATGCTAATTGCACGGTAAACTCTGCTTGCGAGATGCAGGATTTGCGTGACGTCAGTATGACGCGTTGTTCGCATGTGGCGTTGTAGATACCGCTACAGGTCTGTGTTTACCCTGCTACACAATGGCCTAGTGGTAACGGCAGCGATTTACGAGTACGTACGAGGTCGTAGGTTCGAATCCAGACAGGCGTTTTACTTTAAGTAAATTATTTCATCACCACTGCTCTCAGAAACGGTGGAAGGAAAATATCGAGAGGAAACCGGCATGTCCTAGAACCAAAAATTCTAAAATATGTGATATCTACCAACCCGCATGATGATGGTCCACTCCCTCTCACCGAGAGGAGACCTGTGTCCCAGAAGTGGGAACATTAAAGGCTGATTATGCTTACCATGCTTGAACAATACATAGAACGTTAAGACCAAAGATTGAAGGTACACGAGTAGAGTACATCCACATTTATGACGGCATGGTTGGCGCAGTAGTTAAGCGATTGACTGCTGCGCTGCGTGTCGCGGGTTCGATTCCCGCACGGAACAATTAATATTTGTATGACCTACAATTAGTTGTTCCGGGTCTGGCGGTTTGTGTATGTGAGTTTATATGTCTGTAAACGCACCCACGACACAGGAGAAAACCTAGCGTGGGGCAACTTTTTTTTTTTTTTTTTAATTAAAATTTAGCCAGTCATGCAGCTAATAAGAAATTCTTACTGGAAAAATCGGGGATCTAACCCAGGACGGCCCTGAGTACTTTGTCGCTGCTTGCGACCACTAGCCCAACACGATAGTTTATAGCAAATTAACACTTACCTAATAAAAAGTAACCATCAAAGACTTCTTCATTAAATCCCAATTGCAACTAAAGAGCGATTGATGTTAACCGATAGAAAAATCTTAATTATATACCGTGTTTAACGACCCATTATAGACCATTAACTTTAACTCGCCCATGTAAACGAGAAACCGATTGCTACTGTCTCCCGCGTACCTTATTACAGGCCTGCCCCATAGTTAACCTACCATGGAATGAGCCACCTGTCTCGACGCCGACGAAGCGACTAGCTATCATTTAAGTCCATACACACACCACACCACACCTCATCACAAAACTCATACACATACTAACACTTCACACTTAGTATAAGTTTACATATGTTTGCACCTTATAATGATAAATGATTTTATTTTTGTAAGTAGGTTTGTACAAACACTTTTACACGTCATTCATATTTTAAAACTAGATGAGGTCGGCGTTTCCTATCTGACTAGTCTGAGAAGAAAGGCCGAAACAAACTCAGAGGTCACAGTCTCTTTTAAAGTCCAGACATAATCTTGGTCAGATCATATGAAGACCATGTAGATCGATGTCTGAGGTGGTTTTTTAAGGAAAGAACCACACAGATTGAGAGGACCTGTCCAGCCAGTGCACGCATTTGTCAGAAATCGTGCAGCTCAACTCAAAACTTAAGGAGCTCGACGATTCGACGAACAATACCAAAGAAAGGACATTTGGGTAGGCCACATTAATTACTCAAACTGCCAGACCATGACAAAAACTAACAGAACAGAGAGAAAAACTAAAAATAATATAAATAAAATGACCCACATAGTCTTCACATTTACAATAATTAATTCCAGTCTAACCGGATGCAGCTGAATACCAGTATTTTACATGAAGCGACTGCCTATCTGACCTCCACAACAAAAAAAATGAAGAATTAAATTATTAAATTATTTTCTCGCTCATAAAACGTACAAACGATTGTAGGTCCCGTGTAAGTGAAAGAGATACAAATATTAATAGTTGAGCGCTAACTGTTTTGGTACTTTATTGTCGCAGCGACAAGAGGAGCGCTCGCTTAGCAGCGCTCGCTTAGCGACGCTCGCCCCACCTTGCTCGAGCCAGCCTTCGCCGCTGAGCCTGTTTTAAATTCGTCCCTAAATAATTCCGATCTAGCCTCTCCCAGCGACGGCCTAAGCCGAGGCCCGTACCCCACAGGTGCCCTCAGCGTGTAGTCGCTTAGTTTTTAAGTTTTTTAAGCCCTGGCTGGAGGCCTTAATTTATTGAGGCATCCACAGGCAAACCCGGTTAAGCAGACGATAACCTGATAGGTAGAACGGCGAGATGCCAATAAAAAAAAAATGCGACGCTCGCTTGGCGGCCAGAACACTCTCTGAAAGACTCAAGCTTGCTACATACGCATACCAGCGCGTAATGGCTCGTTGCCGTCGCGCACTCGCTGCTCGCCAACTAGTTCTTAGTTGCTTGCTCTACTGGCCGCCGATGGTGGTGTGACAGATGCCTCTGACATATCTTTTTTTAACACTCCTATGATCAACACTAATAAAACATAAAGCCTACTTTAAACCGTCTTTGCGGCACCTACATGGCTAATAAGTTACACGAAAAGACTTTCGCTACCGTACAGAGGCGAGAATGGCTATGCAAGACTCGTAGGCGACAATAGCCAGGCGATTTTATTTTGTTTATATTATTGAAAGGTACAAAACGACAACAAAGCATGTTGATTGATGAGGTCACAGCCACCTACGGACATTTGAAATAGTAGACGCAACGCTGTCATCCCACAGACTGAGTTGATATGTCTCAAAGCAAGAGTGAAAAGGCATCTTCCGGGCACGCTCGTTCCATCATAGACCTCATTCATCGCTTTCCTTCAGGCGTGATCGAGGTCAGGGGCAGGCCCATCCAAAAACATGTCACCCTGAGCAAGGCTGCTTAATAATACCAGCCTATTATTGTCCCATTGTGTCGGGCGAAGGCCTCTTCTCATACAGAAAAGTCACCAGCATTGATCACCATGCTGAAGACGGCTTGTCGATTACAGACTTATAATTATTATTTTTTTTTAAAAAAAAACCTTGCCCCACACTAGGAATTTCTCCTGTGTCGTGGGTGCGTTTACAGACATATAAACTCACATACACAAACAGCCAGACCCGGAACAACTAATTGTAGGTCATACAAATATTTGTTCCGTGCGGGAATCGATCCCGCGACACTCAGCGCAGCAGTCAATCGCTTAACCACTGCGCCAACCGTGCCGTCGTATTAACCACTAACTGCACCCCACGGTCACCCTCATAAGTCTCGATCCCGTGAGTATATCGGGATCAAAAGTATCCTGTGTCTTAACCTAGTTCATGGTCTACCCATGTACCAAATGTCATCCAAATCCGTTTAGCCGTTTTAGCGTAACAAACAAACATTCAAAAAATCGAGAAAGCGACAAACTAATCTATGTCATTTATGTCCAGAATTCACTACTGTCCATTTACAGATAATTTACCTCTGACTTTGCATCAGTATCCAAATCATAGTGATCTTTATTCTCACTCTCATAAGGTCGCTGTGTTGGATTGCTGCCACTGACAAGTCTGTCAAAATCATTGTGATCTTATTTCTCGTTACAATAAGGTTGCTTTTAACTCGCTGCTGTTAGATGTAAAATAACTGCGGACTGTAGGTTAGGATTTCCTAAAACCGTGATTTGCGCTGCTTTCAACTTAGATCACGATGAAATTCTTGTCTTATAACATTTGTAAGTATCATGCGGCTTTAAAAAAAATAGAAATAAAGAGAAAAAATACATTTATTTAGCATAGACTAAAAGGCGCACACTATCATATACATCAGATACAAATAAAATGTAAAGTGCGTTGTAAGAAATTAGCAGGAATCTGTGTCTCACGACTGCGCCCAAAAGGCCCAGAATCTCAGGCCAAAATCTCATTTGGACAATTACCTATTCAAAGCGGTAACCTCTCCCTCAGGTATTTACACATTACTCTCCCGATTTCATGGAAAACACATAAAAGCTCCGCCAAAGTAATGATTTCGCGCAACTCGTCTCGAAGGAAATAAAATGTAAGTAATGATGTTGTTTGGAGATTGAAACAAATTGATAGTCGGTGCCATAAGAGCTTCGGCAATAAATCTCAGAACTGTTAACCCACTGCTTACGGGTTAACTTGACTTTGAACCAACCGCGATAGGTGATGTGTTTGAATTCACAAGTTGGTTTGGAAATTATGTTGAAATCTTTCTAAATGTGTTCGATTGATTATTCAGAAATCGAAAGCTGTGATACAATAGTTATTTATTTTATTTGTAGGCGTTAGTATCCCATTGCTGAGCCAAGATCTACTACTACCCCTACTCTCTTCCCACCTCTCTCTGTCCAGAGCTGGCAAGGACCAATCTTTATCAAAGGAGTCCAACTCATCCCGCCATTTCTGTCTGCGCCTGTCGCGATGTCTTTTGCCATTAAGCGGGACCCACTAGGTCGTATATTTGGCCCATTGATCGTTTGACATGCGGCAGAAAATACGTGCATTATCCGGTGCCCTTAACGTGTAGTCGATTAGTTTTAAAGTTTTTCAAACCCTGGCTGGAGGCTTTAATTTATTGAGGCACCCACGCAAGTCCGGTTAAGCAGACGACAACCTCCTATGATGATATGCGAGATGCCATTCCCAAAAAACAAAAAGTAGTTTTGACTTGAAGATAATGGATGTCAAATCTTCCAAAAGATGGCTTCCTTCATTCACCCTGTGCGCAAGTCAGTGATGTGTAATATCAAGTTACCCGCAGCGCAGCCTTGCGCTAGACAAGCGGATATAACTTCCGTGCCTTCATTACCATCACTGTCTCTTACCGTTATAGAATAGAGTAGAATAGAATACTGTTTATTATGTATACCATATAAATTACAGACATGAACATAGAAATTGTACAAAGTTTGACAATGGGCGGTCTTTTAAAGACAACCTTTGGATTTGGATGGATTAAAAAGGGGAAGGAGAGACAAATACAAAAAAAAATAATGACATATTACGAAGGCAAAAGATAAATAGATATAAAATAATGGAATGCTTTATTCATTTTACTGCAGTTGTTTGATTAAGCAACCACAATGCTGGTAAACAATAGAGAATTGAGATGATAGGTAATGGTTGTTTGTTTTGTGACCATGTTTAACATCGGACCCCTCGCGGCCACGTGTCTCGAGTGCCACTCGAAATATCTATGAAATTTCATTGGACACAAGTGGAAATTACAACCATATTTTAGGGGTCCGCAGTGACATAAGAAAGCCTCATGGGCAATCTATTAGTCTGTCACAGGAATGTGTCCCGGAAACTTTATAACCTTATCTAGAATTCTTGTCTTAACAAAAATATGTTAAACGTGTAGTTGAAATGTGTGTACTTATCTATTTTTTTTTTCAATTTACAACTTTTAAATAGTTGCAGTTTAAGTTTTTCCGTTTTCCTGGCTTCTTATTTATTTACCAAGTTAATTGAGAAGTTTGCTGAATGCAAATAACGAAAATACAAGGTGTTTTTTTGCATTCTCGTCAAATTCAAGAAGGTAACTATGCTACTAATTCTCGACACGAATCAATAATAAAATACCTAACTAGGATTTTTTTTTTCTAATTTACGGAAATCGGCATGGGTGGGACACGAATTTTAAAATGCGGCCTGTGTGAGACCGCACTGTAACTGCCTCTTTACACACACATAAAAACGCGGCCGTTTATACGATACCAAAACGCGATTCTGTTCTTTGAAAGTGGTGTATTCTGAAATACTGTCAAACTTAAATAACTAAAAAAACAAGTATGTATTCATTATTTATCAGGGATCGTAATTTTATTTCATTATTTATGTATTTTTATAACAGCCTCCTGAAATTTTACGAGGATGCAAAACGACAGCTTGTATATGTCGAGAAACTCGACTTACTCGTTAATTTTTTTTTGTAAAAACTTGTCTCAATACAAAATTAGTGTAGTCTAGAAATAATGTTGTGTAATTAAAAAATAACAGTAAATTAAGAAGTAAATACAGGGACAAATTAAATTAGCTAGCGAAACTCCGTAGACGTGATGGGAAAAAATGAATTAATTTGATGATGTTTTTGTGGGGTCATCGACCGCAGTTAGTGTAGTCTCTTAAATATCAGTTTCTTTTAAGCTTAAAAGACGTGATAGTTATCGATATTAAAGCATGATAAAACAAAATTAAACAGATTTTCTCAATTCATACTTCAAGTAACAGCAAAAAAGCGGTCGTTCAAAAAATTTTATTTCACATAACATGGGGACTTAGGAAACGTCAGAAGCTAGGTGCACGGTTCCAATTGGTCGTTTACTATGGAGAAGAGCTGGCAAGAAACTCTACGGTTACTCTTTTAAAATAATTGACTTTTACAATGTTTTCAAATTGAGCCCCATAAAAATAACAACAAACCTTTTTTATTTTTATCAAATCGTGTTTGGATATCGCTTCCCATCTCGTCTGCAGAGTTTCGCTAGCTAATTTAAGTTGACCCCTTAAAACAATAGAATTTATGTAATTTTATCAAGTTCAATGTCTCCACGGAACCACACTTCACCCACAGCGCGACCGTGCTCCACGCACTTAGCAGGCATATTTCTTATTTAGGGTAAGTTGTCCCACATTGAACCAGGTAAAATTCGGAAGCTCATAACATCACTATTTACGCTTCGAAGCGTTCAAGATTTTGTGTTTAGCTGGGGAATTTATTTACCTAAAAATGTGCAATTATGAATTTTCAAGTTTCGTGTTAATTTCAGAATAATAAAAGTTTTTGTGAAAAATGAGAATTGGTTAAATGTGTACTCTAGGACGTGCACAATGAACCAGGGTATTTTTCACATTGAACCACCTTATTTCACATTGAACCACCATAATTAGTATACATGAATGATCAACTTTTTAGCAAATAAAATATCATTTTCATAATAATTTAGTGTTTATTGTGAGCATAATAATCTTTATCATAAATTGTCAGTCTTAAAAATCACAACAAAATGTGCTATCATAATAATATGTTCTCCCGGTTAAATGACGTCGCGCGGGCTAAGCTGCATGCATCCGGCTTTTTGATGGATATGTCACCATGGCGTTTTCTAAATGACCGGAACCACTCTTTCCCTGCAATTTTATCTCGCTCCCAACAATCTGGAATCTATAGGTTGTTAATTTTTGCCATTTCGTATGCCACTTTGTGAATCCTTAGAAGTGAGGCCATAAAATTTCAAAGCACATTCTTTAACGTAGGTCTTGTAAATTTCTTCTTGTTCTGCTGAAAAAATGAAGTGGTTTTCATAATTGGGTATCAGTCTTTTGTCGGAAAGATCCTCATCAGCGACGTTCAAATTTTGTGCAACATAACGGCGTAAGGTGGGATAGGCAATGTTGAAAGTTCTGCCCTATGCATCTTTAAGGCTTTCAGCATATTTGAAGCTGAATGTCTCTTTTCCTCTGTAAAACTTTTTTCCGTGCCATTCTGAAACAAATCCCAACAGTTATTAAGTAGGTAGGTATATATAGATTTCGTAAAAAGTAATTGAAAGATAGCAGTGAACTGAAAGCCTGTTACGTCATAATATTAATAAGAAAAATAGTAAGATTATAGTTCATGCTTTAAAAGCCTAAACAGGTTTATTTGCTCTGCCTAGCCCCTATTGAGAAAGTACTTATGCGTGATTATATCAATAAAGTGAGTATTTCCTATGAGTATCCTTTGATTTAATTCAAAAAAGCACTAAGCAGTGGTTAAATGTGTACTGCCAAAAAATCGTAGGTGGACACATTGAACCATGGTTAATAGTGTACCTCTCAAAAGTGGTTCAATCTGAGACACACCACGTTTTCATAACTAACTTCAAAATTTGAATGATAAAGCAAAAGCATAACGAAACGAATCGTGCTGCATTATAAAGCCAAATTATTCTAGTATTCAATTTAAATATGAAAAAATCGATATTTAACACAGGAAAAACTTTAAAAATAAAAGAAACATGTATTAGAAACTTACTTTTTTGTTCACTTTTCACACAAATGCTCCGCACTTGACCACCTTCCGCGAGATCACAACGCAAACTAGTGAGCAAACAGGGCACCTATATGCCTCTATTTTACTCCCATTAGCATAGATCGGCAACGTCGCATTTTGGTAATATAGCCGTGGTTAAGTGTGGCTGCCTGGTTCAATGTGAGACACTCGACCCTATATAACGAACGAGCATGTCCCAACTTGTTATATAATACCAGATGCTGTTGAGATAAGTATACGCATTAATTCGTTGGATGATCAATTTTCCAGAACATAAAAGTTGTGAAAAATAACATAACTATGAGAGATAAAGTTAAGTTGCTTATCTCGAATGTGGGTAGTATTGAATTGATTAGCCATCTTGTTTCGTGTTAACAAGTTTATCTTGGCTTCCAATTTCGAGCCCAGAGTTGCTGTTATCGCGTTGTATCGTAGTCTTAAGTTCAATGGTTTCAATTGTCCCAATTCTCGAGATCATCAGTCAGTACCTACAGGTATGCAGTTCCGTGCTACCGTGTACCTCAAGGGTGTTGAGGTTTATATTCCTTATGGATACATCATGCACTAACGTCTTCTTACCATGGGGGTAGGTAAAAACTACAGAACGTTACGATCCTTATTGATCATATGGTCTACAGAAAAGATTTTTTTTGTTATTATGTTTAAATAACGATTTGTTTGGCAATTCTTGGCAGTGGGCAAGGCACATTGCTCGCAGAACAGATGGCGGATGGGGCCGAAAAGTGGCGACCGCGTATCGGAAGACGTAGTGTTGGATGGCCTCCCACAAGGTATACCAATGGCTTTGTGAAGGCCGTAGGATTCCACTGGATGCGGTAAGCACAGAAGCGGTCGAAGTGGCGGTGCTTTTCCCCCAAGCACCGCCATTTCGACCGGCTCCCTTCGGCCAGCAGTGGACGTCTTTCGGCTGAAATGATGATGAACGATTTGTTTTCTTTGGGACATCCCAGAAATCTCGAAGCAACCCTCCATGAGCGGTGGGAGCACCCACAGTTTAATTTTAGTCGCCCTTAATCTTCTATTCGATGAAACAACACTCATCTTTATTATACTCGTATTTATTTTTTATACAACGTGTAACGGAAAGGGTAGGTATATATGTAGGTACATACCAAGGGCACGGCTTCTTTGAATGATATCAAACGATATTGGAAGGGTTTTTAATACAATCTTTACATGTTTGGAAGTTATGAGAATTTTTAATACATTGATACCAGAAACCAAACTAGGTGCGCAGAATTACGGAAGAGATTAATCGTGATACTGGCGGCGACACGTTTGTTATGATTTGAATTTAAGAAACATAAATATGAAACCAAAAATTTTGTACCTATCAATTCTTAGTTTTTTTTTGTTGAGTTGAAACTATGTATAGGGATTCTATACCAGCTGTTATCTTTAGTGCTTAAGGATAGCAATAGGGTTTCTGTTACACATTGTATATTTCAAGTTAACTAGATTACATTGGCCCAATGGGTCCGTTTATTTTGTAAAAATCCGACTCACCCCTCTGCTTTTCTAAGACGAAGGGTATCCAAAACGAAGAGTGTCTATAAAGCTTTCCACACGTTAATAAAAGGCCATTTCCTACATAGTCGTGACTTACGAGGTTAAGTTATAAACAAGAAAGGTCACCGCTCATCGGGTGGGCTCCACAAGTTTTCTAACAATATCTAATAAAGTAACTAACAGGACATTAATTGCCATGTAATTACCTACTTACAATGTAACATCATATTTTATTACTACATTAACTTTCATCGTGGATCTTCATCATAGTTTTATTAGTTGCTAGTATTTTTCCCGCGACTTCGTCCGCGTGGATTTCGACTTTTCTCATAATCAGCCTATAATGTTCCCACTACTGGGACAAGGCCTCTTCTCGGTGAGAGAGAGTGGGCCATGGCCCAGTGCAGGTTGTTAGATGTCACATGTCCTAGAATTTTTGGTTCTAGGACTTGCCGGCTTCCTCACGATGTATTCCTTCCTTCGATTCGAACCTACGTCCAACAATTTGTAAGTCAAGACCGTTACCACTGGGCCACCACAGCTCACTTTTATTTTTTGAGGATTGGAAATCATCAAATGACCCCTCCCGCTCTGCGTGGAGCGGAAGGGAGTGTCCCTTTCGGACGATCCCGCCGCACAACTGCTCACTTTCCTCAAACTTCTATAAACTTAAACACCCCATTTCAACTCTTTATAAAGTTGTTTTCTTAAGTACACCTACTTAAATAATATGGCTAGAAAGGGAGTGACTACTGAGATGACGACTCATAGAGAAGTATGGAAGAAGAACACACGTTGTGATGACTCCGAATAAATTGGGATAGTTGCAAGAAAATGATGATGACCTATCTAAATACTCCTTTCAAAGTGACCTCTACCCTGCCACTGATAACGCCGTGGAAGTGGCAAAGTTTTGGGAAAACATGATTTAAAATACAGTCATGCCACGAGGAAGAAGGTTCGAAGGTTCGAGTATTAGTAGTATTTTACAAAATATTCTCATAATCTGTCTGAACTGATTATACCACTGAAGGTTTAGCTGTACAAAGGTAACAGATAGATACACTTTCGTGTAATTAATCATTTTAAACATATAAATAAATACAGAGCCCGAAAGTCTGACAACCAGTCTTACCAAGGGGTATCGTATTACCCAGTAACTGGGTTGGGGAGGTCAGATAGGCAGTCGCTGCATGTCAAATACTGGTATTCAGCTGCATCCGGTTAGACTGGAAGCTGACCCCAACATAGTTGGGAAAAGGCTAGGCAGATGAGATGTAACTCAATAAATATATTTCTTTATTGTCATAAAAACAGGTTGCAGAAAAATATGAGCCCCTTTTTTTTTTTTTTTGAGGATGGGAAATCATCAAATGACCCCTCCCGCTCTGGGTGGAGCGGAAGGGATTGTCAGACTCTTACTGACTAAAACCCACCCGTGTTCCTTCCTTAGCCCTTTCTGTTCCAGGGCAGCGGTAACCCGTTCAGAAGATCCCGCCGCCCAAAAAAAAAAAAAATATGAGCCCCTGGCTCCAGAACTAGGTTAGAGTACCTCTATCTTAGGAGCCAAAATAATAACACACTACCTAATAACATAATTATATAGTAAGAATCTCATCAAAATCTACTCAACCATTTAGCCGTAAAAACGTATCAGACCTTTCTTATATCTGTATAACAGACAGACAGATATGCTTGCGTATCTATAAACATTAATAAAGATACAGTTATGATCGTAACATAAGGGCCAGTGTCAAAGCGGCTTGGGACTAAGCACGCAAGTTCAAGTTACTTTCACTTAGAGTGGATGATAAATCTCCAAGTTATTGTTGCATGAATATGTTGCTACTGCGTGCTTTTAAGTAATTGTGTAGCGAGTGACAGTATTTTTATAAGAATGCTTTTATAATATCTACTTTCGATTTTGTTGTGGAATTGATCGCTTTGATAGCAGAATAGATACGTGGAATTTATATTAGCTTCTGTTTTTTTCAAATAAAAGTATATTTTATTTTTAGTTGGAGTTTTATCGATATTAGATACCGATTTTTTTTATTTACAAAGGGCAATATTTATTTGTTTCTAATATTTCTTTAGAACTTATTGATCTTTTGATGGTGATCGCCTTTTTTGATCCTCTAAAAACTTTATGACCTTCTAAACATGGTCGCCTTTTTTAATAAACGGACCTCTTTTTGACGTGTATTCTAGATCATCACGTAAACTTGTTACAATATACTTCAAATATAAACTGATAAGCATATCTTGTATTATTTTGAAACCATCCTGTACGTAACATGAGTTTAATTGAAAGTCAATTGAGTATTAAAGAGGATCGATTCTGTTAATTGATTGGGATTAACACTTAAGAGCTTATCCAGTGAACACAGATGTTTAGATTGGAGAGTATCTTTGATTACAATGGGTTTAATTAACTCTATTATCCCGTCGACCATTTTATTCAAGATCTTTTAACTAAACGCATCGTATTCTTGCCTATTATTTATTAAACAAAAGTGTTTAACTGATCCTCTTAAATTTTATTGATCCAAATTTGTAAAAGTATTCAATATTAGAAAATAATGAACACTTATAAAATTTTGAATAAATTAAATCTTCCATACATAATACACTGTCTACTAATAATAATATGTACAAGTATATAAAAAGAAGAGGAAATAATCAAAGGGCATCAAAATATTCCTCCGCATCGCTGTCAAATTGCCACGTTGTATGGCAATGCTGATTCTTTGGCCAAGAAATAGACCAACCCAGCTCTGGTCACGTGAAGAGTTGACCAACCACTTGACGATGTCTCGAAATCCTAAGTGGGCACTCGGACCCCATTGTTTCAACCCCAAACTGCTCGAACATATAAGTTCCAAAGAGATTGGAGTATTTCAGATCAGCCGCACCAGCATATTAAATTAATGGACCTTGAAATACTTTTTGGGCTTCTAATAATGCACACCTTTTTCCATAAAAAGAGCTTTTTTTAATTTCTGGCCTTTTGATCACAATTGGTCGCAGTGGTGATTGGTGTTTGTGTGTGATACCGCGACTAAACCGGTTAGGTTAAGTTAGAACTGTAAACTGCCGCGCACAAGCAGAGCAAGCGCTACATCCAAGTTTGTCACAATTACTTGGCTATTTAGTATATTAGGCTCCCAAAATAGGAATAATTACAAGTTCACAAAAAGAGGCGCAATCATTATATTAGAGTGTTAAATAATATTTTTAGGAGCGCAAAATGAGAATTATTTGAGGTTCGATCAAAAACATTTTGCCTTTATTAAGTTTGTCGTAGGTATATATTTAATCGCAGTCACTTTTACACACTACATAAGCCCTTGTTGACTACAAATAATATTAATCGTAGATCATTTATTTTATTTTCAATGTAAATTATTTTGGTAATCACACCCACTATCTGCTATTGAACTGTCGGTTTGTCCGCACCTTACATTTAGTTATGGTCACGCCCTTTCACGGCAATTCGTGAGTAATAACCAACTGTCAACCGTCAAGTTACATATTAATTATGAAAGTAAAGAATAATGGGTTTGTGTTTATACGAAAATGTATTTTCTCATACATATGTGATCAGTAAATCGAAACAGTTTGGGAATAAAAGGTTTCCATTTAGGGACAGATTTAGGATAACGCATGATCGAATCTTAACAATCAATAGTAGAAGTAGGTATTACCGTGTGGTTTTCGTCAAACAGACCCCTCCATCCGATCCAGTGCTTAGTGCGTACAAATACTTAGTCACACCAAGTTTCCCAACAATTGTACAGGGTTCTGCTAAAGAAGCTCTGGGTAGACTTTCCAATATGAGGTAGAGTTGGCTACTTTAAGCCAACACCTGAGCTGTGGTGAGGAATAGAAGAAATGTTTTGTTTTTATACGTAAACGGGTTTACGAATGATTCTTCACGCCAAAACTTGCACGGGTTTTGCGCTAAAGAAACTTTTGGGCCATACAAATTGTAAATACGAGATACATAGCTGTATTCTGTTTATTTGTAGTAACAAATAAACAGAATATTTGGTTGTGCTTAAGAAGCATTCGGAAACCAGTAGGTTTCCCTGACATTGTGCCCTAAGCCATCTGATGCGTGGAGCCCTGTTCTCAGTGGCTGTGTTGTTTCTAAAGCCACCCTAATATTGTTTCGTAGATAAAATGGACTTACCGCATCCATTTTTCAAGATCCTGACATATTCGTAACATCCGTAAAAAGGTACAGGTGTTACGAATTTGTTAGGATCTTGTGGATGAGTAGCAAGAGTTATCCCTATCTCCTTTTGATCTTAAAAATTTATTCTATAAGTATCTATACATTTAATACGACGTGTTTTGACGGCACGGTTGGCGCAGTGGTTAAGCGATTGATTGCTGCGCTGCGTGTCGTGGGTTCGATTCTCGCACGGAACAAATGTTTGTTTGACCTACAATTAGTTGTTCCGGGTCTGGCTGTTTGTGTATGTGAGTTTATATGTCTGTAAACCACCGGACACAGGAGAAATTCGTAGAGAGAATTCGTGTCTGTGTTACCCGCGTTGTTCTTCTACTAAACTGCGCAACGGATGTTGATGCAGTTTTCACCATCATTCAAACATTTATTGCGGAAGGGTCATTTGTATTGTATAATACATTCTAAATACCATAAATCTACACCATACACGTTGCGAGACACTAAACGCCTCCAGACGCAATAACAATAGAACTTCTATTGTGTCTCGTTCAGTGTCCGTCAACCGAATAAAGTCTTAAATTCACTGACATACAACGCACAGTTCGTAGTTAAGAAATAACAGCCGCACGGGTCGATCGATTAGGTTAAGCTACGCTTACCGCGGTCGGCCCGTGGATGGGTAACCTTTTTTACATACCGATACCCCCCGTGCCTCAAAAAGCACATTAAGCCTTTGGTCCCGGCTGTCTTTCTTGGATCTTTGACAGTCGTTACGGGTAGTCAGAAGCCCGAAAGTCTGACAAGCAGTCTTACCAAAGGGTATCGTATTACCCAGTAAGTGGGTTGTGAATGTCAGATAGGCAGTCGCTCCATGTAAAATACTGGTATTCGGCTGCATCCAACATAGTTGGAAAAAGGTTGGGCAGATGATGAGACAACGCACAGCCTTAACCGCTCAGTCTACAAGCATAAAATTTTGCTCAAGAGTTCTTTTTGTAACGAAAGTGAGGACTAAGAAAGCTTTTTTTATTCGTCACCAGGTGCCATATTATGAAGCATTAATGCCATTATTATTCCATTACAAAAAAAGAGATGGTGCTATCGGCCTTTTATAGCTCCGTCTCTCTCTCTCTCTCTCACACACTGGAAAAATGATGGCGTTATTACGTCACAATAGACCTCCTGGTGGGGTTAAATACGAGATGAAAGTTTGTATGGAAATACGTCGCTTTTGTCAATGGGAGCACCCATCGGGCACACGGCTTGTATAATAAATGAATCTGGTTGTTTTGTCAGTAAAATCCGTGCGAAGCAGCAGCAGGTCGCTAGTGTTACAATATACAGCGTGTATCAGAAAGGTGTGGTCATATTTAATGGTGTGGTACAGACTATCTCCTTTTTTTTTTCTTTTTTTTATCGTCAGGATTATTAGATTAGATATCATCAGGTTTTATCTACCTATTATTATTTACATCATCAGGTTATCTACCTATTATTATTAGGTTATCTACATATTATCTATTACATTAAGGGATGATTTTTCAATCGACCGATATTTTTTATTCGTGGAATAAAATTGACGTCTGACAGTTGCAAAAAAACATATTTCTGTAGTTCATCATCATCTGCCTAGCCTTTTCCCAACTATGTTGCGATCGGCTTCCAATCTAACCGGATGCAGTTGAATACCAGTATTTTACATGGAGCGACTGCCTATCTGACTTCCACAACCCTGTTACTGGGTAATACGATACCCCTTGGTAAGACTGGTTGTCAGACTTTCGGTCTACTGACAACCCGAAACGACTACTGTCAAAGATCCACGAAGGACAGCCGGTATCAACGGCATAACGTGCTTTCCGAGGCACGGAGGGGTCTTGATATGCGTAGATGGTCACCCATCCACGGACCAACCGCGGCAGCTGTAACCTGATCGATCGACCCGTGCTCCTTTTTTCCTTAGCCACATACATATTTTTGGAGTTATAGAAAAAATAATAGATATCATTTAAAGTGACGATTCGCTCGTTTCGGGTGAGTAAATTCGTGCGAATCGATTAATCATCCGTATAGCGATCGCATTGAAATTCCTGAGATAGGCTTTGTAGCGGAATCTGTATTCACATAAACTTGTTATGTGAAAACTTGACAGCGAGTCACGTCTTTCTACAGGTTAACTATATTCATGACATCGCTCAGACAGTTATTGACTCAATTTATTAAATAGTATAGTTTGTTTATTAATTGCCTTGAACATCTGCATTAACTTTCCACTAAATCTACTGAATTTATTACAATATATTAGTTAAGAAAATAATGATGTCATAAATCTTTTAGTAAAGTTAATGGGTTGAACGTTTTCTGTTTTTTCTCTTGTGAAAATTGAAAAAAAGACAGAAATATTATGCCTCTACCTTTTTTATTATAAGACGCTATTTGGTTAAATAACATTTGCAAAATGTTCAATAAACAAGACAAGGACTCGTTCCTAACCGATTGGACGGAGAAGGCACAGCACAAGGAATTGTGGAAGAATATTCACTTTGTTACAACTGTTACATGTACTACAATCTGTTTTTTATATAAATAAAGATTATTATAATATGGGGGAGGCCTTTGCCCAGCAGTGGGATAATGTGGGCAAACGGATTTTTTTTATACACAAATCATTATACTAAGGGCTCTCACCAAACTTTTATATCTAAAATAAGTCTTACCCTTTTTTTTTTTTTTGGATGGGAAATCATCAAATGACCCCTCCCGCTCTGGGTGGAGCGGAAGGGAGTGTCAGACTCTTACTGACTAAAACCCACCCGTGTTCCCTCCTTAGCCCTTTCTGTATCAGGGCAGCGGTTAACCCTTTCGGAAGATCCCGCCGCAAATAAGTCTTACCCTGAGAATACATTTTGAAGTTTTTCACAGTTTTTCTAAACTAGAACTTCCAGTGTACAGTTAATGTTATTCGACGGATAAAATATTATAATAAATACTTTGGTAAAATCAGCCCTTGATTGTTGCTAGCGAGTAAAGCTGAATTTCTGAATATTAATTTACCTACTGCAAGTAGACAAAGAAGTTGTTAACGTAAAGCCGTTTTTCCCTTAAAATTATTTTAAACTAAAAGTAAAAAAAGTAAAAAAGTTTATTGACAATAAATAAAGAACAACCTTGCATACAAATCCTAACAACCTGTGATTTGCGTCTACTATTACAAATTTAATTACGTATGTAGTTATAAATACCTGTGTTCGTTATGCGGTTGTTTGAGCTTAATTCACACTGACCTCCGTACTAGTGAAAACTGTATTACGGCAGGTCAGTCTTCCTCGTTCACAAACACTCACACACTTCCACATTATTTCAGATAATTTACATTTGACTGTTAAATAAAACACTGATTTATGAGTATGGTTATAAGAATACAGACACTTAGTGGGTATTATTTGATCCTTTGATGGTTTGATGACAATAATAACGAGGGTAATTATATATTATTAAAAGTATACGCAAAAATTCCAGATAAAAAATAAAAAAATGTTTGGATCTTATGAGACCCTGTTTGTACAGCGTGTATTAGAAAAGTGTGGTTAAATTTAAGGGTGCGATACAGACTTTCAAAGTATACAAAGGACATTGTTCGGCGTCTATACATCGTTTTCCTAAGAACCAGCAAGGACGTGAATATACTTTCTGTGTTCTAAATAATGCATATAATATTCGATTGGAACTAAATTAAAATCACGGACACTTCTGAGAATTGCAAAAAATCCAAAACACTTTCGGATTTTGAGGTTATAATTACCTGTCATTACTATCAAATGTCAAAGTGCTATCTATCAAATCATAGATTGTCAGTGTCGATGTTGCTCGTTTTACACGCAATTTCAAGCGCTTTATTCTGTTTGTAACTAAAAAACTTATTCATGGATCAAGCGTTGAGGGTGTTGAGTTTTGTAATTACAGTCCGCTGCCGTACGCAAAATACGCGCATTGTCGTGGAGTTGCGGACACCAGCCCGTTTTACCTATTACCTATTACAGTCCGCTGCCCACAACGCACTACGCAGAGCTAAATACCCTTTGCCTATTCAAAACGTCAAATTGAAACAAAAAAATTATGACGAATGGGAATAAGATGAAGAAATGAATTACTTTTTAAAATGTTTTCGAAATTATGAAATGTCCGTTCTATTATAATAATAATTGTAATGTAAATTATAATTAAAAAAAACCGGCCAAGTGCGAGTTGGACTCGCGTATGAAGGGTTCCGTACCATTATGTATAAAAATCACGTCTGTTGTATGGGAGCCCCCCTTAAATATTTATTTTATTTTGTTTTTAGTATTTGATGTTATAGCGGCAACAGAAAAACATAAATAATTTGTGAAAATTTCAACTGTCTAGCTATCGCAGTTCTTGAGATACAGCCTGGTGACAGACAGACGGACGGACAGACAGACGGACAGACAGACGGACAGACAGCGAAGTCTTAGTAGTTTTTCCAATGTCCTTTCACCATAGGATCAACATCATTTTTTTAGCCTAGTCTGTGTCCCACAGCTGGGCAAAGGCCTTTTTCTTCCAAACCCAGTCATGTGTGATCTCTGCCCACGTTGGCCCTGCAAATGATATTAGATCTTCACACCACCTTCGCCTTGGTCTACCTCGACGGCGTAATCGAGAAAAAATTATCAGCCGTCCCATACATTTGGAACTTAGTTATCTTCAATAACTAAGTTCCAAATGTATGGGAATTTTTTGTATGGGATATTTGGTAATTTATTCGTGATTAGGATGTTGGTCCCATGGAGAAAGTGGTTCCCGTGGTGAAAGTCACGAGTGAAGTATGTATCACTTGGGTTTATTAACCGACTTCAAAAAAGGAGGAGGTTCTCAATTCGACTTTATTTTTTTTTATGTTTGTTACATCAGAACTTTCGACTGGGTGAACCGATTTTGATGATTTTTTTTTTTATTTGAAAGCTGATGCTTCCCGTATGGTCCCATTTTGGTCCAGTTCTGAAAATGGCATCCATGAGAAAACCATATAAATTTTAAATTTTCACAACTAAAAAGTGAAAGATAAAAACTTTTTTACAAAAAAAACGAAAAAATCGCAATTGAAAGTTGCCAAGTGTTAACATATTGGTGCTCGTGACTGTACAGGCCGTAGGTATATCTATCTACGGTTTTCCCAATTACAGTATGATAATTCCCAAGAAATTGTGTGGAAAGACTATTCCCAATAAAATTAATTAACATTTATTTTCTAGCGGACGATTCAATTACCTTTTTGCGTCTTGGGAATCAAATCATGGAATCTTATGAGCCGCACCAATTATTTCTTAATCTATGACCGAACAGACGCCAGCACATCAAGCTACCCGAAACTGTCAAATCTTCCCAATCGACCTTGAACCTAATGCTATAGCGTTAAAGTTGAAAATCTATTAAATAAACTTGACAGATTGTAGTAGTTTAATGTGCTGGCGTCTGTACCATGCTACGTAATTAATATTAATAGGATATTTTCACAACGGAAACATCTCGATATTATATTGTTTATTTTTGCACAGTAATTGAAATATTTTTCAATCAATCCGACCTAAATTGGGGACCTAAGTTGGAAACCTTTTCCCAACTACGAGTAAGTTGGGGACGGCATTCAGGCTAACAGGATGCAGCTGAATACCCTTTTAGATGGAGTGACTGTCTATCTGACCTCCACAACCCAGTTACTGGGTAACACAAAACACCCCTCGGTAAGACTGGCAGAGCAGTGGTGGCCCAGTGGTATCGGCCCCGACGTACGAGTCCTAGGTCGTGAGTTTGAACCCAGGTAGACTTAGTTTGTGTAGTTATTTTCATCACCACTGCTCAAAAAACGGTGAAGGAAAACATTGTGAGGAAACCGGCATGTCTTCGAACCAAAAATTCGAAGATATGTGACATCCACTAACCGATTATGGCCCGCGTGGTGGATTATGGCCCACTACCTCTCATAGAGAGGTCTGTGTGGGAACATTATAGGTTGATTATGAAGACTGGTTGACAGATTTTTGGGCTAACGACTGTCAAAGAAAAGACAGCCGGGACCAACGCGACGGCTTAACGTGCTTAACGAGGCACGGAATTTAAATAATTACCAAACTGAAAATTTTAAGGCAAGGCTGTGTAACAAGCCCTGAAGCTTTTAAAAGTTATTAAATTAATTCAACGAAAGTTAATTTTAAATATTAATTTATTATGAAAACGTTGTCAAGAGTTCTATTGTTTCATTCCAAAATATCAAAATACCTACCAGCTTAAAATCTTCAAATTGCACAGCTTATAAACTTGGCCTAAATATAAAATGAGGTATTTTTATTTAGATCAAGTTTAGAAACGTAGAGGAATAGGCTAGGCAGATGATGAACTTTTTTTCCGTTTTTGTTAATTTAGATGAAGAGCATATACAGGGTGGCAGGGACATCGACGCATAAACTGTAACCATGGATTCCGCACATGAGTTTAGACCCCATTGCGTCGAAATTTTTCGTAGGTTATCAAAAAAAATCTTCTGTTTCATAGAAAAATGCAATACCTACGCGATCAAAATGTATGGAACAGCAATATTTTTTTTTAATAACCGACGTAATAATCAACTAAAACTCCACGGTGTCCTGGAAGTTTAACTTTTTAACACAGATAACAAAACATGAAGGTAGGCAGAAACTTTTAACACCACCTGCTACGAACTTTACATGCTCATTCTGCTTCGTTTACGTTCAAACATCAACACGCAAATCGCGTAACACACTTTCAATCACATTCTGAATCATTTTGAAGGAAGCCAATCCATTGCTTCATGTGTTCGAAAAATTTGCCTGCCCAACAACATAAATAACGCAATGAATGAATTTACTAACTAGCTTCCGCCCGAGGCTTCACCGCGCGGTATGTCGATAAAAAGTAAGCCATGACCCCAGGGTTCAAAGTATCCCCATATTAAATTTCATTAAAATCGGTCCAGCCGAGTCGGAGATGTGTACTTGTGTATAAAAAAGCGAAACTATTAGGTAGGTACTATGACTAACCCATCAGTCAATTAGCCCTAATAGAGAATGATGTTATCGGATCATCCCAAGAAATAAGAAATTCAGGGCATCTGGATATCTTAATTGAAAGCAATTGTTCCTGGTTTATGAACCGATCTATGCAACATTAATTATTAAGGAAATTGACACACTGCCTCAATTTGCCAACTTATATCAATTTCATTTAATTGTCAAAAATTACAATAATTATTATTTGAATCATCATCTGCCTAGCCTTTTCCCAACTATGTTGGGGTCGGCTTCCTGTCTAACCAGATGCAGCTGTGTACCAGTATTTTACATGGAGCGACTGCCTATCTGACCTCCACAACCCAGTGACTGGGTAACAAGTACCAAGGGGTATCGTATACCCCTTGGTAAGACTGATTGTCAGACTTTCGGACTTCTGACGACCCGTACGACTGTCAAAGATCCATGAATGACAGCCGGGACCAACGGCTTAACGTGCTTTCCGAGACACGGAGGGGTCTTATTATGTAAAGATGGTCACCCATCCACGGGGCAACCGCAGTAAACTTAGCTTAGCCTGATCAATCGGACCGTGCGGCTGTTATTACTTAACACGCACACGCACCAGCTGGAATCAGAAGCCCATCTCTTCGTCTTCTCCATATAAAATACTGGTTAGACTGGAAGCCGTCCCCAACATAGTTGGGAAAAGGCTTAAGTAGCAGATTTCCCTTTGTGTATAATGAAAAGTAACAACAAGAAATTAAACCAATGTCATTAGCAAAACGTTTGATAGCAGAAAATTACACAATTTGAGCGCAAAGGTACAACAGATTGTCTCTCTCCCGGGTAAAAGACATTTCTGCTTTTGAAATGTAAAAACTTTTCATGTCACAAAAGGGGTTAACGATTGTGGAGACCAAAAATAACCGACATGTTTTTGCCTTAATTATATCATACAAGAGTGGTGGCTCAGTGGTAACGGCCGCAACTTACGAGTTGTAGGTCCTAGGTTCGAACCCAGACAGGCGCTTTACTTTGTGTAAATTATTTCATAACCACTGCTCTCAAAACGGTGAAGGAAAACATCGCGAGGAAACCGGCATGTCCTAGAACAAAAAATTCGAAGAGATGTGGCGTCTACCAACCCGCACTGGGCCCACGTCGTGGGTTATGGCCCACTCCTTCTCACCGAGAGGAGGAGGAGGTATCCCAGCAGTGGGAAAATTATAGGCTGATTATATTTATATCATACAGCTCAAACAAACACTTACACAGTACCTACTTAAAGGGGGTGCGTATTAAAATCATCAATACAATAACCCTCCAAGTTCATATAATCCTATTGAATTACTATTTCGAAATATCAATCAATAGACACCTATACATAAGAACTTACAGGGTTATATTGTCGTTACCTAACGCACCCCCCTTAATGAAAGCAGAGTATGTTGGTCCAAAAGTACAATAACGAGTGGTACATCAGTACCATTTCTAGTTTCCTATTTAGTTTTAGTAGCCCGGAGTTTGGAAGCTGGCGGTGTAATACCCCCGTGCCTCGGAAAGCACGTTAAGCCGTTGGTCCTGCGCCTGATCACTCTCCGGTCGTGTCGTATTGCCGTCCCATCGGACTATGAGAGTGAGGGAAGAGACGGTGCACCTGTCTGCGCACACACTTGTGCACTATAAATATCTCCTGTGCTGAAGGCTAGTCTCCACCGCCGTGGCCGAAATATGGTCAAGAGGATTTTACAGTTTCCTAATAACATCTTTAGGTGACAGCTCTACTGCCGAGCCTCAGTTCGATCCCCAGGTCGGGAAAAGTGTTATTTAGTTTTTTTTTTTATCTGGAATTTCTTAGTAGCAGTCCTGAGTCTAGCTCGCCCCCCAACTGGCGAAATGTGGCTGTATTATAGGTACACCTCTGCCTCACCCTTCTCGGATACAGGCGTGATGTTATGTTATGTTAGTACCGTTAATAAAAAACAAGGCTCAAGCAACCAATGTTTACTTAAGTCATTACGAAAAAAAAACAAGTAATTTATCATTATTCGTCACTTTAATTTGATTAGATAATCTACGTGAAGAAACGAAGAGCGAGCAATTAATGGAATTAAAGTATGAATGAATTAAATGAAATTGGTCGGCCAGTCCAGTTTTGAGGTAAAGGAAGCATTTCATCTAATGTATTAGAATGTTAACGTAATTAAATTAAAAACTAACAACGTATGACAGGGATTAGGAGTGATTGTGGGAACCATTTTGGGAAGCCATTAATTATGTGTGGGACCTACATTATTGTCTGCTTTTAGTGGGAGTAGCCCCCTTGTTGAGGTATTGAGTATGATAATAGGTAGGGAGGTACAGCTCTAATCTCTTCGGGGATACTAAGGTCTATTCAAATGTATGTTTCCAATTGATGTTTGAAATAAATATCAAATTTATTTTAGGGGCAATTAAGTTGATTTCGGAGTGACTTGCACTATTGAAAAGTTAGAAAAATGTTTGAAGTTGTAGTGTAAACTGAACTTTATTGTGTGGGTATTAAAGTTATTTTTCCATAAACCCATATTTGTTTACATGTTTGGCAACTAAACCGCGAACGCAGATTAGATACCTACTCGTATATTTATCGATCGCTGAGTTCCAATTTGAAGGGTACTTAACGTAGCTTGGCGGTGATATTAGAGGTATGATGAATGCTTTTCAACTCTGAATATAGTCGATAATTAGGTAGCTACCTACTATTTTAACCTATTGGTCTCGTGGCTAAATAATAACAGCCGGCCGTGTTGATTGAAGGTTTTAAGCTACGCTTGCCGCGGTCGATTCGTGGTGGCCATCCCTTACATATCAAGACCACTCTGTGCCTCGGAGAGCACGTTAGGCCGTTGGTCCCGGCTGCCATTCGTAGATCTTTGACAGTCTGTTACGGGTTGTCAGAAACCCAAAAGTCTGACAACCAGTCTTACCAATCGTGTTACTCAGTAACTGGGTTGTGGAGGTCAATCGCAATCTCAATCTCTTGGTATATTATGTAAAAATTAGTATTTTGGAGGCATGAGGAGCAAGGTGTAAAGTTCACTCATCCTCCAGAGAAAAGGGAGGATCCTCCGACCAGACGGGTGTTGTGTGTGGCGGGCAATTGCCGCAACGATTGATGTTGGAAAATTGTACATATGCTAATTGCGCGGTAAACTCTGCTTGCGAGATGCAGGATTTTGCGTGACGTCAGTTTGACGCGTTGTTCGCATGTGGCGTTGTAGATACCGCTACAGTACCTATTATTAGTGCGATTAATGCAAATAACTGAAACCAATAATCTATGATTTATTTATTTATTTTTAGCCTATGTTGTTCTACTGCAGGGCCAAGGCTTCCCTTTCTCCTTTCCACTCCTCTCTGTCCAGAGCTAATGTAGATCAATCCTGTCTGTAGGCGTCAAGCTCTTTCCGCCATTTTCTGCTGGGTCAGCCTCGTACAGCCTCGCCGGACGTTTTCTTGGAACACACATGGGACAATGTAGGCAAAATAAAAAAAACCGGCGAAGTGCGAGTCTGACTCGCGCACCGAGGGTTCCGTACAATTTAAAATTATTAAAAATATTTTTTATTATAATGATGTAACTAAAAATTTACGATTTTCGCAATTTTTCCTTTATCTGTGCTATAAGACGTTGCTTCGTACCAAATTTCAAGATTCTGAGTTCACGGGAAGTACCCTGTAGGTTTTAATTCCCTTGCGAGTGTCGAAAATTTGCGGCATAAACGGCTGTATCTTTTGATTGCATTGCTTTTAATTTTTTCACAGCTCCAAGGGACATTGGTATTTGATATAAATTCCAGCTTGATACCTCGACGCATTCCTGAGAAAAAGGGTCTTGACAGCCGGACGGACGGACAATAAAGTGATCCTACAAGGTATAAGGGTTCCGTTTTTTCCTTTCGAGGTACGGAACCCTAAAAGCGTACATGCGCTAACTCCCACTACGGCAAGACTTTGCCAAGTTCCGAGTACGTGCCGGCCGTAGAGCAACTGCGGCGTACGGCGACTGTAACAATACCTCGCCCACTCCCTAATAAGTCAAAGGATTATTATCAATAATATGTAATATCAACTAGTTACACAATACATTGTATTGTGTACCTACATATACAGGAGGGAGATACGTAATTGTATTTAATATAATTACGCATCACCCTCCTGTATATTCCAGGAATATCAATCATAATGGAGCAGTATCAATATCAAGTGCCACAGCCATACCAATCATCAGCCGTGACTAATTATTGATATCCAATTAGCTATGAAGTATTTCCAATGAGTCTCGTCAGTGATGCGGGTAGATACTATGCAAAGTATGCAGACAATAGTACGTAGAATATGCTGAAGGCTTATTAGTTGAGTCTCACGAATTTACTCGCCCGAAACGGGCGAATCGTCACTTTTAAATAAGCGACAATGCGGTGGTAATGTGGCGGTGATTAATTATAAATTAATGCGAGTCGCCAAATTGAAAATGTGTCAATGTGCGTAATTACACACACTGGCAAATTTTGAATTTTATGCAATAAAGTATAGAAAAAAGGACATTAGCGCGCTGAAGTGATAAAAGTTAAATATTATGAAACGTGTACTTTTTTCTTAAATTCATTGCATAAAATTCCAAATGTAATCATTCGTGCGAATCGCGAAAAATAATATTATTTTAAAGCGACGATTCGCCCGTTTCTGGCAAGTAAATTAGTGCGAATTGACTAATAAGCCATGCTGAAAGCTGAATATCTGAAATTATTATTCCATTACCCCTCTTTGTTGTAAGGAACTCTTTGTGCAATTTGTATAAAGTTATTTATAAATAACTAGGTCAATCTGTGGCTTTTTTAGTTTCTGGAAACATTTTTGTTCAATTCTGGGTATGCTAAATTACAGCTCTTGCAGAACGGACTAACAAGGACTATTCTCGTACTTAAAAAACGTTCAAATTCAAGTCGCAATCTCATCTCAGCGACAATCAATGTCAAAAACTTGTCAAAAATGTAGAGAAATTGATTGTACATACGGGATGGCAGGGACATCGACGCGCAAACTGTAACCATGGATTCAGCACATGAGTTTAGACCCCATAGCGTCGAAATTTTTCGTCGGTTATTAAAAAAAATATTGCTGTTCCCTACGTTTTGACCGCGTAGGTATCGAACTTTTCTATGAAACAGAAGATTTTTTTTTTGATAACCACGAAAAAATACGTACTTATCCATTATTTTTCTATAATCTAACTGACGGAATAAATATAATTATTGTTTTTTTTACCCAGGAAACTACCCTATTATAGGTATCGCATTCCCCTGTTTGGTCAAAAGTGCTACTGCTGAGCAAAGGTCCTGGCTGGGTACGGTTCCTGGGTCGAGCGAAGTGTCATTCGGTTTTTCCACCTGGTATTTCTCAGTAGCCACCCATAGTCTGGATTTGTGCTCGGTTGACGGCGATCACCTCGCACTGGCGAAATGTAGGTGTGGATACTGTGAAGGGCTTGTAGCGGTATCTACAACGCCACATGCGAACAACGCGTCATACTGCCGTCACGCAAATCCTGCATCTCGCAAGCAGAGTTTACCGCGCAATTAGCATAGATACAATTTCCCAACATCAATCGTTGGGCAATTGCCCGCCAGACACAACACCCGTCTGGTCGGAGGATCCTCCCTTTTCCATGGAGGATGAATGAACTTTACACCCTGTTCCTCATACCTTTATAGCCGGATGAGCCCTTCAAAGGAATCAAACAACGATACGATTTATGTACGTTTATATTGACTGAAAGTCTTTACATATTGCCGACTAAGCTAGCACTGTCTTTTCCTAAAGCAAAAAAACCTAATAAAATATATTTTAAACTCCGTTCCAAACTTGCTTGAATGTTCGAATGAAACCCGCGCTAAATTATACCCAGCCTGCACTACATAAGGTTGACTTTAGTGGACAACCTTTACAGTACTATAGGTATCTACACTTCTGTCTAACCCTTCTGGGTATAGAGGCGTGATGTTATTTTTATTTTATGTCAAATATCACTCTCCACGCTATGATACACCCATTTAATGCCAACATTCTAGGGCTAGTCTGCATTGGAAGAGTTGATAAGTAGGTACCTACGACAGTAAGTACGAACGAGTAAGTACCCGCCTGCTATTTTTTGTACCCTACTTTGAGCATTATTGGCGAAACCTAGTTTACGGGATGTAAGGATCTAGCATAGTTATTCTACACACTCGCCTACTGGTGGGGGCGTGGCTATATTTACCCAGATAGCAATTTAAACTTGTTTAAGCCTGAAACAAGTTTAAATTGCTATCTGGGTATTTATAGTAACAGCCGCGTGTGGCGAACGAACCTAAGTTTATCGCGGTCACTTCGTGGATGGGTGACCATCCATTAAATATCGTTACCCCTCCGTGACTCTGTCCGCTCTCCGCTCTCCTCTGTCCTGTCCGTGTCATTTAGATCTTGGACAGTCATTTCGGGTAGTCAGAAGCCCGAAAGTCTGACAACCAGTCTTAATAAGGGATATCGTGTTACCTACTAACTGGGTTGTGGAGGTCAAATAGGCTGTCACTCCATGTCAAATGCTGGTATTCAGCTGCATTCGGTTAGACTGGAAGCCGACCCCAACATAGTTGGGAAAAGGCTAGGCAGTTTGATACGCCTACTGCCAAAAGCACAGATTTTTTACGAAATCCTAAAACGTCTTTTAACTACGAGTAGGTTCCCTCCTATTAATACTACTTACCACAACCAAACGCAGCACAAATCAGACACACACACAACTAGCAACGTTTCCAAATTAAAATATAACCAACAAAATATTTGTTTAACTATAAATTACTGGTAATTATTGTTATGTAATCCCCAATGAAAGCTCGTTATACAAACATTAATACTGTTTCTTGAACCATTTCATTATGGTTTTAAATGTTATGACCACGCGCACAATTAAGGGAGTTGCTGTGTTTTTATATTTATGTTCCGGCCGTGAGTGTTTTGGTTTAGGAATAATTTATTTTTAGTTTTAATTGGAATTGGAGTTTGTTTGTATAGAGGGAATTATTTGCCACATCTTTTGAATCAAATTGGTGTTTGTATTGGAAGATTGTGCCGTTGTTTTGGCTGTGTTAAAGTAAATTAGAATTCGATTAGACTCTGTGTACGTAGTTCATAGAATACAATGACATTTGCACTGGGATAACTTGACTACGGTTGGTCATATCTCTAATCTTCATCTCTCTTTTCAGTCTTTTATAGCCAACCAAAGTTACTATAATAATAATCATTTTCTTTATTTTAAAAAAGTGACAATATTGTTACATATTGAAACACAATTACATATTACATATTGGCGTCGCAAACGACAACCATGCTGTTTCCGACATACCTACCCAAGGAATTCAAATCCATACCGCCTTCATAGCCTCCATGGTCTTAATAGTAAGTATTATCAGTGCAATCAACAGAACAAAAAGAGAAAAAATAAAATAAAATAGAACAAAGCCTTAAAAATATTCGTAATCCTTGTGACACCTCACTTAATATTCTACCTATTGTCTAACTTAGATAATGCAGCATCACAAGGACACACAGCCAACACTCCCCAGATAACTGAGGACTACCATTCCTCCCATGAAAGCACGTTAGGCCGTTGGTCCCGGTTGTCATTCGTAGGTCTTTGACAGTCGTTACGGGTAGTCAGAAGCCCGAAAGTCTGACAACCAGTCTTACCTAGTATCGTATTACCCAGTAACTGGGTTGTGGAGGTCAAATAGGCATTCGCTCCATGTAAAATACTGGTATTCAGCTGAATCTGGCTAGACAGGAAGCCGACCCCAACATGGTTGGGAAAAGGCTAGGCAGATGATGATGATTTTACCTCTTACCGATTTTTACCTCTTTACCACCTTTCGAAATAATGGAAGAACATGATCGTTGATCTTGTGGTCGCAAGCGCTACTACTGAACAGGAGGTCTACTCCGAAGTGAACGAACCGGAGTGAGCGAACTTGTTATTTTTTCGTGTGTTTGTTCTTTTTTATGCGTCATGTTTGCCGCAAATAAATGTATTTTCTTTCTTTCTTTCTTTCTTTCTTTAAGTGGTAAATGTATCGTATCGGCCGAATGTTCGACTGTTTCCTGCTATGAAGTTACTATTTGGTTCGGTCGGTCCCGATCCTCTCCCCTACACTTTCGAATATTGACTATGGTCCCGACCCAACTGAGCCGATCAGAACTTTTTTCGCATTTTTCAATAATATTCGGTTCGGCCATGTGTCGGTCCGATCCGAACATTCGCTTTCGCACTTTGCAGTTCGGAGTAGACTCCCTGGTCCTAGTTTCGATCCCCAGGTTGAGCAAGTGCTATTGGGGTTTTCCGTTAGGAATCTCTCAGTAGCAGCCAGGATTCTGGATTTGTGACCGGTTGGCTCGCCCCCTATTAAATAATCAGCCACCACCACCATAGGACCACCATAGGACTTAAAATATAACTGGCGACATTTGAGTGTACTATCGGTACTTCTGCATAATCCTTTGAGGATTACCGGCGTTATGTTATCACGTTTATGACCGTTGCGTTTATGAGATTTCAAACTACAGAATGGCGCCGATTCCCTTGTTCACAAACTAAACTGAATGTTCAGTGCGTCTTTTTCTTACTATTTCATTAAAAAAAAGAACAGAAGATAAATATTAGTTTTGTCCTGTCAAATTAGTCAGCGCCTGACGTAAATTGACGTATTTTTAGTAGCCATGTTTTTAATCACGTCTAAATGCCGATTTCATAAAATTAGAAAAAAAAATACCTACTTATTTTATTACTGATTCGTGTCGAGAATCAGTAGCATAGTTACCTTCTTGAATTTGACGAGGATGCAAAACGACACTTTGTGTAATTACGAAGAAATGCTTAACAATAGTGAAACCACAACCAAATCAGAAAAGGAAAGTTATTTAATGAAGAAAACAGCACTGCAGTCACAGTGATTAATTGACAATGGAACCATAAACGTCCATTAAGAATGTAACTATTAATCAAAAAGAAATGCCAATGCATGCGTAGGTTATAAATACGGAGTGACACATTATGGAATTAAAAATTAACATACAATCGTATATCACAGCGAAAAGTGTGCTAGTGCCTTGTATTAGTTGGCGAAGGGATAAAGCTAAAGTAACTTGAACATATTTTAGGGTTCCGTACCTAACCAGCGTCAGACGGCATCTGTCTGGCATGAACCTTTTTGGCCCCGCCGTGAGGCACTATTGTTGTTTGAAACATTATTTTTATTTTGTTAATCGTGTATTTTGTGTTTTACGAACTGTGTCCAAATAAATGTTATTTTTTCTTTTATCTCAAAAGGAAAAACGGAACTCTTATAAGATCACTTCGTTGTCCGCCTGTCTGTCCGCCTGTCAAGAGCCTTTTTCTCAGGAAGGCGTGTAGTTGTCAAGTTGAAATTAATATCAAATACTAAAAGCTACTTTTTTTTTTCTTTCTTTTAGAAAAACGTTGCCCCACACTAGAAATTACTCCTGTATCGTGGGTGCGTTCACAAACATTTAAACTCACATACACATACAGCCAGACCCGGAACAACTACTTGTAGGCCATACAAATATTTGTTCCGTGCGGGAATCGAACCCGCGACACGCAGCGCAGCAGTCAATCGCTTAACCACTGCGCCAACCGTGCCGTCAAACAACAATCCCTTGAAGCAGTGACAAAATCAAACTTCTCAGTCAACGCAATCAAAACATACGGGCGTTTACATTCCGTTTATGCCGCATATTTTGACGCTCGCGATGGGAATCAATACCTCTATTAGCGTACTTCCCGTTGACCTAGCATCATGAAATTTGGCAAGAAGCAATGTCATGTAGCACAAGTAAAGGAAACAATCCGGAAACCGTAAATTTGTAGTTACATTACAAAAAAAAATGGGAAAAATATTGGAGACACGATTCCTGTGATGAACTATTTACATACCTACAAATTTGTACGGAACCCTCGCACACCGAGGGTTCCGTACAAACTTGACCGGTTCTTTTTTTTAAATTAGTTTTTGGTGGAAATGAAAAAAGTTGAACCCTTCCCCATCTGTAGTGAAAACGAAGTAATCTCCAACCCCCGCTTTCTGTAGGCTTGAGGAACCCTTTGATTTGTGTATCTCTTGTCAAATTTCATGTTAGCTCTTGTGAATTTGTGATGGATTGAACGAAGTATTGTTTGGTTCACATAGATTTTATAACGGAATTGAGTTGAATCAGAAAATAAATCGGGGGCTTGTGGCTGTGTTTAAGTAGCCGTACAGTTTGATTGATCAGGTTAAAGTTCGCTTGCCAAGGTGAGTCCGTGGACGGGTAACCATCCATTACGTAAAGAGATCCCTCCGTACCTCGGAAAGCACGCTAAGCCGTTGGTACCGGCTGTCATTTGTAGATCTTTGACAGTCGTTACGGGTTGTCAGAAGCGCGAAAGTCTGACAACCAGTCTTACCGATAGGTATCGTTTTACCCAGATACTGAATAAAACCGACCCCACGATAGTTGTGAAAAGGTTAGGCTACCTATAGAAAATGCGGCCATCCGTTTATTCCATACCAGCTGCCGGGCCCCTCGGTTTCACCCGCATATGTCTCGATCCAGTGGGAATTTCGGGATAATAAGTCTCGATCGAGTGGTAATTTCGGGATAATAAGTCTCGATCCAGTTGGAATTTCGGGATAATAAGTCTCGATCGAGTGATAATTTCGGGATAATAAGTCTCGATCCAGTTGGAATTTCGGGATAATGAGTCTCGATCCAGTTGGACTTTCGGGATAATGAGTCTCGATCCAGTTGGAATTTCGGGATAATAAGTCTCGATCCAGTGGGAATATCGGTATAATTAGTCTCGATCCAGTGGGAATTTCGGGATAATAAGTCTCGATCTTCTTACTTATGTGCCAAATTTCATCCAAATCCATTCAACCGTTTCACCGTAAGAAACACAAAAAATCGAATCTTTCTCTTAGTAATATTAGTTTTGTCAAACGCAATCTTAGACAAGTACCTCGGTTTGTTTACAAACGACCACCAAAAATCCTTTGACATTCAACACTAAACTTTGAACATTCACTTTGATTTCTTCCCCTCACCGAGTCCTCTTTAACAAAAAATCCCTACCCTTACTAATTAGCTTTGTAAGTAAAACTATGTAAATTAGTCTTTGTAACAGTGTTCGTAAAAAGCTCTTAGCCTTAATTAGAACCGTTATCACTTCTCCGTGTCCTCGTTCAGGTGAAATATTGACTAGAGAGTTGACCAGAAGTGCCCCCTTGTAAGGGGGCACTTGTGATATTGATCCTGGTACGATACTTCTTTTGCTTTGAGATATTTGAGGACATGTTAAGGGCTTGCACAAGTGGTGACTCTTTAGCAGGTAGCTCTGGTACTAAAGTCGATGATGGGTTAATCTTCTTAATCTGGCTTGGATTATTTTTGTACCAAAGAAAAGCTCGTGCATATTTGAATACGGCTGACGTGTTTGCCGTTTATGGTATACCAGGACAATTCGAAAGAACCCATGTCACAGCCAGACAGCAATCACAATCATAACCATTTATTTTCCAGATCATAAAATCCAATTATTATTAATTAATTACATACATATTATAATTAGTATGTTTTAAATGCTACGATGTTATTGTCGATCCTGTTATTTAAAAGGATCAATGCATTTTTACATTTACATTTTTTTATTTGCAGGAGTAGTTTACAGGAGAGGAATGAATTTTCATTCATTCAACGCTGTTTCTACATAATTGTCCGTGTCCTATCAGAATACCAGCGCTGAATGTCTGTCTGAATAGGTACCAGGCATTTCTTTTTTAAATGTCGAAGCATCATGCTGAGATAGTGAGCTTTTTGGCCTCGTATACATATAAAAACAGTCAGAAACAAAAAAGCAAATTATATTTTAAAAAAAAGCAACAAAAGGAAAATGAAACCGAAAGTCCTATATGAGGCCAAAAGGCTCCTGTCTCAGCATGATGCTGCGACATTTAAAAAATAAACGTCGCAGCGCTGGTATTCTTTAGGGCCTGATTGGGAAGATGTTGTTGTGTGGCGATTATTGTAGGTACAGACGCCAGAACATCAAGCTACCCGAAACTGTCAAATTTTCCCAATCAACCTTGAACGTAATGCTGTAGCGATAAAGTTGAAAATCTATTAAAGAAATTTGACAGATTGTGGTAGCTTGATGTGCTGGCATATGTACTGTAGAGACTTAGAAGAGCCCTCTACGTACCAGGAGGATTGAAACAACTTATATCTCCTTTAAAATTATATATTGGGCGAACGTCTTTACATATTGGTCACTAAATTACCACTGACAGAACTAAACAAAAATCTTAATAAGAATCTTTGACAAAAGCTTGAACGTTCGAATGTTTTGTTCCGAGTCTGGGTGTTTTTCTATCTATAATATGTATATATTTACAAAAAAAAAAAAAAATGTATATAAGTAGTTTATCAGCCATCTTGTTACCATAACACAAGCATTAGGTTGCTTAGCTTGGGACAAATGGTGCTGTGTGAAATGTCCAGGGATATTATTATTATTATTATTATTAATGGAACCCGCGCGCGCTTAAATACCTATAGCCGGCCTGCATTACATAATGTATGAAGTCGCCTTCGGCAGACAACCTCTACAGTACCTACCACGGATACTACTGTACTATGGCACCTACTTTAGATATATCGAGACTAATATTACCATAGATATAAGAAAAGTATTACAATCACACTACATTATTGCGATTAACAGCCCAGTTGGTTTCGTGGACGCAAGCACGACTTTTGAACGTGGGGTCCTGGGTTTGATTCCCAGGTCGGGCAAAGTATTATTGAGTTTTTCCATTAGGATTTTTTTTGTAACAGTCCGGATTTTGAAAGTTGGAAAGCACGTTCAGCAGTTGGTCCTGCGCCTGAACTCTCTCCGGTCGGGTCGGAATGCCGTCTCAACGGACTATGAGAGTGAGGGAATGCACCTGTGTCTGCGCTAACACTTGTGCACTATAATACTCGTATCTCCCGCACCGAAGGCTAAGACTCTGTCGAGATTGGTCGCCATGGTCGAAATACGGTCTGGAGGCCTATACAGGGTGGCAGGGACATCGACGCGCAAACTGTAACCATGGATTCAGCACATGAGTTTAGACCCCATAGCGTAGAAATTCTTCGTCGGTTATCAAAAAAAATCTTCTGTTTCATAGAAAAGTGCAAATCCTACGCGGTCAAAACGTATGGAACAGTCATATTTTTTTTTAATAACCGATGAAAAATTTCGACGCTATGGGGTCTAAACTCATGTGCTGAATCCATGGTTACAGTTTGCGCGTCGATGTCCCTGCCACCCTGTATATTATTGCAATAAAACATAGTTCATGCATAGTAAGTAATATTGGTCGCGAGAGCCAATAAAAAAGCAATCGCAAGACCAATACTAACGATAATATCGGTTCAGTGCATCGTCGGATCCCATTGCGATAATATCGGGCGATATATTATTGCCGATAACTATCTAAAGCTGCCTGACCGGGTAAGCAGAGAAGTGCAGCATTACCCGCTTTATTCACGTTGACGTGAATTTAGATGATTTTTTTTTGCTTACTGCAGGTAGTTCTTTATTTCCTACTAACTGCACCCTGCGGTTTCTTCCGCATAATAATAATAATATCCCTGGACATTTCACACAGCACCATTTGTCCCAAGCTAAGCAACCTAATGCTTGTGTAATGGTAACAAGATGGCTGATAAACTACTTATATACATTTTTTTTTTTTGTAAATACATGCATATTATAGATAGAAAACACCCAGACTCGGAACAAATACATGTAGGTCATACAAATATTTGTTTCGTGCGGGAATCGAACCCGCGACACGCAGCGCAGCAGTCAATCGCTTAACCACTGCGCCAACCGTGCCGTCCTATATAATAGTAATAAGTCTCTATCCCGTGGGAATATCCGGATAAAAAGTATTATATTTCCTAATCCAGGGTCTTCTCTTGCGCCAGATTTCATTCAAATCCGTGCTGATGTTTTAGCGTGAAAGCGTAACAAACAAACTTACAAAAAAATCTAATTTGTAGTGTCACTTACAAATCTATATCCTACTTCCTACTTTATATCCTGCTAATAGTATTCTAAACGCGTAAGTTTGTGAGGATGGATGGATGGATGGACGTTTGTTACTCTTACACGCAAAAACTACTGAACGGATTAGGATGAAATTTGGCACGCAGATAGTTTATAACCAGGATTAAAACATAACATACTTTTTATCCCGATATTCCTACAGGATCGAAACCGCGGGGCGCTGCTAGTTGTATAATAAAGTACAAATGTATCTTTATGTCTCTAGGTGATGTGTTTTGTATTGCTTATTAACAGTATATAAGTTAAGGTTTTTAACCACGTGTAATATAGTAAATAGTAGTAGTAGTTTAAGCGGCGGTGTGTCTTAAACATAACTAGGTGTACTAACCAACTTTGTACCTACCATATGCGATAAATAAATGGCTTTGTCTTTAAGTATTTTTAACCGACTTCTAAAAAAGGAGGAGGTTCTCAATTCGGGTGTTTGTATTTTTTTTTATGTTTGTTCGCGCATATCTCCGTCGCTTGCCAACCGATTTGAAAAAATATCAAATATTCCCAAATGATCCCATGAAAATTTTATCGAAATCGGGCAAGTGGTTTTTGAAAAATCAACAAAAATCAAAAAAATGATCACAACTAAAAAGTGAAAAATAAAAACATTTTTACAAAAAAAAAAACAACCGACTTCCATAAAAACACTACAAAGTGAGAAATAACTTTAATTTCGGAAGTCGGTGGCGAAAAACAAAATAAAAAAAGCAAAGACACCGACTTCCGAAATTAAAGTTATTTTTCACTTTGTAGTGTTTTTATGGAAGTCGGTCGTTTTTTTTTTTTGTAAAAAAGTTTTTTGATTTAATTATTTGAATACTTAACCCTGAATTTCGAATTGTAAATCACCTTTAAATATGTCCTTCATTGGACCATTGAGATAAACTTTTTAATCTCAATTTTCGTTGATGGGGGACCGCGTATCGGCAACCGTAGTGTGGTACGCCCCCCAGCTAGATGGACGGACGACCTAAAGATGGTGGCTGGGACAGACTGGATGCGGAAGGCGGAGGACAGGGTGTTGTAGCGCAGCCTGGGAGTTATGCCCAGCAGTGGACTGCGACACATTTAGCGTATTGGTCACTAAGCGTGTTGGTCATTTAACGATTGGTCATTTCGCGTATTTATTACGGTAACCATCATTGGTCATAATGCGAATTAGTCAATATGCGTTGTAATGTGATTTTTCAATGACAATTGAATAGTATTATTCAAACAATAATTATTGGAAAAAGTGGTACTTAAGATAAAGAAAGAAAGAAAGAAAAAGAAAGAAAAATGCGTTTATTGGCATTACACAAAATTAATACACCTAGATAAAAATTTAAAGCTTCTAAATACAGATGAATATTGTTTTACCTACTAATTTCTTGTTCCCATCGAATCGCATCGCATCACTTGCCCGCGCTATTACTTCGGTTTCGCTTTGCGTTCATTGACTTTTTTCGTTTTGCTCGGCTCCTGAGGGTAAATTAGGCAATAAGGAGAATTAGGCTATGAAATGCAAAAACCTTTTTTCTAATCCAACTGGTAGTTCAGACATTAGCGAGTTTAAACAAACAAACAAACAAACTCTTCAGATTTTAAATTAGTGAGTACTTGCGTAACAATAATTTAACATGAACAGGGTTTGTTTACACTTTCATCATATAAGTACTTTTGGGTCAGAACCTAATTATGTAACACACTATTAATCTCAGTCAGAATCATTTTAGAGGATATTGCTAATCCATTCCTATATTCATATAAAGTCTATTATTCAAACTAATGTTAAAAGTTAATGGTGGTTAAATAAATATCAACTTTATTATAATCTTTGTAAAGTTGAGTTCAGAGTGACTAGCAATATTGAAAAAGTTATAATTTTTTTATTATTTTTTTTATCCTATATTAATAAGAACCAAGTTCTTAATAATTAATTACAATCTAGCTTATAAGACTAATAAGCAATTTTAATCTAACTTAATTTACTATGTGATAATTATTTTAAAACTTAGAAAGTGTAGAATAAAATTATTAGTGCCAATGACACACAATAATAACAAATGAACAAAGTGCTTATCTATATATATAAAATTCAAAGTCCTGACTGACTGACTGACTGACTGAGACATCAACGCACAACCTAAACCGCTGGTCCTAGAGACATGAAATTTAGAGGGTGTATTCTTCGTGAAGAGTAGGTATCCACTAAGAAGGGGTTTTTCGAAATTCCACCCCTAAGAGGGTGAAATGGGGGGATTTTGTTTGTATGAAAAATCTTATTCCTTGAGTTAATAAACTTGAAACTTGGCACCAATACTTATCTAAGTAAATTATGAAGTTGGGCATTTTTTGTTTTTATAAACTACCCCCTAAAAGGGGATTGGGGGCTTTCAAAGTTTGTATGGAAGAATTTTAGTGCGCGGTCCGATTTAGTGGAAACTCAGTATTTATACCTAAAATTGAAAGGAAAGAATAATATGTATCAGGGTTTTTCGAAAATCTACCCCTGACGGCCTGAAAAGGGGTAGTCAATTTTACAGGGGAGGATTTTACAGCGTGGCTCGATTAACTCGAAAATTGGTATAAATAATCTTTGAGTCAAGTTATGAACACATCCCAAATGATTTTTCAAAATTCCACCCCAGTGGGGGTGAAAAGCGGGGATAAAGTTTATATGAAAAATCTTATTCATTGGGTTAATAATCTTGAAACTTGGCAAGAATACTTGCCTAAGTAAGTAATAAAGTTTATCATTATAAGTTTTTCAAAACTACCCCTCAAAGGGGTAGGGGTGTTGAAGTTTGTTTGGAAGAAATTGAATGCGCGGTCCGATTAACTTGAAACTCAGTATTGATACTTTTGACAGAAAATAATTAACAATAAGTATGTAAAGTTGTCGAAAATTGATCCCTGACGGGGCAAAAAGGGGTAATTCGGTTTTTTAGGGCGGATTTGTACTTGAAACTGTATGTAACACATTCACGCCTAAACCACTGAACTTCTGATTTGGCAAAGAGATAGACGGCATCCTGGGGAAAAACATACTTTTTATCCTGGTAGCACGTTCCCGTGGGATAACTTCCGACATCCACGCGGGCGAAGCCGCGGGCAGAAGCTAGTATCATCATATCAGACTCTAAGAAAGTGGAACGGACTTGTGTAAAGTACAATAGGTACACTATTCTAAGTTTTAAAATAATTATCACATAGTAAATTAAGTTAGATAAAAATGTTGGAAATTTTAGCGAAAACTGAACTTCATTGTGTAAGAAATAAAGTTATTTTTCCATAAACTCATATTTGTTTATATTTTTGGCAAACAAATCGCGAATGCAGATTATGTAATTGTATATGTTCGGAAAATTTGTCTGCTCAACAACGTAAATGCGTCATTTACCAGATACCAATCTTTCACTTTCAGCAAGATATTAATCTTCATGATAACAACTTGCTTTAAGATTCTATCACAGAAATATGCAGTGGAAACAAATGCTTTCTGAATAAAATTATCATAAATTATGAACCCGTCTCGTCTATTTTAAGAAAAAGTTTTCTTTTATAGCTAAATAAAAGATTTTATTATAACATGTGAACTGTGTGGTGATTTCTTTGGAAAACACATTTGTTTGTTTATTTATAGTTCACTATATCTATATGTACATCTATATAAATAAATGAAATTGAAGTGTTTGTTTGTAATGTCAAAATACAAGTTTTTTTTACTAAATGCATATGAAAGGTACTTATAACAATCAAAGATTTTTTTAAATGTTTGTCTGTTTATTCCGGCTATTCTCCGAAACGACTGGACCGATTTTGATGAAATCTGGTGTGGGAGAATTTGAATCCGGGGAGCGGGACTTTCATTATAGATAAGGTTAGAGATAAGTAGCTGATGTTATAAGGAGTAACTTAGACCTTTGTTTTAGAAAAAGAATAAGGGATTCCGCGCAAAAAAATAAAACCCATCAAACATGCACGTGTTAGATATTTCATTTTGATATAATTATAATATTAGAATATTGTTTATTGGATAGTGACATCCGTCACATTTCAGAAGTACCTACCTAATTTGACTAGATATTGTGTTTACCAAAAACAACAGTCTTAACTTGTAAAAAACACTTAAATGTTATTACTATAAATGATTAATTAATATTTGATTATACTTGTAGTATATCTTAGATTTTATATTGCTATTTTAATATAATAGGTTGTTTCAAATGATTGGCACAATACTGTCAGTTTATGTTGATATACTTTTTGAAGTCTAAGAATTAAGAATCAACTCTTATTAAATTGATTAATTACCTTATAATGTTTTAAAACGGTTTCACTATATAAGATTTGTTTATTACTAATTGTGTGAGAAGATATTAAGCCAAAATATATGATGATCTGTGATTGTGTCAAAATGGCGGTAGATGTTTGACGTAAAAGACGTTGGTAGTGTATAAAAAGGATTGTAACAACGTTTTCGAGTCAGTTGCTTGGTAGATGTTCAGTTGGTTGGTTCTAGTGCCGTTATTATGTGGAATAGATCGACCAGAGATGTCACGTAAGTTAAGTAATTTGATATTATACTTTAATTATTGCTTATTATGGCTATGTTGTTCTGTAAATCATATTATGGCCAATATTCCTAACTATTGTTATTATGTTACTTTTATTTTGAATTCTCTTGGACCGTTGTCCAAGAGATAGAATGAATTGTTTTTAGAAATAACGATAATTTATGACAACGTAAGAAATGTATTGATAGAATACTTAAATACTGTTTCCATGGAGTTTCTTGTCCTTCTTCTCCATGATGACCTAGTTTTACGAACGGACGACTAGTTTTCTGATTAATTACTGACAAGCCTAAATTCAAATAAATGCTTAGCCTTGTCTGTCTGTGCTTTACTTCATAAAACCCTTTCCCTACAAACTATATTCAATAATAACCTTCATACACAGTAAATAACTAACTAGTAACCATTTTCATATTCAAAGCTTGTTATTTGGCTATTATATAGATACATATACTTCTAGTATATAACGAATAATCTAACACACGCGAACGAAGTCGCAGGCGCAGCTACTATATGTATTCATACGAATCTCCAAAATAATATATTCACACATATTTTGAAGAAGAAAATAGCTTTCAAATAACCCGTTTACGTACATTTTCGTAGCAATTTAAATAAGGCAGGTATTATTAAACTGTTATTTATGTTGCTTATATGATTATTTTGTCACTTACGTTGTTATGCTGGCCTCAATACTGCAAAGTGATTATTTTGAACTCAGCATTTATTAAGGTTGTACAAACAATGTTAGGTACAGTCACGAGCAAAAGTATGTATACACTAGGCTTTATTCAAAAGCGATTTACTCCTTTAATTTTTAGTGAAATTTTATGTTGTTACAAACATAGCATTTTCGAACCCATAGGTTTATGTAATGTGTCGTATTTCAAAGTTGCATTCGATTTCACGAAAAAATCGCAAGTGAAAGTTGCCAAGTGTTGACATATTGGTGTTCGTGAGTGTACATGGTGAAGTCTATAATAATGTGCCACAAATGTCGTAAATCGACATTGCAATAAAGTTGTTTTACGTAATTGTTTTATTCCGGCAGTATTTACACACATTTTGCCTTAACTCCCATACACTAACCATACCTGATATCTGCATACTTTGCTTGCATGTAAAATTTAGTGCTTGAAGAGGGTCGTAGCTAAATAATAACAGCCGCAAGTGGACGGGTCGATCAAAGGTTAAGCTTTGTCGCGGTCGGTTCGTGGATGGGTGACCATTATATATCTAGACCAGTCCCGTGCCTCGGAAAGCACGCTAAGCAGTTGATTCCGGCTGTCATTCGTAGATTTTTGACAGTCGTTATTTATTTATTTATTTATTATTTATTTATTTAAACTTTTCGCACAAAAAGGTACAAAGGCGGACTTAATGCCTTAGGCATTCTCTACCAGTCGACCAAGGGTGGTGAAGAGATTAGATGGCAGGTGCTTTGGTTGAGAGGAACAATGACACGTTACGGGAAGTCAGAATCCCGAAAGTCTGACCACCAGTCTTACCAAGGTGTATCGTGTTATCAAGTATCTGGGTTGTGGAGGTCATAAAGGCAGTCGCTAAATCCGCATCCGGTTGGACAGGAACCCGACCCCAACATAGTCCCAACTATAAAAAGCTAGTCAGGTGACGACCTTACATATGCTCCGTGCTTCGGAAAGCATGTTAAGCACTTTTACTGTTTGCTTTAAAAATAAAAATAATTGTTTTAATACTTTTTGATGAATAATTGTTTTCTGCACCTGACGACGTCATTACGTCGGCGCTGGCTGTCGCCGAAAACCAGCGCTGGGGCTCTGTCTTGCATAGGGTCGCAGCATAATGCTGAGCGATAGCTGTTTTGCGTGGATCTGACGCATGTCAACCATTTGTTATTGTTTTTTTTTTCTTTATTTGTTTTTTATGTTATTTTTTGCGTCATGTTTACCGTAAATTTCTTTCTTTATTTCTCTTTCACTTGGTCCCGGCTGTCATTCGAAAATCTCTGACAGTCGTTACGGGAATTCAGAAAACCTACAAGAACCTACATGATTCGTGCTTTTTTATTATTAAAAGCCTGTGATGGCCCACTGCAGGGCAAATGCCTCTCTACTCTCTTTCCACTTCTCTCAGTTTAAAGCTGTTAAGGACCAGTTCTTGTTGAAGGAGTCCAGCTCATCCCGCCATCTCCGTCTGGACCTGCCGCGATGTCGCTTGCCATTAAGAGGGACCCACTGGGTCATAAGTTTGGCCCATTGATCGTCTGACATGCGACAGATGTGTCCAGCCCAATTCCATTTTAGCGTGGCAGCTTTACAGCGCTTTGTAGTGACTTAATAAAGTCCTATGTAGGGGCTTGTGGCTCCTGCCAGGGGGGCGGGATCTTCCGAAAGGATTACCGCTGCCCTGGAACAGAAAGGGCTAAGGAAGGAACACGGGTGGGTTTTAGAAAAAAAAAAAAAAAAAAATGGGCTTGCGGCTAGTAATAACAGCCGCACGGGTCGATCGATCAGGTTAAGCTACGCTTGCCGCGGTTGGTCTGTGGATGGGTGACCATCTTTCCATACCAAGAGCCCTCCGTGCCTCGGAAAGCAGGTTAAGCCGTTGGTCCCGGCTGTCATTCATGGAACTTTAACAGTCGCTACGGTTCGTCAGTAGCCCGAAAGTCTGACAGCCAGTCTTACCAAGGGGTGTCGTATTACCCAGTAACTAGGTTGTGGAGGTCAGAAAGGCAGTCGCTAAATGTAAAATACTGGTATTAAGCTGCACCCGGTTAGACTGGAAGCCGACCCCAACATAGTAGGGAAAAGGCTAGGCAGATGATAAAGTCGTAACGATTTTAAGTGGAAAAGTATTTTCTTTCAGTTGAAACCAGCTTTTCTCTTGCGTAGGCATGAATTAAAAATTAAGACAAATTAAGCTCGAAACGAAACTTGGTTTCGTGTTCTTCGTGTCTGGAATCTAGATAGACTAAAAGTTCGTTCGTTTTTTTTTTAAAGGACCCGTTAATGTCCTCGATAAAATTCGATCGAAAATTTAAATTTAAATTCAAATTCTTTATTTCAAACCTGAGTCCACAGTGTTAGTATCAACAAAATAACTTAATAACAGGTGTTAGTAATAAGAGACACACAAATACAAATATCAGCTGGTATGGATTCTTACCCAGTGGCGCAGCAGAGGGGAATCCCACCGACCTGAGAACACGATCAGGAGACCGTTGGTGGTGGCGCGTAGCCGGCCCGGCTATGGCTAAATTGTCGTTTTCGGCCGAAAAAGAAAAAAAAATATTTTGATGACCCACGTCTTCCTTACAAAAACCGCACCCCCCGGTCTACTTCTTGATATGCAATGGTCGCTGTAGCACCATGAACATGAGGCTACAGGAGCTAGTGCGAATCTTGGGGTTCATCCGATTAATCGAGTCTGGTCAAACCACGCTGGATCGGTGCGATCTCTTCATTTATTCATTCAAGTTTTTCTTCGATAACAGTTAAACAAATGTAGTATCAGTGTGTGCAGGGTCGGTATGGAGACATCAAGGCGAGGCCTAAGTCCTGCAGTGGACATTTCTCGACTGAAATGATCTAAATTGTTTAGAAAAGGGTAGTAATAAAAGCTCCGACAAAAAAAGAAGAATTGTCCTTACTCAAAAAATATTAAATCTACTGCCTAAAATACTAACTTTCCGACTACTTTTGTCCGAATAAAAATGACAAAACGACCGAATGAGATGCTGAAATCTTCGAAAAATAAACATGACTGTTTATTGCTATAATACTTTTCTACCAGCTTAAATTACGTTCTACTGAAAACTATGCTTTGTAATTTTTATCTTTACTTGCCTACTATTAATTCATAAATTACCTTTCATATTTCATAGACTGTGGTGTTAGTGTGGTTTGGTTTTACATTCAAAAATTTCTCAAAGTTATATGGTACAGTTCTAACCTAACCTAACCTAGCTTTTTCGATTCAAAAAACATATATTATGCGTGTTACGTTGCAAATTTCACTAAACTATAACTTTTCGGAAACTTAGTATTTTTTTCGGAAGTTTAGTATTTTTTTTGGAAATTTAGTTTATTATTTGGAAGTACAGAATATTTTTCGTAGAATTATAATCTGAATAAGCTTCATGTTGGTTTGTTAAATACAACATTTTTTGTCGGTTAATTTTGTATTAACTTTTCGGTAATTCATTTTAACACAGCTTAGTTAGTATTACAGTCAACCACAGATCGCTGGAAGTTAATTTGTTTTTCGATAGCTTTAGTATATTCCTTTAGAAAGTAAGAAAGAAAACATATTTATTGGGACTCGCACCGAAAAATCACTATTTAAACTAAACACACTATTCATCATTTCAGCCGAAAGACGTCCACTGTTGGACATAGGCCTCCCCAAGCACGTCCACTTCGACCGGTTTTGTTTTCTCGCATGCAGCGGATTCCTGCGGCCTTCCCAAGATCATCGGTCCACATTATTGGAGGCCTCATACTCTCAAAAACATAAAAAATAAATTGAAAATAAAAACGGAAAGTCCCGTACGAGGCCGAAAGACCGGGTTCGTCCTATCTCAGCATTTATAATATTGCTGCGACATTTAAAAAAAAGTGTCTCAGCGCTAGTATTCTGATTTAGGTTCCTAATTGAAAGTCAATCATTTGCCAACACTTAATTGTTTTCGGCCACAGCGGAAAATATACTTTTTCTTGTCGTAAAGCAAAATTGCCGAAAAGAGATAGGTAGGTACTTCAGCCGGAAATTGCGAAAACCGAAAACGAAATTCGGTCAGATACTAGTGGTCGCACGCAGCACACTAAGGGCAGTGCCAATATCTATGTAGTAATAAAATACAGGGTCAAATTTTATTAGCTAGCGAAACTCCGCAGATTTGATGGGTATCGATACTTAAACACGATAAAACAAAAAAGTAAAGATGACTTGTTTGAGTGGGGTCGTCGACCGCAGTTAGTGTCTTGAAATATCACTTTAAAAAAATCTGTTTTTATTGTGTAAACTTCATAGAAGTGACATCGACATCTAAACATGATAGAACATATTTTCCCAGCTCGTTCTTCAAGTAAAACACTACCAGCGGTCGGAACCCTGACAAAAAACCCCTCTTGTCCCTCTCAACCAAAGCACCTGCCATCTAATCTCTTCACCACCATTGGTTGACTGGTAGAGAATGCCTAAGGCATTAAGTCCGCCTTTGTACCTTTTTGTGCGAAATGTTTAAATAAAAAACATCAATTTCTTTTTTTTAATTTAATTTTATCGTCTTTAGATATCTTTACCCAACACGTCTGCAAAGTTTCGCTACCTAATTTAATTTGAGCTTGTATATTATCACAATATCTATATTTCATCACAAAACATGTCTCAATAACTTAGACTTACCTTAGCCTTTAACCTTTATATAAAATCCCAGTAAACTTACTGTTATAAGTAAAACTTGTAAGTCAGTAAAGTCAGCTACATAACTAATAACGAAGTATTACAAAGTCCTTGTAATTGCTGTTTTAATCAATTTACTGACGCACTACAATGTTGTACATTAATTTTACGTAATTAATAAGTTTATGTGAACATTAATACTGGCGTCGGCCACCGTCGATGCTTATTTATGTAGGTAAGCTTCAGGTACATTAACGGTATCTACATAATTACCTGCATTTGTATTAAAATGTTTTAAATCCTATCCTGCTAATATTATAATATAATATAAATTTATTTATTTCAGGTAAATAACACATTAATTCAGTTCAATTACACTATATTATAAACGCGAAAGTTGGATGGATGGATGGATTATTGTTACTCTTTCACACAAAAACTACGGATTTGGATGAAATTTGGCACCCCGATGGTTTATAATCAGGATTAACATATAGGATACTCTTTATCTTGTCTGATCTCAGTCTCAATCTGCCAAAATTACCTCTAATTTCCCTACATTTTGACAAGTTTTTGACATTTGTTTGTCGCTGAGATGAGACTGCGACTGGAAGCCGACCCCAACATAGTTGGGAAGAGGCTAGGCATATAATAAGGTAAGGGAAATAAAAGATAAAAAAAATTGGCACCTTTAGAAGGACAAAAGTAATGAACTAACGAAATAAAGACTACTTCGGAGAAGCTCAAAGAAGAAATGGTTTAAAGAAGTCCTCAGAATTGAATTTCCTCTTGCTCTTTTCGATCTGTCTCCAGGAGACTGGCACATTTTGAGAAAACGTAGAGCACGTCCGAAATGGATGTGATGTCGTGACAAACGACGCTCTGCATTTTTAAAGGCATAGATATATAATTCTATGGCACAGATGACCGGAACGTCATCTACGCTATCTACCAGAAGAGTTCATAATTCAACATTTATAGGTCAAAAGTTACAGCTGGAAATATTACATTTAACGGTTTGTTTAATAGCCGTGTTTACCGATATTAATTGAATATTTAATTTTGGTCGCACCTGCAACAGTATGCATTCAGATTCGGGTTATTTCCGTATTGTTTTTAAGGTCCTGGAATTAATTATTTTATCATTTATGTACACACATATTATGTAAACAGAAAAGAAAAAAACAGAACAGAAAAATAGGTACATACAAAGGTGATGCTTATTTCATAAAAAAACTTTACCTCTCCTCTCCTCTCCCCTCTCTCTCCTCTCTCTCTCCTCCCTGTTTATCTCTCTCCTCTTAATTATTTTTTACACGGCTAAATTTTTCTAAGCGGTCCAGCATTGATCTTGAGAGAATCCACAGGATACCACCGTAAAAAGTAAAGTGATGTGAGCTGTCAATATAGTGCATCAAGAGGAATGACAGCTAAGTTCACCCAAGTTTTCACGGTGAAATTTAACAGAATAGTCCGGCAGATCACAGCAAACATAGACTCCAGCCGATAGACGGAACGGACGGTAGACGATCTTGTTGCAGCTGGATGAGAGTTACCGAGAATCGAGCTAAATGACGTGCAATTGGAGAGGCCTATGTCCAGCTGTGGACTGCTGTAGGCTTATGATGATACAAACCATGCCCCACTTGCTGGAGTGTCCTAACCTGACTGCCCGTTCGTCTGCACCTTGGATGATCTAAATAATGCCACTGATGCGGCAATCAACGTGGCGTAACACCGGCCGTAGCAGTTGCGACGAGCTCGAGCGACGAATATTTTTCCCCGCCGACGTCACCAACACCTGTACGTCGGGAAAGAAGAGGTTGATCACCGGGGAGCTTGGGACTAAGGGGCCATCCGGCCCCGAGCCGGGTCCCCGCTGCAGGTGGTTGTGTACAGCGCATGAGATAGAGACAATTCCTACTGGGCACAAACTATATAAAACATAAAAAACAACGTGTAAGAGTAACATCGATACGTACGAGTACGGTACGTATCGGTACGTACGTACGGTATCGGTACATACGAGTACGGCAAGTGTCCACCCTTACGTTGTTAACACCGCCGCGATCCGGACGAAGCGTTTCGCCTCGTCGTTTATATTCTCTCTCTTTTCGCGTGCGTCGAAGGACTGGAACAATTTGCCTGCAGCGGTCTTCCCGTCCGATTATAATTTAATTGTCTTAAAGGCTAGAGTGAATAGGCTCATAATAAATTAGTGCGCTTTACCATCAAAGATTGCATCACTGCTTTCCATCAGGCGGGATCGCAGTCAAGCACTAGTTTATATCATTAATAAAAAAAACATCGATGCGAAAAGAAGACGATGATGATAGACTCCAGCAAGAAATTTCACGTTGTAGACACCTACAACGTGGAATTTCTCTCACGCACAATGAACGCCTGCCTTTCCAAAAGCGAAATTGGAACCGAAGAAACGATTAATCTTTATAAGTCCACAAGTAACTTATGAATTAGAAGCTACGGTGTGGTGAGCACTTACTTTACATCATCCCCTTGGGCTGAAAGTTGGAATCAACCCTTTGTAGAACGCTTACGTCATGCTCTCCACCCTTATATATAGGTAATGTCGCGAGATAAGGGTTACGCGTCATTGGAGATGTCGGTTTTGTCATATTGTGATGGTGTTAGGAGATTGCTTTTTGAGCTTATGAGGGCGCTGTCTCGTAGAGAATCTACGTTTATGTTATAGCTAAATAAGAAAAAGTTTCTCTTTTTTTGTATAATATAATATAACAGTTAACACACTATCAGTAATGCCTACTGATACCATGCCTGCTTTCATTTTGACAGTTCAACAACATTCATTGCGTTATTTACATTATTTTTCGGTCTGTGATTTGGTTTTGATTTTCGTTTTCGATCGGGATCGGGATTTGGTTTTCGATCATGTGAAGCAATGGATTACCAATATTCTTCAAAATGATTCAGATGGCGCAATTAGGGAACAGGGTTCGTACAAAACTGTTATTTATAATAAATACCAAAATATCCGATTTTTTATATTTATCCGACATAGGTATATCGGAGATGAGCGGAACTCCTTTGATAAAGATTGGTCCTTGGCAGCTCTGGACAGAGAGAGGTGGAAGGAGATTAGGGTTGAGGGCTTTGCCCAGCAGTGGGACATTAACGGCTAATAAAAATAAGTATATCGGATAAGGCCCCACTAAACAAAAACAATAAAAAAAAATTATTGAGACTTTCAAATTAACACAACATAAACGAAACATCCCAGCTTGTAATCATACAAACAAACACAATATTCAATTCAACCAACAAATTCAACGCCAGCGGCATGTTATGAGCAAAAGTTAATTACAAAATACTTTGCGAATAAACATATTGGCACGCACAACAGTTGGTGCATAACAAACTACTTCATTATTATACATATTTTAAGCCCATTGTAATTACATATGTCACATATTTCTATACGAGCTCCACACACACAACCGCCCGCTGTTACATATTAGACGTTAATGATAATTTTAAACATTGCGCTTACCCCCACCAGTCGGCTGCAAAGCGCGTATTCGTACTACCCACAAATAAGTACATATTATGCACTTACACTTATTTGAAGCAATGGTGGAGCAATGGTGGCCCTGTGGCAGCGATCCCAACTTACGAGTGGGTCGTGGGTTCGAACCCAAGCAGTCGCTTTACTTTATTTAATTTATTTCAGCACCACTGCTCTCAAAACGGTGAAGGAAAACTTCGTGAGGAAACCGGCATGTCCTAGAACCAGAAATTCGAAGACATGTGACATGTACAAACCGACACCCTAATTGCGTAACACACGATCAATAGGAATCGGTTTCATTTTGACAGTTCAACAACATTCATTGCGTTGTTGAGCAGACATGACACATTTTTTGAACATATGAAGCAATGGATTAGCAATATCCTTCAAAATGTTTCAGATTGAGATTGATTGTGTGTTACGCCATTAGGGTGCTGCACTGGGCCCGCGTGGTGGATTATGGCCTAATCCGTCTAACAGAGAGGATGCTTGTTTCCTACAGTGGAAACGTTATAGGCTGAATGCTATGCAGTTACATGTCAACAATTTATTTATATAGATAGAATCCGTTACCCGCAGATTTGTTCCTGTAACAAGAAATCAAACATTTAGACGCGGTAACTTCCGAAGGAAAGCGTTCCTAAGTAAATAGTTTTATTTAGCAACTATTTTATTTACTCTTCGGTAACAATTACACAAGAAGTGGCGAAGTTATCTGGAACAAATAACGCTGTATTTACTTGATGAAATAAACTTAATTACTTTTTGTATAGCTTCAGTTCTGAAAGTACGGTATTATTTATGAAAGAAAGAAGTTGAATTACCTTTATCTCGTCTTCACTTTTCGTGGAATCCTTCGAGGACTCGTAAATTCATCGGAAGGGGCCTTTATTAGTGGAGCAGATTTGTCTGATGAAAAATTACAATGAGTGTTAATAGACAGATGGATAAGGCAAGCGGAGTCATTAGTTGCATAACCTTCCTTAAGGAACTTTGATCCACATTTGCCAAGTTTATTAGACGAATGATAAACGTTACAGCATGACTGGCGAAATGTATAAAATGGCTGTAATGACTTAGAAATAAAAGGATATTATTCTTTTATTTTATTTTAGTTCCCACGCTCAGCAGCCACGAGACTAACGGTTCAGACAGCACCCGTAGTAGTAGGTAGTTGTTTGAGTTCATCAAGCGTGGCTAAGCCTTTACCATTGGTAATCTAACCTAATTACCTTCAGATCTAGAAATCATACAAGCCAGTCACTACAATTTACTTTGTGATTAAACATTTACTCGAACATACATCATTGCTAGTCATTTGAGCTCGACATATAACGATACACATCTAGTCATTCCTGCGGCATAAATAAGCGCAATCTGCTGTAATAATACGCTCGTATCGCAGCGCGCGCGCAGCTGTATTTATTACTTTTATTGCACTTGATTGTACTTGGTCTGCGTAATTATGGATCTAGCAGGTACTTGTTTGTATCGCATGACTGGTTAAACGAGGGACTTACTCAAGGAAAGACATTTCAATACGGTAACATAAATTTTAAATTATAAAGTTATAGTGATAAAATAAGCGTGGACAAACTTGTGAAGGAGACTCCACCAGGCTCCTTTGATAGGGCAGGGAGAGTATATTTTTCTTCATACTTCGAACTGATAATTAAAATTGTTGAGGCAAGGAGGGAAAGAGGCACACCAAAGATGAGGGAAATAGATAAATGATAAAGAAGAAAATGATAAGGGGAAATTGGAAATAAAAAAACATTTTGCCCCGACCCCACGTACTCGTAAAATGGGAGTAGACAGGCGCGACGCGACTGTGCGACGCGATTCTGGGAGAGCAATTAAAAAAAAGTTTTCATAGAAACCATTTTATGACGGAAACACAAGAATTTTAAAGAATAGAATATAATAACATACAATATCTAGCTAAAAAAATGAATTCCCTTGGTCACGTCATAACTTAAGAACGACTTTACCGATTTCAACCATCTTTTTTTTTTAAGTTTTCTAATACTTTGTAGAAGGTTCTTACGGAAAAAAAAAATAAGAAAGTTGCTTTACGCGGACGAAGTCGCGGGCAAAAGAAAAGCTAAAACAATATAATAATTATATGTATGTATTTGGGCAATGACTGACATTATAGCCGGAAGTGAGTGGCTATTTCGAAGATGTGTGTGCGAACAGTGGAAATATTATAGTCTGATTATGCTACTATACATGTTGGCAGAGACATCGACGTGGAACCTGTTACCAAGGATTCAATACATGATTCTGAATCTAACCCTAACTAAAAATAGCTGTTCCATACATCTTACCACGTAGGTATTGCGCTTTTCTATGTAACAGCTAGATGGACGGACGACTTAAAGAAGGTGGTTGGGACGGACTGGACGTGGAAGGCGGAGGACAGGGTGTTGTGGCGCAGCCTGGGAGAGGCCTACGTATAGCAGTAAACTGTCATAGGCAGAGTTGGTTGACTGATTGATGAAACAGAAGATTTTCTTCTATGAACGTCGAATTCATGGTTACAGCTTGCGCGTCGATGATGCCACCCTGTATATCAACATATTTGGAAGGAGTAGATAAGTGAATACACAATATTTCCGTTGTTTACCCAGTCAGCTTGTAGATGTTGTTTTCGTCAGTCTCTCGCCCTTTCCTTAAGTATGTGGGTACACGAAGGTTTTATTTCTTTTCGTATCCTGTCTTAAAGTTCATTATAAAAAGGCTCATTTACTTGGCGCCCGTGGGATGATAATGTCTCGCGTTCTCTTTACTGTTTTTTGAGTCGTGATTAATATGAGTTTATGTAGCGTTGTGTGTGGTCCTGTAATTAGTAGGGGAATATATATCAATCTGCTGGTTTTCCCAGCTATGTTGGAGTTGGCTTCCAGTCTAACCAGATTCATCTGAATACCAGTACTTTACATGGAGCGACTGCCTATCTGACCTCCACAACCCAGTAACTAGGTAACATGATATCCCTTGGCAACGCTGGTTCTCTGACTTTTGAACGTCTAGAATAAAGAAAGAACCTTTCAGGCTTCTGTAGACCTGTAACGACTGTTAAAATCCAAGAATGGCAGCCGGCACCAATGGCTTAACGTGCTTTCCGAGACACCCATCCACGAGCCGATCGCGGAAAACGTTGCTTAACCATCGATCGAAACCTGCGGCTATTTATTTGGCCACTAGCCTCTTGTAATTAGTAGGGGAATAATAGATCAAAAAGCGTTTCCAGCTTCAGTTTCAAAAACATGTAGCAGTTACGCTTATATGAAAACGAACGTGCCTTAAATAAGAACGCGACACCAAAAGCTAAATAACTAGCTGTTCCCCGTGGTTTCACCTGGCTCGCTCGGCTCCTAAGAGGCCTAGCGTGAAGTTGTTTTAGTCTATAACATTTCTCAAGAATTGGGCTACAGGACGCAAAAAAAAATTAGAAAATCCGACTGGTAGTTCCAGAGATTAATACATAGTCAGCCTATAATGTTCCCACTGCTGGGACACAGGCCTCCTCTCTGTGAGAGGGAGTGGGCCGCAATGCACCATGCGGGCCCAGTGCGGGTTGGTAGATGTCACATGTCTTCGAATTTTTATTCTAGTCTAAGACATGCCGGTTTCCTCACGATGTTTTCCTTCACCGTTTTGGGAGCAGTGGTGATGAAATTAAATACACAAAGTGAAGCGCCTGCCTGGGTTCGAACTCGCGACCTATAATTCGTAAGTCGGGGCAGATACCATTAGCCACTGTTCCAGAGATAAGCGCGTTCCAACAAACAAACTCTTAGAAAAATCTAAATACACTCGAGAGCAATGAATCCGGGTCACTTGAAGAATCCTAAAAATCTCGGAAACTAAAAATGCTAGGTTAATGCAATAAATTGTATTTAATAGACAATGTAATACTCCTTAAATGAAGTTATTAAAACTTCTTAGTTATTGTAAAGTTATATCATAAAAAAAACAAATTTGAAAAAGGGCCACTTTCGAAGATGGAACTACGAAATTACAGCATTTGGTTTTGCTTTTGTTTGTAATCTGTCATTTATGTGGGTACATAAACCATGTTGATAGTGCTCTATATTCATTATTCAAGCTGAAATTATGTCGCTTACGCCTGAAGAATGCACCAGAATACTTACAATGCTGGAAACCGGCCGGAGTCAGCGCGATACAGCCAGGACTGTCGGTGTGTCGCTGTCAACAGTACAAAGAGTTCTCCGACGTTACGAAGAAACTGGTTCTAACCTACGCAGACCAGGAACGGGCAGAACCAGGTGTACCACAGCACGAGAAGACCGATACTTGGTGAACACCATGCTTCGAAATCGCTTTCTCACAGGAACTGAACTCACAAATCAGTTTCGACGCCTCGGAGGAAGTAACCCAAGTGCATGGACAGTAAGACGTCGGCTTGCTGAATCTAACTTAAAACCCCTTAGACCTGCAAACGGCCCTAAACTGGAGCGTGGGCATCGTATTTCAAGACTAAGATATGCCCAGAGCCACGTAAATTGAAGTATTGAAGATTGGTCAAAAGTTATGTTCTCCGACGAATCAAAATGTATGCTCTACAAGCACGATGGAAGACACAGAGTGTATCGAAGACCAGGGGAAAGATTCAAGCAAGCATGCATCGAAGAAAAAGTAGCCTACGGTGGTGGGTCTGTACTTGTGTGGGCCGGAATTTCTTCTGAAAGTCGCACAGAGCTGGTGATCATAGAAAACGGCTCTTTAACTAGCGTAAGATATGTGGAAGAAATCCTCAATGATCACGTTGGTCCATTTATGGTCAATTTAGGTGAGGATGCTATATTTATGCATGACAATGCCCGACCTCATACAGGTAGGATTGTGAATGACTACCTTCAAGAGATGAACATTACTCGTATGGAGTGGCCAGCGCGAAGCCCGGATATCAACCCGATCGAGCATGCTTGGGACGAGCTAGGCAGATGCGTAAAACAACGAAACCCTCCCCCAATCACGCTTCGTGAGCTCAAAATTGCTCTCACAGAGGAATGGGAGAATATTCCCCAAAATCGTATAAGGAACTTGGTGTACAGCATGCCAAACCGCGTAAACGCAGTAATGGAAGCACGAGGAGGCAATACGAAGTATTAAAATTCAAGAAAATCGTAATAAAGTTCAAAAATTTCATGTTTCCTATTTTTGTTTTAAGGAGAGATCAGCAGTTTTTTTCTTTACGTAATTTTGTGTTAATAAAATGTATGGTGACTCATATTTTTTTTACTTTCATTTAAGGAGTATTACATTGTCTATTAAATACAATTTATTGCATTAACCTATCATTTTTAGTTTCCGAGATTTTTAACATTCTTTAAGTGACCCGGATTCATTGCTCTCGAGTGTAGCTATTGACAGTTGACTATACCAAAAAAAACAAATAAAAAACAAAATAAAAAAAACCGGACAAGTGCGAGTCGCTGTCGGACTCGCGCGCCGAGGGTTCCGTACAATTTAAAATTATTTTTATTATATGATGTAACTAAAAATTTACGGTTTTCGCAATTTTTCCGTCTCTGTCTGTGCTATAATAATAATAATAATATCCCTGGACATTTCACACAGCACCATTTGTCCCAACATACACACACACATTTGTATAAGACGTTGCTTCGTACCAAATTTCAAGATTCTGAGTTCACAGTACCCTGTAGGTTTTGATTCCCTTGCGGGTGTCGAAAATTTGCGGAAAAATGCGGCATAAACGGCTGTATCTTTTTTATGTATTGCGTTGGCTTAGAAATTTGATTTTTTTCACTGCTCCAAGGGTCAGTAGACCTGAGTATTTGGTATAAATTCCAGCTTGATACCTCCACGCGTTCCTGAGAAAAAGGGTCTTGACAGACAGGCGGACGGACAACAAAGTGATCGTATAAGGGTTCTGTTTTTTCCTTTCGAGGTACGGAACCCTAAAAAAAATAAAAAACAAAATTAAAAAAATAATAAATACAATAACGTAGTAACAATACAAAAATAATAAAAAAACAATAATAAGAATGATGATAATGATGATGTATGGTGGTGATGATTGATATACTAACAATTACATAATTTATAGGTATGTTCATGTAAAATGAATTGTTACCAAGGCATACTCGTTTCAGTAGCTAAAAATATACCTAAGTAAGTACCGCAAACTTTACTGCGTAACAAATTGAAAACATGAGAGATTCGAGTAGCAATTTTCCCAAACTTTCTGCGGGACGAACGCTTGTCGAACATTCAAAACAACTGAAGTAGAAACCTAGGACACGACCAATATTAGCAGAGATCTCCATAATACTTTTGTAGACATTATAATATTACGCGGAAATGTTTCGTGGATAACAGGGGCTCGTGGCTATGTAAAAACAGCCGCACGGTTCATCAGGTTAAGCTATGCCTGCCACGGTCGGTCCGTGGATGGGTGACCATCTTTACATACCGAAACCCCTCCGTGCCTTGGAAAGTACGCTAAGCTGTTGGTACCATTCTTTGATCTTGGTCAGTCCTTATGAGTCGTCAGAAGCCCGAAAGTCTGACAACCAGTCTTACCACGCGACATAGTGGCAGGCCCAGACGGAGATGACGGAATAAGCTGGACTCTTTTCATGAAGATTGGTTCTTGGCAGCTCTGGACAGAGAGAGGTGGAAAGAGAGTAGGGAGGCCTTCGCTCAGCAATGACGAACAAAAGTTTTATCCTTTTTTTCGGAAGCTTTATAAAGGACAATGCTCATGGATGTATGGAATCCCGTACCATGCTGCATCAAAGTCAAACTTTGATTTTTATAGACTACACTTATCATATTAACTCCTACAAAAGTTCTTTTTGTAAACAAAACCCCGGTTTCGGATATTTTAAAAAAAATCTAAATAACCTAAACACTACGTACTTTATTTTGTTTGACACGAACGGCCATTATTGCTCTAAAAAATGATAATCGTTAAACGATTATAATTTTTTTATATATTATATAAATTTATATTTACTTACTTTAATTTTATAAATACGTTTTTTCATACAAAAATTCTATTCTATTTTATTCTAGCTATTTTTAATTAGTATAGAATCGGCAAAGTATAATTTTTTTAAGTACATGTTTTTGAAAGACGTGATCATGACACTTTCAAAATTCAAGGTTATATTAATCATATCACTTGAAACGGAACCTAATGTATCATGAATAATACAATATCAACACTTTTTTACTTTAAATTAAATTCCCTGTTTAAAAATCAAATCCCCAACGCGTAATGTCGTAAAAAAATATGAAAATAATTACTATAATATTTTGATCTTGATGCATGAGACTTTTTGGTACGACTTTTGTTCATTGTCTTTTCCAAAGTAAAACTAAGAACTTCATATAAAGAAAGTACGGTCTATTAAGTAAACTTAAGTGGATAAAACTCTTCTAAATAAACGTATAAGTACTAAGTACTGTACTCTCTGCATTCCCCTAATCATGTTATATTTACGAAACCCAGCGCCCCATAAAGCTCATGATTAAATACAACACTTTTTACGCCTCAACAGAATTTCAGGGGTGTTGTCTACATCCCTTCATCCCCCTACGCCCCCTGGGCACCTATAAGTTCAAATAATGCTGACGCGCTAAGGATTGATTCTATTTGGGTTTTGTTTGCCCAGTTACAATAAAACAGTGACCTTTTTTGTAAAAGAAATGTTATATTTGGCCGAGATCGTAATATGGTTAGGAGAGTGGATACTTCTCCATTTACTGGAGGCGAGGTTCAAAAACGTTGTTACACTCGCAGAAAGACGAGCAAAACTTGTCACAAAAAAAAAAATTGCGTATGCGCAACAGGTTTGTTTACTTAACATCGTCGTAAATAGCCGCTTATTTATATACTTGTTACGCTAAACTGATACTGGGCTGGACACATCTGCCGCATGTCAGACGACCAATGGGCCAAACTTACGACCCAATGGGTCCTTCTTAATGGCAAGCGACATCGCGGCAGGCCCAGACGGAGATGGCGGGATGAGTTGGACTCCTTCAACACGAACTTGCGCAAAACACTATCAGTAGTAATGGATTTCATTTTGACAGTTCAACAACATTCATTGCGTTATTTACGTTGTTGGGCAGATACATTTTTCGAGCATATGAAGCAATGGATTAGCAATATCCTTCAAAATGATTCAGATTGTAGTTGCTAGTGTGTTACTCAATTAGAGCACTGGTCCTTGGCAGGGTTTGAATAGAAATAGGAAAGGGAGTAGGAAGGCCGTTCCTCTGTAGTGGTATATCAGAGGCTGATAATAATATTAACTTGTTTGGCCACTGTTTTTCAACTACAATGTTACGTTTGTTCTTGGGATAAATTCATCCTAATAAAGGAACCCTTCATTGTGCGAGGTCCGAAACGCACTTGGCCGATTTTTCCAACTCAGTAAAGGCCGGCTTCCAGTCTCTCCGGATGCAACTGAATATGAGTACCAGTATTTTACATGGAGCGACTGTCCATCTGACCACTATCCAGTTAATAAGATCCTCCTTGGTAAGACTGATTGTCAGACTTTCGGACTTACGCGTAACGACTGTCAAAGATCTACGAATGACACCCGGAACTAAAGGCTTATCGCCGCTATGGATAGTCACCCATCCACGACCCGACCGTGGCAAGTGAAGCTTAACCTTAGATTGCTCCATGCGTTATTAGTCACGAGCCTAAACATGCCTATACTAGAGGACAGAAAAACCACCAGTTATTTTTTATCACTGCAATTAAGTACCATAAATACGAACACTTAATGCGGTATGTAAATTACATAATTAACGATGGGCTACCCAATTACTGCTAAAATGAAGCTGCTTTACGATACACGGATGATTTCTAGTGATATGATGAGCAATTCATTATCGGGCCCGTTGTTGCCTCCGCTAAGGGCCGGGCGCATAGAGGGATTAAACGGCTTAAAGGTGGGTATACACATGGCTGTGTAGCTGGGAAATAATGGGCATGCGAGAACATTGTATACCTAGCCGTACATGTGCTATTGTATAGGTATACACTTTCCTGTGACGTTTCCGGTGAAGGAAAACATTGTGAGGCAACCGGCACGACTCCGGCTCTTCCCCATGGCATAACAATACGAAGACCTTGCCATGAGTTGTTCAGCTAGTGCAGACTTGAGAAAATACTTAGTATAGTCTTAATCACAACGCTTAGCAGCTAATGGTGATCGCAGTTTGTTGCTACCGCAGGCAGGAGTATTTAATTTCATCAACACTGCTCTCAAAACAATGAAAGAAAACATTGTGATGAAACCGGCATGTCCTAGAACCAAAATTCGAAGACGTTTGATATCCAAGAACTGGGCCCGCGTGGTGGATCACGGACCACTCCCTCTCACAGAGTGGTGGCCTGTGTCCCAGCAGTGGGAACAATGAACATTATAGGCTGATTATGCTTGTGCTTGGTTTTCTAAGAAAGCGGTGAACGATCACACAATAATTTACACAAATTCTTGTAGCTTCTGCAAGTACGGATCTTGCATGTTACTATGCAAGTAACTGCCACCGTATGTGTTCCCCCCTTTACAGATAATTTACTGGTTTTCCGGAATTTGAACTTTATGTCTTAAAGATAAGATACTGTTAAAGAGCTTTATTAGCCGATAGGATGGGCCACGAAAACAGCGAGCTGTGCCGCGTAGACAGTGGCGCCGATTCCCTTGTTAACAAACTAAACTAAATTTAAATTCAGTGCATATTTTTCTTTCTATTTTATTAAGAAAAGGACAGAAGATAAAATATTAGTTTAGTCCTGTCAAATTTAGACAGCTTAGACGTGATTAAAAACATGGCGACTAAAAATACGTCAATTTACGTTAGGCGCTGACTAATTTGACAGGACTATACTAATACTTATCTTATGTCCTTTTCTTATTAATAATAATAATAAATCCCTGGATATTTCACACAACACCATTTGTCCCAAGCTAAGCAACCTAATGCTTGTGTTATGGTAACAAGATGGCTGATAAACTACTTATATACCTACATTTTTTTTTGTAAATACATACATATTATAGATAGAAAAACACCCAGACTCGGAACAAATACATGTAGGTCATACAAATATTTGTTCCGTGCGGGAATCGAACCCGCGACACGCAGCGCAGCAGCCAATCGCTTAACCACTGCGCCAACCGTGCCGTTATTGAAATATAAAGAAAAAGATGCAATGAACTTAAAGTTTAGTTTGTGAACAAGGGAATCGGCGCCAGTAGCAGTCAGGGAGTGCTTTTGACCCCAATTCTAAAGTGTGGGAATCGGAATTAACTGGGCTGATTAGTATGGAAACTTGTAAGAAGATGTTTACTTAAGTTTTTGTCTGTTATCGACGAAGATATGCATAGATAAGATAGGAGAAATGCTTTACTAATTAATCTATCTATGAAAAAAAAAAAAAAAAAAATTATGTCCATTGAGCTCTGCCCTTTTCTTATTTTTTTTTTATTATGTACTTGTATATATTTTAGTGTTAACTTGTTAATTGTAATTGTTGTGTCTTTGTGAATAAACCACAAAAAACCTTTTATATAACGTAATGTCAAAATAACAGCATTTTAATAAATACATATCAAAGTAATTATTCGGTACTTATAACAAAAAAAAATATTTTTTGTCTATATGTCTGTCTGTTTGTTCCGGCTAATCTCCGAAACGGCTGGACCGATTTTGACGGTGTTTTCACAGGCAGATAGTTTATGTTATAAGAAGTAACTTAGGATATTTTCACTCTAGAAAAAGAATAAGGATTCCGGGAAAAAAACTTAATTTGCTTTTTGACATGCACGCGCACGAGTGGTTTGTTTTGGCTATTGAGTCTGTCAGTTTAGTATGTTAAGATGTAAAAAAACTTAGATGCTTGAATATGCGCACCTATATATTTTGCATCCTAGCAAAACATCATCTGCCTAAGCCGACCCCAACTATGTTGGGGTCGGCTTCCAGTCTAACCGGATGCAGCTGAATACCAGTATTTTACATGGAGCGACTGCCTCCTTAAACTTAAATGCTTGAATATGCGCACCTACGTATTTTGCATCCTAGCGAAACAGGTACACAAATTCTAGGACTTCCGAAGATTAGCATAAACTAGCTTATTTATTCAACCATAATTTTCACGCCATTCCCACAGTTAATTACAACAAGAACGGGAAGCCAACGTCGACCACTTATCGTCATCACACGCAACTGCCATACGCACTTACTGGCCCATACTACACCACTTTAACCTACGCAAATTGAACCCTATTGCCATTACAATAAGGCGATGTTAGTTTAATGTAATTCTAATTACTGGAAAGTTATAGATAAGTAAAGTTAACAAGGTGATAAAGTCAGCTGTTATCAGTTCATGTTTCGATGCGCTTGGAGTGGAACTAATGGGTGTAGGACTCCATGGGGTCCACGGACCCTAGTTTGTTTTATTATGTTGTCGGCTTGTGGGTCGTAATGACCTTAAGCCGCTTTTTGAGGGTTTTATGGGATGTCTTCGTAATATTTTCATCATGTTTTTGAATAGGTAGATAATAAAAATAATTAGTTTCGTTTTTACGTTGGATTTTTTAAAATGAGCTGCTTATTCTTTCTAAGGGTGCATAAAGACGCCCCGTTGGTCTCTTGGTTGCAAGTGCGACTGCTGAGCGTGGGGTCCTGGGTTCGATTTCCGGGTCGGACAAAGTGTTTCTTAGTAACAGTCCGAAGTTTGGAAGTTGGCGGTTTAATACCCCCGTGCCTCGGAAAGCATGTTAAGTCGTTAGTCCTGCACCTGTCCTGTGAGCTGACCTGCAGTGCGATTTTGTAACCATCTCACCGTGAGAACTCAGGTGAAGTGAGCGTGGAGTGAGCTGTCGTTCCTAATGCTAAGGGATTGACACTATTGACAGCTCACTCTAAGCTCACTTCACCTAACTTTTCTTGGTGATATTTTTACAGAATCGATCGGCTGATCTCTGCCCGGTCGTCTCGGATTGCCGTCCCATCGGACTATGAGAGTAAAGGAACAAAGAGTGTACCTGTGTTTACGCACACACTTGTGCACTATAATATCTCCTGCGTACCTGGCTATGCCTCAATAAATTAAGGCCTCCAACCAGAGATTAAAAAACTTATAAACTAAGCATCTACACAATGTGGGGTACGGACCTAGGCTTAGGATGTCGCTGGGAGAGGGCAGCAAGGCTGGATAGGAATTATTAATAATATATCTCGCCCCTGCGCGTGATTCTATTTTATACAAATTCAATAAAAACTCACTTCCGGGTATTTTCCGATCTTCGATTCCCTTGCCCTGTCGCGTGGCGCGTGGTAGTGTGTGATCCTCCTCATAATTTTGAAAATGTAACAAGGTAGACTGGCGGGGTGAGTGCGTAACACAAATGACATACCTACAATAGCAATGCCATTCATTTTGACATTTAAACAACATTCATTGCGTTTGTCACTTCGTCACGCAGAAAAAAATTGCAAACATATGAAACAATAGATTAGCAGTTTCATTCAAAAACCTTCGTACATTACGATTGCAAAAAAAACATATTTTAATATTTACATAGGAGGAATTGAAAACAACTGGCTCGGCACGGACTGGCACTGACGAGGGTCGGTTGTATGCATGCCATTGTTTGCACAACCCAAAAAGACTGAAAAAAAAACACCATTCACACTGAAAAACGAGAAAAACACTTTAGCAATTAAATAAAGAAAATTAAATTAAATTCTCTCATTTCAGTGTTCAAAAGAATGTAAGACAAAATAATGGAGCAGCTGCCTGTATTCCCACGGTCGGACGTGTAAAAATCAATTAAGAAAACAAGTTGTGATGGTATGGTACCTACTCATAGCCCTCATCATAGCAAGTAGGTACTCGTAGGTAATTGAGCAAACCTCTTCTAGGTACTTTCCAGTAGTGCTATTCCGTAATTTTCACTTCGAACCTCACTCAAGTGAGCGTCCACAGTTTGAAAGCGAACTTTTCGTTCGTTCGTCATTTGTTTTAAAAGTAAATCATCGCAAATTCAATCTCCGACGTTGTTCGAAATTCAAAGTTAATAGCAGAGGGGCTATTCTCGTAACACAGTCTGATCTGTCAAAAATACCTCTAAAATCCCTTCCCTACATTTTTGATATTTAATGTCGCTGAGATGAGATTGCGACTAGATTTTGAACGTTTTTAATTACGGGAATTTGCCTTGAGGCCTCCTCTCTTGGAGAGGAAGTGGGCCGAAATCCACCACGCGGGCACCTGTCTGGGTTCAAACCCACTAACTATAACTCATAAATCGCGGTCGTTACCACTGGGCCACTACTAGACTAGGATCACATAAAACAAAGAGTGTTTGTTTTCGATTTGCATATGGTCACCGGTATGAGATTCAAAGTGAACTTTGCAGAATCCTTACTTATCCCCCCCTCCCTCCTCCCTTTATCCTACCCTTCACAAATTAATTAACTCGCTATTCCTTGATTGGGTTATCCTTTTAGTATGCAGCTTACGGTAAGGTGTATGTTAACGTACCTATATATTTGTAAGTATAGCTAGTGTAAGTATGCTGTTCAATTTTATCTAGAAATAAACCTTCGAGCCTTCCTGTTACTTTTATTGGGTGCCGTATTTCGGGCTTCATTCTTATTTGATGGTCATGAACATTTAGGGGCTCGAGGCTAAATGATGACAGCCGCACAGGTCGATCCAAGGTTAATCTACACTTGCCGCAGTCAGTTCATGGATGGGCCCATACCCATCCATTACTTATCGAGATACCATGCCTTGGAAAGCCTCGGAAAGCCTCGCCCCGGCTCTCATTCGTAGATCTTTGGCAGTCGGGTAGTCAGATGCCTAAAAGTCTGTCAACCAGTTCTACCAGGCAGGGCAGGACACCTGGAAAGGCGCAGTGATGACAGGTGGAGTAAGGCAGTGACCGAGTGACTGGGAGATCAAGTGTCGGTCGTCCGACGGCGAGATGTGTGGAGGACATTGTTATCATCGCGGGTAGAACCTGGATGAGGCTGGCACAGGGGCGTAGGGATTCACACAGGAAAAGAGAGGAGTACTTATGCTCAGCAGTGGGTGAAGTCGGGCTGTGGATGATGATGGTGAAGTACTTATTGTTGGAGTAGGTATAGCAAAACCAAATCGATCCTACTTCAACACTATCGTCTTTCTCTTTCTAACTCATAAATATTATTTTTTTCTATCCAAACCCGCCCTTATCATTAGACCGAAATTCTTACTTTCGCATAGTGAGTGTACTACTCTTTTAACCTTGTGTGAGATCACACGTCTCACGTAATATTAGTAAACACACCTTCCAAATTATATATAAACGGATAATAAACGTATTATTGAAATCCTTAGGACAGCCTTTCCTTTGGTGTTCATCCTTAAACGTTAGGGTTTAAGGAAGAACACCAAAGGAAAGGCTGACTTATGACTACCTACTGAAACGTAAAAAGAAAGAAAGAAAATGTATTTATTGCGACTCGTACAGAAAGATCATAAAACTAAACAACACAAACAAACAACAACAAACTAAACAATCATTCAGCACTTCGGCACTTCTTGTTTCAATATTTATTTATATTTACATTCGCGAAACGAATTCTTAGTGTCAGTACAGCTAGTAAGAACAACAGTTTCTTTGATTATGCCGCTACTGGCTACAATACCCGTTCCACGCGTACGCGCAGCCATTGAATCCTAAAAATATTCTGCAAAGGAATTTGTTTACAGTTCTGTCTGGAACAAAGCGACTTTGTTCATTGGTTACAGAAATACCTTCGAATAGGGATCTGGAAATAGTTGTTATCGATTTTGTGCTCGATACTTGAGTAAGAATCTAAAATCTGAAACACGATAATGCAAACAAAAAGAAAAATTGTTTTATTGTCACAGACACACGTTCATAAACAAGAGGGTGTGTGCTTATGACCACAAGATAGAAGTGACAAATATAATATATAAGTCGGTGTCGTTGGTTCCGCATTTTTGGTTTTTGGCACCGAGTTCCGAAATTAAAGTTATTTTTCATTTTGTAGTAAGAAAGAAACTCGGTGATTTTTTTGTGATAAATAGTATTTATTTTTTACGCTATGTTACTTTGCTATTTGAACATCTGTGACAGGAAGTTATTAAAACATTATCAACATAAACTAAGTGGAAAAAATCGTATTATTGAAGCTAACTCAAAAACTACCCACGCAAAGTTAATAAAATTTATATGGGACCCCTGAGGCATACCTTATCCATTAAAAAAGAATTTTGCAAATCCCGTTACGCCCGAACATACATTAAAAAAGAAATATTTAAACCTACGACTGGATCTGTATATCCGTATCCATATATTATGCGATGCCGTGCCAAGTATACCTACCCGATTTAGCGTCATCGACCGACTGAAGCCGAGTATACCTGGGGGTCTACTGATCTACTCCGAAGTAGTATCGGCCGAATGTTCGGCTGTTTCCTGCTACGAAGTTACTATTTGGTTTAGTCGGTTCCGATCCTACACTCCTACACTCTTTCGAATATTGACTATGGTCCCGACCCAACTGAGCCGATCCGAACTTTTATCGCATTTTTCAATAATATTCGGTTCGGCCATGTGTCGGTCCGATCCGAACATTCGCACGTTGCACTTCGGAGTAGACCCCCTGATTCGTCACCGACCCGAGCGTGACGGTTCATTCGTTCACTGTTCAGAGAGAGCACAAAGTACGACTGAGAAGATCTCATTTCAAAAAGAAACAAGTGACTTCGAGTACCTAATATGTAAAACAAATAAATAAATAAAGGTATAATTCAATTTTCCCAAACATTGTTCTGCCACGGCCCGGTAATTTTCATGCTGTCCCTTCGTGACTCACTCAATAGTTTTAACCTATCTCCCCCCCTCCCCCCCGCTGGCTACATTAAGTAAAATAATACACATTTATTGTTATTAGAAGTATGTATATATTACGACATATATCTATTACAATTAAAAATGTTTTTACTATAGCTTTTCCAAGTATATTTCGGTATCGGCTATTTAGTGCAAAGTATGGAGCTGCTTATTTTTTACCACAGAATCCAAGATCGCCGTAAATGATGAAAGTTTTATTCGGACGTCTGGTCTATATTTATTTTTAAGGTAAACTAGAGTGGAAAACCCAGCTTCACATTTAGGTATAAGTGGTGACAAAAGGCATTACAAAAGTTATTGCTTGATTAGCTAATTTTGTGCATTCTGTCCGTCAGCGGCGGCGGCGCTTACGATGCGTCGCGTCGATCGATAGTATTATTTTAAAACAAGGCTGAATGCTACGACCCCATATTTTTGGTACGGGGTCACGACCCGCCAAATGAGAAACGCTGGTATAATTAAAAGCAAGGAAAAAAGTAATGTAACTGTGACGAAAAAGCTTTCACTCAGCACCACACGCACATCACACACACACACCACACAAACATCACACATATACACGTACCATACCAGACCTGAAATCACCTCTCTAGCGTCCACTCTGGAATTCATACTCAAAGCCCCAAGATATAGACTAACTGTCCAGTTTGGGGCTCACTAGTAAATACCATATTGTAACCTAGCTGTAGGTAATATTTTGAGCTACTCATGTAGTCTTAACTTACTGTTAACCTGTGAACCTGCTTACTGTATTACCTTGACAATAAATATTTTCGATTTCTTTCTTTCTATTTCTATTTGGGGCCAACAGCATAGGCGCTAATTCTTAGCGGTCACCCAAAAATTACATTTGTGACGCCAGTGCCTTGAGAAAAGCTATTAGCAGCTGATCTATTCTGTAAAAAGCTCACCATGAAAACTTAGGTGAAGTGTTGTTATTCCAACAGACTGACGCTAGCGTTTGACACTATTGACAGCTCACTTCACTTCATCTTTTCACAGAAAAGATCGGCTGTATCAATGGATACTTTCGATTCGATACTGCAGGTATCCCGTTTCCCTATGGATGAACTTCTATAAAAAGAAGGAAAGTTTAACGTTCTCATGTTTACTGCCAACATATTTCATATTTAAGTACAACCCAACAATGCTTCGAAAATAACTTCACTCATAAAGTACGAAGATTACAAATACCCGGCGTTTCGTTATAATTAAAACGTCTGCGATAAAATGAACACAAAATCCTCAGAATTTATAGTTAGCAAGATTGTAGGCTGTAAAACTAGGTGATCTGAACAAATGCCTAAGATTTTGGTCCTGGCAAGAAGTAAGAAGTCTCGTAAAAAGCAAGCTCGTCGACTAAATGTTAAACTTTGCTATCAGACCTTGAAGGACGGAGGGTTTTGCAAAGATAGGGATTATACAGGCTGGATTATTTGTTAACAGTGACATTTAAGTATCATAAAGTCTGATGTGTGACCATAAATCTTGTACCTAAGGTCGATAATAAGAAGGATCGATGGAATTCATAATTAAAAAGTACCAAAAATATATCCGTAGTTGATATATTTTTAATAATTTTCTGATTAGACTGGAAGCCGATCCTAACATAGTTGGAAAATAACTAAGCAGATTTTTTTTTTTTAATCTAATTTTGTTTAGGGGCTTTTATCAAAGATAAACTAAGCAAATGATAATGGTTATGATGAAGCTTGCCCGTACTCGTAACATTAATAAAAGCTCTAGTTTTAATGCCTGAAAAAATTACCAAGATTATGTCTGGACTTTAAAAGAGACTGTGACCTCTGAGTTTGTTTCGGCCTTTCTTCTCAGAGTAGTCAGATAGGAAACGCCGAACTCATCTAGTTTAAGAAAAATATCATTTACGTGTAAAAGTGTTTGTACAAACCTACTTACAGAAAATAAATCATTTATCATTTATGTACGGAAGTTGTCATCATATTTTTTTTTAGGCTACACTTTCCTACTTCTGGGCAAAGGCCTGCCCCAATTCCTTCCAGGAACTTTTTCCCCGCGCTACCTCAAACCAGCCCTCGCGGTACTGGCCCAGCCCTCGCGATCTCTCTGGGGTTTGGCGGCGCTGTCCATCTTCAAGCACTCATTGTGCGGAGACATCATACTTTTACATCAATTTTTATTATTTGGGAAATTCTCCTCAACTTTTTATGTAATTAATTTCCCATCTAAACATACATCATTAACATAATTTAAAAACGAAAACAATGTGTGAACAACCGCTATTTCACGTGTGTGGGGCGACAAATTCTCTGCGACCAGTCAGCTGTGACGACAAACATGGCCGTCGCACTTGACCTGCGCACACGCGTAGAAGAACCTCGAGGTACACCGACAGATACCGAGGATACTCCGAAGAATAATGTCCGATGTTATTTGTTTGATAGAGCAAATAATTTGACATCTTGTTGGACGTGAAGGCAAGGATTCATTATTATGTATTTGTGTAGTAAATATTTACGATGAATATGTATTGTAGTCTATGAACCATGATAAATAGTGATGTGCTTTTAACGATAACGACGCAAATACTCTCATCTCTTTGGAAATTTTATGTTCGAGCCGTTTGGGGTTGAAACACTAGGGCCATGGGGTCCGAGTGCCCACTTAGTTTTTCGAGAGATCGCCAAGCGGATGGTCGACTCTTCACGTGACCAGAGAGCTGACCTACTTTTTGGCCAAAGAATCAGCATTGCCATCCAACGTGGTAATGCCACCAGTCTTTTGGGCACTTTTCCTGTTGCCAACGATACGGACGAACTTTTTGATACCACATGATTCTATCCTCTTTAGTTAGGTACCTTAAGTAAGTAATAATAACTAATGATTGGGAGTGAAGTTATTACTAAAAGGCTGGCAGTACTCAGGGTGGCAAGGACATCGACTCGCAAACTGTAACTATGAATTCAGCACATGAGTTTAGACCCCATAGCGTAGAAATTTTTCGTCGGTTATCAAAAAAAAATCTTCTGTTTCATAGAAAAGTGCAATACCTACGCGGTCAAAGCGTATGGAACAGCAATTTTTTTTTTAATAACCTACGAAAAATTTCGACGCTATGGGATCTAAACTCATGTGCTGAATCCATGTTTATTACAGTTTGCGCGTCGATGTCCCTGCCAGCCTGTATATTTTTGTACATATTAATTTAATACACTTTTCTCTTCAGTAGGTACCTACTTAAAAGATACAAAAGTTACAAACAATAACACAACTTGGCAAACACTAGTTCATAATATTCCAGTTAACGCCATCAAGTTGATTCACGAGCTCAAGTAAACAGCTGCGTATATTAACATTAACGATACTTTTATTGCAGCTACCCAAATGAGAGATAATTATAGGTTTTATTCGTAACAGACATAATTGTGCGGTCCTATTTACGCATATACTAACATCTCCGGCCGTTAATAAGGAAAAACCGAGGCCCCAAAACCGTAAAATTGTACGATAATGGAAGTAAGCTATAATCATTACCTCCTCACGGAGCCGCAATACTAATATCTTAGCCAGTTCGTGCTAGAATACCTGAATACAATTTGCCAGTCAATACAATCTCGTTCCGAACAAAATGAGCTGTTATTTATTGAGTGCAAGTACGAGGCGTTTGCAGTAAATCAAAACGTCTATTTGTCGAACATAAACTGTGTATTATTGTATGAAAATAACGCTGTATACGGTCTGAAAATCACAAAGTTACTCCTAACTGAACGAGCGCACTTACGTTTCAAAGAACGATGGCTATAAAAACTTCGTAGGGTGGATTGTTCCTGTGCAGTAGCCACGAGTTCCCATCTCGGTACATAAGTAAAGGCGTTTTATGGGACAACAAATCATTTTGGCTCATGTATGTGGATAACGCCAGCGGACTCATGCATAAGTAATATACATATTTTGGTATTTTGTCCGACTAAATTTATGGCCGCCCGACCGAACGCATTCGAGGCCAGCTGTTAAAGTTTGTAAAATAAAATAAATTTTGATTGTGGAATATTAATAAGGGGCAATTAAAAGCGGGAAATTAGTAGTTTTTAATTAATATTCTGAATAAATTTTATTTATGATGTTGATTGTCTACATGGTTGTCGAATGTTGATGTTGAACATTAAAATTGATAACATACACTAGCTTATTAGTCGATTCGCACGACCGAACCAATATTTCTGAATTGCGAAACAAAGAATAATCTTCGCGTGTGTTTTACTCGCCCGATACGGGCGAATCGTAACTTTTAAATAATATTATTTTTTCTATAGGCGACTCGCACGAAGTTAATTTATAACATAAATTGCATTAACCTCTAGAAAAAATAATATTATTTAAAAGTTACGATTCGCCCGTTTCTGGCGAGCAAATTCGTGCAAATCGACTAAGAAGCCCACACACGCGAAGATTATTCTTGTTTTCGCAATTCAGAAAGATTGGTTTGGGAAAACAAAAAAGGTTCGACCTCATATTATTACCAAAACTCCAGGAAGAAAATTCAATTATCATAGAATAACTAGATACGGCTTGCTCGAAGGTCATGATCCCTTATTTTTCTACGGGTTTTAATTAAGTTCACAAAACCAATTTCATTAGGGACCTAAAGAAATAAAGGTTCAATGCGGTAAACTTTCATGGTTCTCCTACCTACCTTAGGCACCCAAAAATTTAAACACATAGGTAGCCTAATTAACATGGTTTCAAACTTTCGCTGTTTTGTAAATATTATGGAAAAAACTGAAAACTCATGTTCTACCTTTTGTTGTATCGGATTGTGTCGCCTCTGACCACTGCCATACCTAATGTGATCTTATTTGTTCTGTTTTGTTTTTATTAGAGATAACTTGTCTTTTTGTATATGTCGCAGATGGATTGTAGAGTCCGCTGTTTTACAATACCGCTAGTGGTTTTACAAAACAGCTCCGTTATGTAAAACAACTGAACAACGGTCAGCGGTTTACCATAATTACAGAACTTGAACACGCAGAATTGCGTAAACGTTTTGCATCCATCCATCTGCTACATTTACATGTAGATATTTATGTGAAAAATAAATCTATTTTAACTTCTTTCTTGTCTAATGTTATGTTATGATGCGGTCGAAAAAGTAACGTACCTACTTTCACTTTCACTACTTTGGTTATTTTTTTTTCTTTTTTACTTTAGCAGGTTTGTCTTGATCTATCTCGTGATATACATATTTAGGTGTGGTGGAGTAGACCTTTTATCTCCCGAGCGACGTCTTAATACAGCGGGGTAATGGCGTAACACACTAACAATGACTTTCATTTTGACAGTTTAACAACATTCATTGCGTTATTTACGTTGTTGAGCAGACAAGTTTTTCGGACATATGAAGCAATGGATTGACAATATTCTTCAAAATTATTCAGATTGTGATTGATAGTGTGTTACGCAATTAGGGTGCATGTTATTATACTATAAATACATAGTAGAAATAAATTCTCTCATTTAATTTTATTATTGTTATAATAGTTTAGAAGTACCTACCTATTGTGAATGTGTAACTTTATTTATAGAAAACTTGATTCACTTATGTTGCGGAGAAATTAAAAAAATGCTTTAGCAGTCGCACCCTTAGGCAGTTTTCAGCTTTCCCTGAAAAACAAAACACTTTCTCAGAGCTGATATCAAATAATAAATGATTTTATTTTGTAAGTAGGTTTGTACAAACACTGACACGTCAATTATATTTTAAAAACTAGATGAGGTCGGCGTTTCCTATCTGACTAGTCTGAGAAGAAAGGCCGAAACAAACTCAGAGGTCAGACTCTTTAAAAAGTCCAGACATAATCTTGGTCAGATCATATGAAGACCATGTAGATCGATGTCTGAGATGGTTTTTTGAGGAAAGAACCACATAGATTGAGAGGACCTGTCCAGCCAGTGCACGCATTTGTCAGAAATCGTGCAGCTGAACTCAAAACTTCTTACATCATATGATCATACAATATCAAAACTTCACAGATAAGTAGCTAAGTATCCAAATATTTCAAAAGCTACTACAGTTTTAGATCAAAATGTGTGCCACGTTGAACGCGCACGTTTACGTTTAACTCAAAGCTCGTAAACAAGAAATACAGGTAAACAGTCGATCGTAATGGCTGTTCAGAGATCTACATTACGAAATGCCCTTTTTATGTTCAACAAAAAGGGTGAAAGAAGCAGGTGTGTATCATACTTGTGTAGATGTTTGATGTTGATCTTTTTTTTTTATTAAAAGGTTGAGTGCATATTGCTTCCTCACATTGGAGATCGACTGATGTTATAAAACACTGTAGTGCCTTATTTTATTTATTTATTTATTATTCACAAAATCCACAGCTCTCTGAAATTTTGCCTACAATATACATATAAGCTAGTCTTACAGCCAATTACGGATTTACAATTTATTAACTATACAAATACATGCAGCAGAAACAAACATACAGAGCTAAGTGAAATGGTAGCACCAACTAAGCATTTCTAAGTGTACAGTGTTCAGTGTTCTCATAGTATAATCAGCCTAAGAGAGAGTGGGCCGTAACCCACCACGCGGGCCCAGTGCTGTTGGTAAATGTCACATTTCTTCGAACTGTTGGTTCTAGGATTTGCCGGCTTCTCCGTTTTGAGAGCAGCGGTGATGAATTTATTTACACACAGTAAAGCGCCTGCCTGTGTTCGAACCTACGACCTACTGCTCATAAGTCAGGGCCGTTACCACTGAGTCACTCCTCTCATTTCTATTATTTTCTCATAAGAGGCCTGTTCTTCATAAAGAGGAAGAACGAGCAATGATCACCATAAACCACCCTTGCTCAATGTCCTCTGAAAGAAAAGAAGAAAGAAAGAAAATATGCAGAGAAAAAACACAAACAAAAAAAGAACAAGTTGGCGACCATAAGGTCTGATATTCACAATCATACCACCATTTCCGGCACCCTAATTGCGTAACACACTATCAATCGAATCTGAATCATTAATATTTGAAGGATTTTGCTAATCCATTGCTTCATATGTTCGAAAAAATTGTCTGCTTAACAACGAACATAACACAATGAATGTCGTTGAACGGTCAAAATGAAAGGTATTCATACTGTGTGTTACGCAATTGCCCCGCTAGCCGTCTCACTACCACAGAAGACATTGTTTGTACACACGGCGATACATCAAGCTATGCATTCCAGTTTTAGCTGACCTCGCATTGTATAGGTTTTTCGTACAATCAGAAGTCAGCTTAAACTGGTTATGTATAGCTTGATGTGTAGCCGTGCGTATCTACTAGATACCTACAGTAACTATATGGTTTATAGTAAATCAGAATTATAATTGTGCTAAATTGAGAAATATTAAAATATAGCAAGCTTTTATAAAGCTGATGTGCAGAAAAACCACGACACAGTATTATTTATATCAGTTTTTTTTTTTCAACAAAAAATGTTTATAACAGCCAAAGTTTGGGATTGCGTCTGGTCGTTCGAGCGGGTAGACCCCATGGGGCCAATTACTAGAAACCTCTGTCATCGACGGACTATCGGCGGCTGACAGTAAACATCTGACATTCTGCCTCTACCTTAGGGGAATAAAGGCCGATGTCACAAATGAATGTTTTTATTATCAATTAGGGCTCGCTACAGTTATTGGTAAAGGTATCTAGGTTGAGTTTGTTGAATAAACTTTTGTTATTAAAATTAAATATTTTGATATTTCGAAATGGGTACTACCTATTAAATTTGAATAGAACTCCTACAAAATGAGGGTTGTTTCATTTTAATTTCCTTTTTAAGTGTTTAATTATGTAGTAATTTTACGTGAAATACGTTTTGAATAAGGTGTTTTAAAGCCGCCTTGCGAAATTAAGACGACTTAATACTGCTTGTGTGCTTTTAATCCATGGTTTTGCAGAAAATAATTATATGTTTTGGTATTATTACCTAAGGTCAGTAAGCAGACTGCTTAATAGTAACTTACCGATGTTTATACTTCCGCTACATCACAGGTTAATTTGTAATTGAAGGAAACAAGCAATTTTGAAATATCGATAATGGATGGCCAACACTATTAATAGCAGTGTTCAAGAATTCAGAAAATTTACTTAATCAGTTATCTACTTTAAAGAAATAGATTCTAAGTTGATTTTTGAGTGACCATTTGTAACAAAAAGACCCTAATAAGTTTTTGCTTGCAATGGAATTTGCACTTTGTTGACATTCAGTGTGTTCCATAACTTGAAAATTATCTAATACTTAATTCAAATATAGTCTTTTTATTTTGTGTGACGTCACTGCGTAGTCAAACAGGAGTAAACTTTTCAAGTCAATAAAAATACCCGCGGTAGCGTTGTTACAAAACTCCTGAAAAGATATTGAGTAAGATAGTTTGCTCATATTACCATAAGTTATAAAATATTGAGCGAAACGGAAACAAAAGTGGCATAGGATAACGATGACAAAAGTTACCAATCCCTTTTTTAGGAGATTATTGTGACAACTTCCTTATTGCCCTTTCATTATTACGGTCATTGGGTGACTCCTATATCCAGCAGTTTATGATATATTGATTAAGTAGGATGATGATTAAAGTATATTAGGGTAACTTCGGCGCTGGGATAATACCGTACGTACTTATCAAATTCTACGCCAGTTTATTCTGCCCCACACAATGATGTCAGCGTTAGTCAAATATTGCGGAATAGGCCGAGAATTGGTACTTTGGAGGTATGAGGAACAGGGTGTAAAGTTCACTCATCCTCCATTGAAAAGGGAGGATCCTCCGACCAGACGGGTGTTATGTCTGGCGGGCAATTGCCTAATGATTGATATTGGGAAATTGTATCTATGCTAATTACACGGTAAACTCTGCTTGCGAGATGCAGGATTTGCGTGACGTCAGTATGACGCGTTGTTCGCATGTGGCGTTGTAGATACCGCTACAGTACCGTTACCCCAACATACCTTACATTATTAAGAACCTTTTCTACGATCTCAAACTGCAGACTGCAGATATATAATATCCAAATCATCATCATAGGTTTTACGAGTGGCCGCCATTTTGAAAAAAAAAATGGCGGCTACGCATGAAACCTATATTAATCCGAATATTCCCAGTCGGGCGGAGGTTGGCGATCCACACCGCAGTATACAGCGATTTGAAGTGGGGGCAATAACTTTCTAATAGTCGCCACCCGGTGGCATCTGGGAATTTTATTCCCGATTGCCACCTGGTGGCAATCCATGTGAGGGCGACTGGGAATATACCGTAAATCAATAGCTGACATCAAGACAAACAGAAACCATGATGAGACTAAACCCCGTAAAATGCCATGTTTCCGAGATAAAGTTGATCACGTGACATCCATATTTTATTAACTTGCTCACATTTTTTTGCATAGATGTTTGAGTATTTTAATCTTTTAGAGTGTTTATTATTTTAAACATCTATGCAACAAGATTTATAGGTACGCAAATCCAATCGCCATTCCTAGTATTTTAGAGGGTGGCGAAGCGGGCTCTGCCAGACGAAATATATATGCAAGGCTCTTCTTGAGAGAATTTGATCTGATACTCTGTGTCAGATTAAATTCTCTTTTGATTGAAATTAGAGACGAGACTAAGTATTAGTGTTCTATTTATAAATCTTCATATATAATTCAAGAACATAACTATTAACGCGAACTCATTGTAAAATTAGATCCCTATAAATAAATAAGTAGCAAAATAAACGTTTATAAATATATTTTGCTCATGTAAATTAAAGTGGGCTATAAGTTATGGAATAAATAAATTGAGCTCACAAATAGGAGCAATATTATATTGCTCGTAGTGGATTTATGGGCTTGGCAGTAAACTATATCAGCTGTCTGGCAAAATATTACTACTAACAATATTTTTGGTTCTATATTTGTATATTGTATATAAAATAATATAATTTCCGTGCCTCGGAAAGCACGTTATGCCCTTGATCCCGGCTGTCATTCGTTGATCTTTGGCAGTCCTTACGGGTTGTCAAAAGCCCGAAAATCTGTCAACTAGTCCTAATAAGTGGTATCGTATTACCCAGTAACTGGGTTGTGAAGGTCAAATAGGCAGTCGCTTCATGTAAAATACTAGTATTCAGCTGCATCCGGTTAGATTGGAAGCCATACCCAACATAGTTGGGAAAAGGCTAGGCGGATGATGATGATGATTTGGATATTTTATGTCTGCAGTCTGCAGTTTGAGATCGTGGAAAAGGTTCTGCAACCTGTCGCGTGTATAATATCCCTGGACATTTCACACAGCACCATTTGTCCCAAGCTAAGCAACCTAATGCTTGTGTAATGGTAACAAGATGGCTGATAAACTACTTATATAGGTACAATTTTTTTTTTGTAAATACATACATATTATAGATAGAAAAACACCCAGACTTGGAACAAATACATGTAGGTCATACAAATATTTGTTCCGTGCGGGAATCGAACCCGCGACACGCAGCGCAGCAGTCAATCGCTTAACCACTGCGCCAACCGTGCCGTCGAACGTCGTCGTGTATGACTATGAATACTCAAATACACAAGTGGCACGTTTCTCTTGTTGATAGCTGCAGTTACCTGTGCCGTTGACGCATGCCGGTCGTGTGTGTGAACGCTACAGACAACGATAAGGAATTTCGTTCCAAAAATAGATTTTGCTAAGCCACAGTAGCATCAGGCTGCATCACATTACAAAATGAGTCCCAAATTCAGCTCACACGGATAATAACAGTAATTTACTGTAATTACGTTTGAGTAGGTATTATAGCGACCTCTAATTGACAACAAAAATGCAGCTCTGATTGTATTTTTTACAATCGTCAAGAGCTTAAAGTGTGATTGTTCTCGCGTTTTTCTTTTCTTGCTGTAATTACATCAGACCAGAGGGGCAATTCTCGTAATTTTAAGAACGTTCACAGTCTGATCTCAGTCTCAATCTGTCAAAAATACCTCTAATATCCCTACAATTTTGACAAGTTTTTGATATTGATTGTCGCCGAGATGAGATTGCGGCTAGATTTTGAACGTTTTTAATTACGGGAATTGACCTTTGATAATTAGATTTATGAACATAATTAAATATAATTTGAGGTAGGTATTGCTACAGTTGTTAAATAATTTACAAAAAAAAGAATGAGACTTTTAGTGTGAGAGACTGAGAGAGAGAGAGAGAGTTATATCTTTCTTCTCTCTCATGTAACGAAATGGGCCGAACGTGACGTGTCCTTGAAATTTCACTCTCAGTTCTTGTCCAATTTATCTAATCGCCGTCTAAAAAACTTTCAGTTTATGGGGGCATGCGCTAAGGTAGCCCGCGAAAATCAAGTTTTCTTACGTTTTTTACAATTTGCAGGAGAGTGTCAGATTGTGTGTTGAACTAAATATGATTCGCGAGCGTAACAAGTATGTATTGACTTTACAGAATTATAATCATTAAAACCATCAATACAACCCTCTAAGTTCATTTCCAATCCTATTGATTTGAAATTGAGATTCACATAGTCATTCAATAGGATTATATGAACTCTACATATGTGTCTCAGATAATAACGGTTTAATTATTAACTCAGATTGTGGAGATATTCATGTTCTTTTTTTTTGTACATAAAACATATATTGTAGGGATATTCCTCGGGCCATAAATTATTTGTTTGTCTCATAAACGTCGGTAGCGATATTATGTAACATAAAAACTATGATGAGGGACAAAATCGTGTTCAAAGTAGAGGAAAATATTTATGGCCAGAGACTCTTGAACAGATCGTAAAAGGAGGAGCAATGTGGTTCACAAGATGACTACTAACTTGGAATGATTTGGGCCGACAATAGTGATCGTCTAAGAAATTACCTTATAAACACTAAAAGTTTATAGTCGTGTGTTTGACCCTTCTTAGCCACGGTTCTTAACTTAGAACATGATAAAGGAAACTGGAAACTGTCACTTCACGAAATTCAACGCTGTGATTTTAATTTCGCGTGCCTATCCGGAAAAAATACAATGGAGCCGATTCCCATGTTCACAAACTAAACTAAATTTAAGTTCAGTGCATCTTTTTCTTTCTATTTCATTAAGAAAAGGACAAAATATAAATATTAGTTTAGTCCTGTCCATAGACAAGTTTAGACGCGATAAAAAAATTTGCTACTAAAAATACGTCAATTTACGTCAAGCGAAGAAAACTAATAAGTATTTATCTTCTGTCATTTTCTTAATTAAATAAAAAGAAGAAGATGCACTGAACTTTAATTTAGTTTAGTTTGTAAACCAGGAAATCGGCGCCATTGCAATCAACATGTACAACTGCGGGTATCGTGTTACCCAGTAACTGGGTTGTGGAGGTCAGAATAGATAGGCAGTCGCTTCATGTAAAATACTGGTATTCAGATGCAAAACGTAGAACAACATACGCACGTAGATGTAAAGTAAGACTGGAAGCCGACCTCAATATAGTTGGCTAGGCAGATGATAACATCCTACTTCCTACTAATATTATAAATGTGAAAGTTTGTATGGATGGATGTTTGTTGCTCTTTCACGCTAAAACTCCCGAACGGATTAGGATGAAATTTGGCACACAGATATAAGATAATTTTTATCGCGATATTCCCACGCGATCGAAACTTATGCGGGTGAAACCGCGGGGCGCTGCTACTAATTCAATAAATGAACGAAAAAAAACTGTTTCCAATAAACTCACACATAAAACTGATTAAAAACTAAAATCCACTGCAAACTTATTATTGCAAACCAGCCAGTAAAAAAACGAATAAACCCCAGAACGTTGCAAGCATGAAAGTTTATTACAAAATAGGAAAAATAAACTTTACAGCCATTGTATGCAGTAATCGAGGAGTCGGGCAGAATGAAGCAATTAGATTCCTTGATACCATTTAGTAGGGCCTCGTAAAAACTGGCCGATTTATACCATGTTTATGGGCCAGTGTGGAGATGATGAAGAATAAGGGCCAGTGGCCGCTAACCACTTAATTATCGAAGATGGAGGAATGAGGATCTTTTGGTCAAGCCGCGGTAATAGGGAAGTGGAAAATAGACGCCGCTTGTGATGTGTGAATTATTATTGTAATCTATTCTTGTGTTATGATCGATAGGCGGCCTTAGGGTTTTAATTTGAGCTACAAATCCTAACAGAACGCTTTCCAATCTGTTGTTTTGTAACCATTCACAAAATATTGGGCGCCTATACAATCATGACGTGTGGAGTTTATTGCCGGCTCTTCTCCATAGTAAACGGCCAACTGTAACCGTGCACCTAGCTTCTGACGTTTCGTTAGTGCCAATGTAGGTTACATTTTTTTTTATTAGAATTTGTGTTGTGTAAATGAATACCTAATTAATTAATAACAAAATTATATCCTAACTTAACTAAAATTAATCACAAACTAAAATACTTATAGCGTCAAAAAACTCCTCCGCATCGCTGTCGGCTGGTAATGTACAGACGACAGCAGATCAAGCTACCCGAAACTGTGAAATTTTCCCAATCAACCTTGAACCTTAATGCTTTGCTTGCAAGAGACTGGCGGCATTGCCTCGTTGTGTTACCTCTGGCCAAGGTAAAAGCCAGCCCTTGGTTTAAGGGAAATAATGTTTAAACTTGCACCCTGAAAAAAATACTTTTATAAGCTTCATTTGTGATTTGGAATAAATCTCCTAGTATGTAATTTAACCCGTAGTTTAATTAATTAATTTAATTACTTTGCTTTACATATTAACCAAATTGTTGTTCGGTATTATTCGATCGGTTTGGAAAAATATATGCGAAGTCTATGTTATTGCTTTCAAGTTTTCATACATTTAGTATTTATATCGTTATGGCTATCGACAGGTCAATACGGCTTAATTGGTTTCCTATTTTATATTCTCTAGTACTTATTTAATATTCAAAACCGATTTCTTGACACAATTTTATTCAAACAGAATTCCCAATTACCATCAAAGTTGCAGGTAAACTTTGTTGATTCTGAAATATCAAATGTCAAATAAAATAGAATTTGATTACCATACCAATACGTGATTAGGCATTAAAAGGTCATTGCGATTTACAATCCTTTGGCTAGCAAGATAAGATACAAAATCTTTTGAAGGTTTCGTGAGAATCTTTGCAAGAAGGCAATACAAGATTCTTTGATTTGAACAATAAGATTATTTGTTAATTTAGTTCAAATATGTGATTTCTTATGTTCGTCTTCAAATAGTTCGTGATTGTGTACCTCCATTACATGTGTACGATTCGAATAAATATTTACAATTATATTTTACTGAGAAACCGTCAGATCATTAAATATGCCTCCATCATTATATTTGTTCTGATTGCTCGACTAGTCGACATGAAGGACGAGTGTTAATAGTCGGTAGACATTTAGGGTTGAGTGATGCTAAATATGGGCATAGATTCATCTATCGTTAAAAAAGATACCTATACAATCTATGTCTGGGAGGGGCTTCTGGCTAAGCAATAACAGCCGCACGGTTCGATCGACCAGGTTAAGCTACGCTTGCCGCGGTTGGTCCGTGGACGGGTGACCATCTTTACATACTATTAAGACCTGTCCGTGCCTCCGGCTGTCATTCATGGATCTTTGACTGTCGTTACGGGTCGTCAGAAACCCGAAAGTCTGACAACCAGTCTTATCAAGGGGTGTCGTATTACCCAATAACTGGGTTGTGGACGTCAGATAGGCAGTCGCTCCAGGTAAAATACTGCTATTCAACTACTTCCGGTTAACTGGAAGCCGAACCCTTAAAGGCTAGGCAGATGATGACACAAACTATGTATGTCGGGGTCGATTTCTGTCTAACCGAATGCGCCTGAATACGGAGCGACTGGCTATCTTACCACTTACAACCCAGTTACTGGGTAACACGATTCGCCATGATAAACTAGTTGTCAGACAAAAATGTACCTACACCAATATGGCCAACCTCGTTTTACTATTCCACAATGGCTTTATCTCAACCATGATTTTTCTCTTCTTCATTCAACCTTAATATAACGACTTCCTCGATTTTACAAATTCTTCGTAATCCCCTGGAATAGTCCATAAGAGTCAATGTAAAATATACCTTTACATTGCGAAGATTTATTTTTGATAGATTTATTTTGCGAATTTGAAACTATCAAAAAAAAAGTGTAAATACCTCTAATTAACGAATTTTGTCAACCCAAAACCTTTATATGTACTCTATTAGTCGTCATCTCGCTTTCTAGCCATATCATCTTTCACACAATCCATCCATCGTTTCTTTGGCCTTCCCCAACACTTATTCACAAAACTTACATTCATACTAAAAACCTCAATATTTATAGGCAACCCTAACCCGCTATATTTGTGTTGTCGTCACACTCTATCACAGCGCGCAAATGTGTTGTGTTTGTATGCTGTCAAAACATCATTTAGTAGTCTTATTTTGCAATTGAGTTGTGGACTAAAAAATACAGTTCATTAGCTTTTAGTTTCATTGAGATCGGTAGCGATTTCCTAAGACACAGCACCCGAATTCACAATCCGAAGGATTTCGAAGAAAATTGGTAATCCATTGCTTAAAATGTTTGAAAGATTTGTCTGGTGGCACAACGTGAATAACGCAATGATTGTTACAGGACTGTCAAAATGAAAGGAATCGCCAATGTAAGAGTGTTACACAATTACTCCGCAGTTTACTCTTTGCAGAAAAGTTCGTGAAGGAAGTGCTGCCGTTGTGTTAATGATACATAGGCTTCACGCCATCATTGGTGACACTTTGATCTTAAGCTGGATAATCGTAGTACGGCGTGTCAATAAGGGATAATTGCGTACCACACACCAACAGTAGAGATTACTTTCATTGTGACAGCTCAACAACATTCATTGTGTTATTTACGTTGTTGAACAGACGAACATTATGAAGTAATGATCCTTCAAAATGATTAATATTGTGATTGATAGTGTGTTACGCAATTAGAGTGCAAGTTCTGTTGCCACTGACGTGCGGCCTTCCAGGCCAGTGAAACAGGTAGACGAAGCTATAAACTTTTTATCAAAGGTGACGGGCTGCATGCAATGCAACGACGCGTATGGGCAATCCTATATGGACGTGATTCACGAGATACTGCAGTTCCATTGAACAGAGCGTTACAACAGTTGGGACATCTGCCAGGTATTGACATACCTACGCATAAAAAAGAACAGCAAAGTCCCGGGGAAATTGACCGTCGTCAATAGCAATATATTTCCCATGGCGTTTTTGATCTCTTGGACGCCATTTATAATTTGACGGTAGAAGCGATAAATATTGACATACAAAATGTCTTATTAGAGCAAGTCGTTGTATTTCTAAATAATGGAAGAATGAGGAAAATGTCGCAGGATAGTTTTTTTTATGTATGAATGTAAATGGATATATGAGTAGGAGAAGATTAAAGAAACGAGGGATGAGCGGTGTGAAAGATGATTTGGCTAAAACGGGGGTGACTATCGAGATGACGACTAATAGAGAAAGAATTATGGAAGAAAAAGACATGTTGCACCGACCCCAAATAAAATACATGTGGCACCGACCCCAAATAGAAGACATGTTACACCGACCCCAAATAAAAGACATGTTGCACCGACCCCAAATAAAAGACATGTTGCACCGACCCCAAATAAAAGACATGTTGCGCCGACCCCAAATAAAAGACATGTTGCACCGACCCCAAATAAAAGACACGTTGCACCGACCCCAAATAAAAGACATGTTGCACCGACCCCAAATAAAAGACATGTTGCGCCGACCCCAAATAAAAGACATGTTGCACCGACCCCAAATAAAAGACATGTTGCGCCGACCCCAAATAAAAGACATGTTGCACCGACCCCAAATAAAAGACATGTTGCGCCGACCCCAAATAAAAGACATGTTGCACCGACCCCAAATAAATTGGGATGAGGCCGACTTACGACCTGTAGGTCGTGAGTTCGAACTCAGCCAGGTACTTTACTTTGTGTATTTCATCACCACTGCTCTCAAAGCGGTGAAGGAAGACTTCGTGAGGAAACCGGCATGTCCTCGAACCAAAAATTCAAAGACATGTGACTTCTACCAACCCGCACTGGGCCCGCGTAGTGGATTACGGCCCGCACCCTAATTGCGTAACACACGATTAATCGGAATCGGTTTCATTTTGACAGTTCAACTGCATTCATTGCGTTATTATTACGTGTTGAGCAGACAAATTATTCCAACTTATGAAGCAATGGATTAGCAATTTGCTTCAAAATGATTCAGATTCCGATTGATTGTGTGTTACGCAAGTCCCAGCAGTGGGAACATTATAGGCTGGTTATGAAGGGCATGAGAATGATGATGTATTTCCAACCGCTAAGCAAGACTTATTTATGGAACGATAATAATAAAAAAAATAATTAACGATCGTAATAAGATTCCTAATTGGCCTCGTTTTCACATCGTAACATAATACGTCGACCTTTGGCATTCAACTGATCAGCAAAAATAAAACAGCTCCTACTCGTACCTTTGATTTTTTTTTTCTTTTCCACAAAAAGTTTAGGCCAATCCTAACAAAAACCTCCAATTTGTTTGATTTTGATTAACAGCACGAACCACAGATCGACTAACGAATGTTATAATTAAACCCAAATAACAAAGTTTGTTTGAATAACAGACATTTAAATCAATAAATGGTAGACCCTTTAATTACTGACGCCGATTAGTATCAGAAATTTTAAAATAATTACAAGACACGTGCTAGCTTCTAATGAATAATTTATTGTGGTTAGTTTATGTACAGACGCCAGCAGGTCAAGCTACCCGAAACTGTCAGATTTTCCCAATCAACCTTGAACCTTAATGCTTTACCGATAAAGTCGAAAATCTATTAAAGAAATTTGACAGCTTGTAGTAGCTTGATGTGCTGGCATCTGTACTTAAGATACTCAAAGATTTAGGGCGAAGTACAGTCGCCAGCACATCAAGCTACAACAATCTGTCAAATTTCTTTAATGGATTTTCAACTTTATCGCTAAAGCAGGTTGATTGGTAAAATTTGGCAGTTTCGGGTAGCTTGATGTGCTGGCGTCTGTACAGAGGTACACTGATACATGTATTATAAATATATAAATAAAAATCTTTATTGCAGACCACATGCTCCATAAAAAAAAATCACAAAAAAAATTGTTAATACAAAAAAAAACAATGAGAATGGCATCATCATCATCGTCACCCTACAGCAGTCCACTGCTGGACATAGGCCTCTCCAACTGCACGCCATTTAGCTCGATTTTCCACAATCCTCATCCAACTGCCACCCACAGTGTGAAGATCGTCGCTCCAATTAGCCTGAGGGCGTCCTACCTTTAGTTTTGCCTTAGAATGGAATGCATACACACAAACATAAACTTACGCCTCTTGCACATTGAAAAACAAACCTTTACGCGGCTTTATCTAACCACCGCTCGTAGGTCTTCAGCAAGGTATCAGCAAGTTCCTTAAGAAAAAGCTTAGACTATTTTTACACGAACCAAACCTGGACATTAATGATGCAATTCTGCTTCCCTGAATGGTATTGAACGTGTTGATGTAACCAACATTTTGTAACAATTTTATGATTTAAAAGAGGGACCGTGGAGTTTCTTGCCCGTTCTTCTCCATAGGTACCTACTACGCTTAGGAATGGGCAAATAGCTTCATCTTTCTGATTGACCAGCCCCTTAATAATTCAAAAGTGCCTGTAATTGGTTTGTTTCGAATAAATGCTTTTTGCTTTTGCTTTGTGTTTGAGTTCAGCCTCACCTCCGCGAACATTCCAGAGGCACTACCCACACATAATGCGCTTTATGGTTGCCTGTCTGTATGTGTATGGGGGACTGTCTTTTCTTTCTTCTTTCTTTCTTTTTTTAAAAAAACGTTGCCCCACCCTAGGAATTACTCCTGTATCGTGGGTGCGTTCACAAACATTTAAACTCACATACACAAACAGCCGTCGCCGTTTTGTAATTTTGACGTTCAGAAAGTGCTGATTCTCAGCCTTATTGATTTTGAATAAATGACTTTTGATTTTGATTTTTGCCCAAAATCGATAAAAAGAGCGTTGGCAGATCAATGGCCAATTGTGTTGGACGACCTACAGAAGATCACGGAGAAGACCTGGATGAGACTCGCGCAGACCAGGGAAGTATAACACAAAAGGGAGGAGGTCTTCACTCAGCAGTGGACGGAACAAGGCTGCCAATCATGATGTTTTTTTTTATGATATATAGTAAACTAGTGCTTGACTACGATCCCAATAATAATATGACACGGTCCCAATATAATGACATGGTCTGCCTATTTTATCAGTAGTTTAGCTTCAACCTGCACCCACCCTAATTGCGTAACACACTTTCAATCACAATCAGAATTGCTACTTTTAGTGTTTTACGCAACTACCCCCCTGTATGTATAAATGCTATGCCCAAGTAGAAAAGGTCTCATAGGTACACATCCGTACCTTAAAGTGAAACGATTGTTGTTATTGTTATTTCTCTACACCCGTCGTAGTTTTAGTGGCACCAATAACCCTTTAAACTTTAACACAGCACTGTTCCGCATTGTTAGAGGAAATGACGAGGACGGAGGGTTTGGACAAAGTGACCTTCTTAGTGAAAACAATGATGGAAAAGTCTAAAATGTATGGGACTGGACTGGATTCTGTTAAATGTATGGGATTTATTTTGTTTCCGTCTAATTTGATTTTATTTAATTTGATTTTTTTCTGACTGTATTTGATTTGATGTTATACGTGTACTATTAATGGGTGTTATTAACCTGAAATAAATTAATTTATTATATTATAAGCTACCGAAAGCTTATATGTCAATTTCGTTTAAAGTTGTTGTAGAAATACGAAACCGAAAGCGATTGTCACTTGTTTACGCCTTCTATTGGAGCAGACCTGATGGAGGGTAAAGATTGTGGTGGTTGAACATGGACTAAACCGAATGGAGCCCTAGAGAGGGCAAGAGGAGCGTTGAATACAGACGATAATTTGATTGACAGTTATGATTGGTCGACGATATAATTAAGACAATCGGGACGGTGCAAAACCGGGGGTCAAAGGGTTTAGACTAGATGACATTAATATCAGCAATGTTGCTTTTATTAGAAATATATATAGTTAGAACGTGGTCAGCTCGTCGAGCTATTAACTGGTGTACAGCTTGCTAGTAAACTATAAATGAAAGGTAGTACCTAATGGTACGCATAGTCAAGCTACTTTTAAAAAGATAACATTAGGCTCTAGTCCGGAAGCTATAGTTCTAGCTTAGATTGAGAAGATACAATTCAGATGAACTAGCTGAGTTGAAATTTCAATAGTTCACTATGTGAACCAACAACTAGTTATTATTGCAATATCGCTGTAAACTCGTAAATTAAATTGCTTTTCTTGAACTAGCTACTAGTTTATAGTTCTTATCTTCTTCTTCATCTTTGTGGGTGTCCTCTTGACAGAGTGGTCATGGTCATCACGAGGCAGTGAGATTTCGGACAGCCGTCGCCTCACGATGCGACGCCATCCTTCTCTGTCGGCTGTGACATGTGTAATCACCTCAGCCTACCGCAGTCCACTGCTGAACATAGGCCTCTCCCAGGCTGCACCACATCACCCTGTCCTCCGCCTTCCGCATCCAATCTGTCCCAGCCACCTTCTTTAGGTCGTCCGTCCATCTAGCTGGGGGGCGTCTCACACTACGCTTGCCGATACGCGTAACATGTGTAATCGCCCTTATACATACAGACACCAACTAATGAAACGCAACATAAAATGAACACAAATTAACCGTCTTTATAGGTACAAAATGTCCCGGAATTAACGCACACCACCAAACTCCCCAATTAAAATATTATGTTTTAATCATAATACATGCACTGAATTTTTACTATTATGTATAAAACATTGTTTATTTATCAAATTAGTTATACTGTTTGTGGGAGAAAATTGTGGTCACATTACAAATCTACGCACAGATCAACAATCTACGCGCAAGAGTCTAGCGTAGTAGGTACTTCGTGCATATTGGTTTGTTTCCATTGTTCAGCGGGAGTGTGACTGTAGTTTACGTAGTCTGAATTATTTTTGAGAAAAAAAATTACCTATATTAAAAATGACAAAAATTGATTCAGTTCAGTATGAAAGTAGTTGGTTCATTCTGAACAAACTACTTTCATAATTCAGTTACACATTGTATATGTAATGCAACGTGAAATGTAGCACAACCACTAGGTGAGTTTGTTTCAACATGTGTTACATTTCATGGTACGGTTGACCAATCTGAACCCGACATTCTACGAAATTGTGGAACTAGTTCCCTAATCAAACTCTGAAACAAGCTCACAACTACTGGAGGCCGTGAACACGAAAATAATTGAATCTATAACAATCAGTTAACGCCTTCTTCCCACTTAGGCGCCGCTCCTAATATCAAAGTTGTAGCCTTGTAACAAACTTCTAAGTTTTGGGCGAACGTTATTGTTCACATAAATGAAACTTCAGCGAAAGCTCTTCAATTGAAAACATTAAGACTATAACGAGGAAAACTTTTCATATTGATGTTAAGAGTATCTATTAAGATAGAGAGGTCTAGAAATTAAACTATGAACACTTCATCATAACCATTTTGTATACTAGCTTTTGCCCGCGACTTCGTCCGCGTGAAATTTTGGACCCCGATCCAACGCATCGCATCACATCTTCCGCCCTATGCAAATAAATCTGTTATAAAAGGTATTTCTTTCCGACTTGCTAGACAAAAATTGTGATAGCTCGGCTAATATGCATGATATAAATATAACTTATAGCACGCAGGAATAATGCAGCTCTCTGCGAGTGTTTTTTTTTTGTGGAATATTAGTTCCGGAGAATACAATACAATACAATTTTTTTTTATATTAGTACGACGAGTACGATTTGGACTCGTTCCTAACCGATTGAACAAAGACAAGTAGAAAAATATGGGGGAGACCTTTGCCCAGCAGTGAGATCAATATAGGTTAACGGAAAAAAAAAAACAACGGGTTGCACTCCGGGAGTGCCGGCTGAAGTGAAAACTTGAATACTAACGTTGTGCATTTTTGATATTTTGGAATGCGGTCTACTCTCCCTCCGTCTTACGAATTTTCGATCAGGTCACATATCCTGACGCGAGCTCCGTCTTACGAATTTTCAATCTGGTCACGTATCCCGACTACTAATAATAATAATAAAAATGTGTTTTATCGTTTTAGATATTTTGATACGTCTGTGAATTTTACGAAAAAAAACATTGATTTTTTAAACTGATATGTTAAAAAAAAATCATCCAATTGATTTCTTTTATGTTTTATCATGTTTAGATATCGATAGCCATCACGTCTGCGGAGTTTCGCTAGCTAATTTAATTTGACCCGGTATATGTATATCAAAGGACTATGCTCATGGATGTATACCATGCTCAATCAAAGTGAAACTTTGTAATTATCATATTAACTTGTACAAAAGTTGTTTTTTGTAAACAAAAGCTGGGTTTCGGAGATTTTCAAAAAAATCTAAATAATCTAATAGCTGTACTTTATTTTGTTTGACGTGTCGTACACGAACGGCCATTATTGCTCTGAAAAAGTTATAATCGTTTAAATAAAAATTCTATTCTATTTTATTCTAGTTATTTTTTAATTAATGTAGAATCGGCTAAGTATAATTTTTTTTTCATGTTTTTTGAAAGACGTGATCATGACACTTTCAAAATTCAAGGTTATATTAATCATATGATTTGAAACGGAACGTCATGTAAAGGGAATACAAACAAAATCAACACTTATTTACTTTAAATTAAATTCCCTGTACTAAAATCAAATCACCGACGCGTAATATCGTAAAAAAATATGAAAATAATGACTATTTTACTAATAATATATTTTGATCTTGATGCATGATACTTTTTCACCTTTTGACATTGTCTTTTCATAACGGACTGTTTCAGTGGTTCAGTCGTGAAAAGACGGATTTTAATTCACAGTTGTAATATTAATATGGATTATCATTAGTCTAGCATTTAGTTCAATCAGAAACCCACAGGGGGCTAAAAAGGCCACTTTGGCAGAATCATAATAGAATAACAATCATATTAAAAATGGTCACAAACTGACAATTCATAATATGATCTGTGTGCAATTCATATCACGCAATTTACCTGTTTGATAGTTTTGTATGGAAATTCGTAAAATGGTCCACCAATTTTTACACCAAATATGATTGATATGAAATGAATTGTAGGTGATTAAACTATTATGTGTAACCATTTAACGAAAATTAGAGGAATTGCTAATGATCTGCTGGGAACTCAGGAAATGAATATCTTTTAGAGGTATTGCTTAAAGTGGCCTTTCTAGGCCCCCTGTTCTTCACTCTTCACTGAATTGCCTTTGGAGTCTACATTTTATATTCGAAGTATGCATACCTACCCACTGTATTGCATATCGTCTAGTATTTTAGCGTGTAAACTTTTTTATCGTGTAGTTTTCATAAACCTTTTTAAGGTGTACTTTATCCCACCATCTTTCCGCACCCACCTGGAACTCCAAATTAATGAAATTCCCTCCAAGATGGGTAACGCAGGATAACAACAGTATTCATTTAAAGCTTTAGATACACGTTACTACTCGGTAATGATCATCCGCCATTAAAAAGCCGCGCTTATCGCGCACCCGTCAATTTTTCCCGGACCCCCCATTACTGAGAGATCGTTAACCTCCAGGGGCTACAGGATCAGTTATTATTTCAATTACTTCGCCCATAACGGCGGCAACTACTGCCCTTTTGTTTTATTTTCAACATAAAGTACCTACATACGAAGGTACAGTCAACACGTCAGTCAACGAGCGGATGAAACGTAAAAAGCATGTGGAAGAATTTGAACGCGCGATCCAATGAACTGGAAACTCAGAAAAATAAAGAATAACATGTAGGGTTTTTCGAAAATCTACCCCTAACGGGGTGACAAGGGGTAGTTAATTTTACAGGGGAGGATTATTATAATGCTTGGCTTGATTAACTGGAAAATTGGTATAAGTAATCTTTGAGTCAAGTCGTCACGTCCCAAACGATTTTTCAACATTCCAACCCTATGAGGATAAAAAAGGATATACAGTTTATATGAAAAATCTTATTCATTTAGTTAATTAAATTGCCACAAATTCTTACCTAAGAATTTTAAGAAGCGATCTGATTAACTTGAAACTCAGTACCTACTTTTGACAGAAAAGAAACGATGATAAATTTTTGGGTTTTCGAAAATCGACCCGACGCGCGACGGGGCAAAAAGGGGTAATTATTTTTTTAAACATTAGTATTTTTGTTGCATTACTTTGAGTCAAAATAATTATGGAATCATCCCAATAGTCTTTTAGAATTCGTCCCCTGTGGGGATGAAAAGACACAGTATACAGTTAATATGAAAAATCTTTTTCCTTTGGTTAATAAACTTGATAGTTTGGCAATATTTGCCTCAGTAATTAATAAAGATTGTCACTTTTAGTTCAAAAAAACTCCTCACAGAGGATTTAGGGGGTGAAAAAGTAAATAGGTAAGAAAAACATTTAATCCGTTCGGACGGATTAACTCGAAACTCGGTACCTACTAATAGTTAAAACATAAAAAGTAAGTATATGTTTTAAGGGTTTTTCAAAAATCGTCTCTTACTGGGGGTAATAAAGTTTAAGGGGTGGATTTTACTGCTTGCTTCCATTAACTCGAAAATGGGTATAAACAATCTTTAAGTCATACAATGCAAACGTACCAAACGCTTTTTTAAAAACAAAAGGCTGTTGTCAATAAATGTATTTTCGTTCTTTCTTTCTTTGTGGTAAAAGGGGACTACAAGGTTTATTTAAAAAATGTTATTCCTTCGTCTCTTAATCTTATACTTAAACTTTAAAATTAGCCCGAATTAAATAAATAAATAAATGATAAAAATCGTACACATATATCTTCGAAATTTTTAGAGTGAAGTACGAAATACACGCGGACGAAGTTGCGGGTAAAGTGCTATACTATATTATAATATATACCGCTGGACCGCTTTGTATGTTTTGTGTGCATATTCGGGTAGGTCTGAGAATCGGCCAACATCTATTTTTCATACAAAAAAAAAATAATCCCAGAAATAATGTATATGGCAAAACAACGTTTGCCGGGTCAGCTTAGTTGTTAAATAAATAAACATATCGTCACGGCTGAAGGGCCGTCCCAAAGAGTAAGGCAGAGCTACAGTGCATACACATCTCGCTACTTATGATTAAGATCCATGCTTATGAACAGCAGTAGCGCTTGCGACGGTACAGTCCTACCGACCTATGTATGTAGATGTCAGTCACGTCAGTCGCCGAGGGAACTTGAAAATCAATGCAGTCCGAATTTGGAGCACTAAAAGGTGAATAATTCATTCAGCCTTTAACTAGCTGTCAGTTGATACCATGGCCACCTATCTAGCGTAGTTTTTGCCGCCTGTCAAGCTATCTGACATGACATCCGCCTGTTTTAGCCTGCTGGACGGATACCAAGCCGAAACTGGAAAGTTAAATTCAAATAGATACAACCCGAACCCGCGTAGCAACAAGATATTTAAATATTTATACACAATTATTATGTAATGATACGTCTCTATTATTGTGTAGTATTCTATAAAAAGAGAAAACACGATAACAGATAGCTATAATGAGAAACGTGAGTTGATATCCCGAAATAACACAAAAACTGAATACCAACCTTAACACAACGCAAGAAAGTCGAAACTCGAGTCGACTAAATAGGGTCGTTACGTTTTTCTGTAAACGAGGCTACAAAACATCATCACCTGTCAATATAATTAAAAAGACAGCATTTCACGGGCGATGCCAGATGAAAGAGCTTGTTAACCTGTCGGCAAGGGCTCATTATAACGATATTTTATCGTAACGAGTCTCGGCCTAAAGGTCGGTTAAATATAAGCCCCGACGATTGTTAGAAAGGTTAATATTTTGACACGAGTAAAGGCTTATTTACACGGGGAGAATTTCTCGACCGTCGAGAAACGAGAATTTCCAGGCGAGGAAGTTGATTAAGTATACAGAAGCTGTCAAAGAGAGATCATTCCTTTTGCGAGTATCATGCATAGGGACTGTTTACCACACCAGAGGGGTGCACCAGTCTACCTTTTTTTCGCCATCTATACTTTTACTCAGGGCCGAATTAGGGATTGCAATCCGGCCTCATTTTCAAACCGGACGGATCCGACCATATTTCTATGAATCCGGCCGGGTCCGGGGATTGAGTCAACCAGGTTAGATAACCAGGATAACTTAATTTTCCGATAATAAAGAATAATTTAAAACAATACATATACACAATCAACTTTATTACGACAAATTATAAAAAGAGAAAACTTATATTTTGAAGATAGAGATCAACATTAATAATCTATAAGTATTTTAACATTAAATATAATATAACCTTAACTGAGATCACAGTATTCACAGTACTTAGCATAACACAATACAACAATCACAGACTCACAGTAAAGTAACTATTCTTTATAATACGAGTATTTAAATTTTTCGACCGAGTCGTTCGCGAAACATCAAACGACTCGCACGCACAAGTACCTACCACGCCTTTTAAGGTGCTTCACACATTCAAAGGCGCGGTTATTTTGCCAAATTATGCAATCACCGGGTCCGATACCGGATCTGAAAAATTGGTACCGGATCCGGTAGGTGTATAATGATGCCGGATCCGCCGGATTACCGGATTCGGTTTTCCGGATTGCAATCCCTAGGCTGAATTCACCAAAGTCAGATATGTTTTATTTTAGGTAAGTACGAGTAGACAAGTTTGCTGGAATTCGCCCTTTAATATTACAAAGTGGTAAAATTTGCGAGTTTTTATGTACTTGAGGGGTAATCTTCAGAACTACTGATCCGATTCCGAAAATTCTTTCACTAATGAGAAGCTACAGTATTGCCGAGTGTTATCCTACTAATATTATAAACGCGAAAGTTTGTATGGATGGATGGATGTTTGTTACTCTTTCACCCCAATACTGCTGAAAGAATTTGGATGAAATTTGGCACACAGATAGTTTATAACTAGGGTTAACAGATTGCATACTTTTTATCCCGATATTCCCACGGGATCGGAACTTATGCGAGTGAAACCGCGGGGCGGAGCTAGTAGAGATATATTTTATGTTAAAACATGAAATTTAACACGGACGAAGTGGCGACTAGAAGCTAGTCGATAATATAATCGCCTTCTTCAGGCGAGAAAGTCTCCTCGTGTAAATGACCCATTCAATACACGGTGCAGTTAAGTCAAAATTGTTTCGAATCACCACTTTAATGGTGATTATGGGGAGAGAGGTGTTGTTACATGAGAGGAGAGGATAGTTGCTCCTGATCTGTTCTTAGATAATCATTATGGTTTATTTAACTACTGTTACTATAATTTTATTTGTAGCTCGTGCTTTTGTTCTGCGGCGCGTACTGTAATAAAAATATAAAGTAGAGCAAAGATATATTATGTATGGTACTATAAAAATTGTAACTAAGTATGGCAGCTATGCATTTATATCTGCAAAAGTACATTTTTGAAGTGAATGTTTCTTAGGCGGCGATTCGATAGTTGAACGAAAGTTGAAAGAAAAGAAAAAAAAAATAGTTGAACGAAAAATTGAGAGTGACATTTCAAGGAAGCGTCACGTTTAGCCGCCACAGTTCGGTACATGAGAGGGTATGACAATCTCTCTCACACACACGAAAGGTCTGTTATTCTTAATTTTTTATGTAGTAGCACTTTAGGAGCGTGTACCTACGGTATTGAACGCGCAATTTTTTTGCATTAAATCAACCTTATCTTTGAATGATGGATGATTTTTTCGACGCCATAATTTTAGTTTACTAATAGTTTTAGTAAAGTTAATATATTATATTGTTAGTTTTGTTACTGAATCAGGTATAAGTTGTTATTTTTGTATAGGAACAAGAAATACACCAATTTAAACAGCACAGTTATAACCCATAACTGTAACAAAAAACAATCTTAGTAAGTATGTATAGGTAATCTTTTATAATATCTTAAAATATGTTGTGTAACCGTAGGTACAGACGCCAGCAGGTCAAGCTACCCGAAACTGTCAAATTTTCCCAATCAACCTTGAACCTTATTTTATTTATTTCGATAAAGTTGAAAATCTAGTAAAGAAATTTGACAGATTGTAGTAGCTTGATGTGCTGGCGTCTGTACTTACCCTAATAAGTTACTGTTGTAAACTTGTCCTTTTGCAATTAAGGATAAAATCAGCAAGATCGTATGGACAGACATGAATATGCACGGACGCACTTACAAATTGCAACAAGCAAAGCAAATAAAGGAAGTCGGTAAGTATTCTGTTATTAAAAACATCGTGTAGATCATCTATCTAGCCTTTTCTTAACTATGTTGGGTCTCAGTTTAGCCGGATGCAGCTGAATACCAGTATTTTACATGGAGCGACTGGCTATCTGACCTCCACAACCCAGGTACCTACTGGATACCACAATAATATTAAACAGAAGGATTCATGCTGGCCATTCAAGACCAAATAATAAATACCAAGAACTATAGAAAATATATAATTAAAGATAACACAGTAAGAAGCGATTTATGCAGAAAGTGCCACAGCAAACCTGAAACTATACAGCACATCACAGGAGCTTGTAGCACACTCACCCAAAACGATTACACTCACAGACACAATCAACTTGTTAATATTATACACCAAAAACTCGCAACAAAACACAATCTCATGAAGGATCCATACACACCATACTACAAATACTCACCTAGGGCTGTATTAGAAAACCAGTCTTTTATATTGTATTACGACCGCACTATAATTACAGATCATACAATATATAACAACAGGCCCGATATAACACTTATTGATAAACAAAACAAACACACGTACATAATAGATATAGCAGTCCCAAACACCAATAATATACAAAAAACTATCACCGAAAAAATCAGGAAATATACAGAACTACAAGAAGAAATTACTAGAGTTTGGAAAATGAATAGAGTAACAATAGTCCCAATAGTGGTATCAACGACTGGAATCATCCCGAAACCACTATTTATCAGTTTAAATGCAATCAATCTTTCCAAATATACGTACCTTACACTACAGAAAGCAGCTATATTGAACACATGTCGCATAGTTCGGAAATTCCTACAATTAGATTTAGACAATAATCTCAATGCAGTACAAAACACATAATCTGATCAAACTTAAAATCTCACCTTGGTTTATACCCGTGAGATTTTAATAAATACCAGGTTCTAGGAATCTGAGAAAATAAATTAAAAAAAAAACAAAATAATAATAATAATAAATACATAAATGTTTTGTTTTTTTGTTTTGTTCTGTTTTGAATGCATACGAGCGGAGAGCATCGCGCAACCGACATAATAGATTTATGGGAAATAGGCATAAATATTATATCGAAGTACGCGTGTGGGGAGCACTCGCACGAAGCACCACGTTCAGACACGTCGCGGCACCACGTTTAAGCCTTCTTCTCGGTCTTCTTGGGCAGTAGCACGGCCTGGATGTTCGGCAGCACACCACTTTGAGCGATCGTGACACCGGAGAGCAGCTTGTTCAACTCCTCGTCGTTGCGGATGGCCAATTGAAGATGACGCGGGATGATCCTGGTCTTTTTGTTGTCTCTCGCGGCGTTAATAATAATAATAATATCCCTGGACATTTCACACAGCACCATTTGTCCCAAGCTAAGCAACCTAAAATGCTTGTGTTATGGTAACAAGATGGCTGTGCAATTTTTTTTTTTTTTTTGTAAATACATACATATTATAGACTAGCTGCGCCCCGCGGTTTCACCCGCATAAGTTTCGATCCCGTGGGAATATCGGGATAAAAAGTATCCTATATGTTAATCCTGGTTATAAACCATCTGTGTGCCAAATTTCATCCAAATCCGTTCAGTAGTTTTGGCGTGAAAGAGTAACAAACATCCATACATCCATACAAACTTTCGCATTTATAATATTAGTAGGATAGAAAAACACCCAGACTCGGAACAAATACATGTAGTACACACAATACTCCTTAGTAAGGCTGGTTGTCAGACTTTTGAGCTTCTGACTATTCGTAACGATTGTCAAATATCTATGAATGACAGCCGGGACCAACGGGTAACACAAACATCGTGTAAATATTATTTTAAAAATTTCTTTGACATATCTCGGAACCCTGGAGTCCCGGACCTTTGGAAGGCGTACGAGAGGCTGGAACCAACTCACAGAGCCCCTTGGACAATGGGCTTTGAAGATCCGTGGCATACCTACTGTCTCGCCATTTTGAAAATGGCGAAATCGATAAAATATATATAAATCGATAGCTGACAATTGATGATTGAGTCACGTGATGATAGATAAGATAGATAGATAAAAACGTTTATTTAGTGCAACAAAAGACACACAATACAAGTATAAAAAATAGAACAATAAAAAAAAAGTGAAACAAAAAAAAAAACAAAGATTAAAAAAATAGATCGACCCATAGACACCTCGCAAATCTACAACCTCTAGTACAAAATAGTCTATGTCCACAATGGTCGATCACTACTGGGCGGTGTGTGTCTCATGGTTGCACCAAATGGGAGTCCAGCTCAGCATAATGCCAGGTACAATACCTGACGCTGGTATTCTGCTGTATCCCGTTAGTGACACACGGATGTCGAGAAAACGCATCTGGTTTCAAACAAAAATGGTACCTACATAGTGCGGCGCGTATACTGTAAGTTGGTAAGTACCCATATTTTTGATGAACTTTCAACGTTAATATCTCGGAAACGTGATACTTTACGGGGTTGGTCTCATTTCGTTTTCTGTTTGCATTGATGCCAGCTATTAATTTATGTCTCATGCGTGGTCGCCATTTTCAAAATGGCGCGACAGTGGGTATGCTAAGCTCCATATAAAAATCTTCAAACCCCTTTAAATGATGAAGAGGCACCAATCGACGATTATCCCTGTATGCTTCCATCTAGCTCCTCCAGCATGCGACCGATATGACCAGCCCCGTTCCATTTAAGCTTGGCAGAAATATGAATAATTTAAAAACGTGTCCAGCAGCACGTAAGTAATTAAAGATGTCAGAAAAGGTAAAAAATATCGCATACACGTACGTTTACGGACGATGAAATGCGGTCTTTGTGATAAACGAACATTATTTTCATTTTATTGCGCACCATTTGCACACGTGCCTTCTGGCGGCTTTCGGTGTAAACGACTTTTGCTAGGGTTCCCTAGGTACCCTAAGTGTGCCAACAGGAATGTCCGTTCGTCTGTCACAGGGCTGTATCTTTTGAACCGTAATAGGTAGACTCATCCAATTTTCATAGATCAACAAAAAATAATAAAAGTAAAACAAAGTAAAAAATTAAAGAGGAAAGAAACATGTTAAAGAAATTTTAAATATTCTAATGTGGTTCGGAACCCTTCATGTGCGAGTCCGACAAGCACTTGGCCGCTTTTAAGGGTTCTGTACCTAGAGGGCGCCAACGGGACCCCATTACTTGCCTCCGCTGTCAGCTTGAACGTCCATTGGTCTGTGTGTCAGCGGGCTGTATCTCATGAAGGGTAATAGGTAGACAAATTAAATGTTCACAGAGTGTTTATTTCTATTGCCGCTATAGCCACAACTAAAAAAGTAGTTAAATGAAACGTGTTTGTTTTAGGCGTTTTTAGCTCAATATTTTACGGTGGTACAGAACTCTTCGTATGCGAGTCCGAGGCGCACTTGGCGGCTTTTTTTTACTTTCAACCAATGTAATGAGTTTGACATTATTATGCCTGAATACAGACATTATGCAGATTTTATATTTCAAGCACTTAAGTACAGCACTTAATTGGAATACCAATTCAATTAAGTTCAACAACGGTCTGATAACGTATAAATATTAATTGCAAAGAAACAATGGACCCTTTCATATTGAGTCCATTGAATTTAAACCTTTACAATATTATTTCGTGTTACATAACGCCAGGATGATATTTAAACAAAATGTTATTTACTTAAATCTTAATAAGTATGAATTTCAATCTATAAAGTGCCCGTGGTCCAGCTAGGTGGACTAAGCAGGTGGACCATGACCGAATCCCGCTATTTTGTTGTATAGAAATACTAGCATCTGCCCGCGACTGCGTCCGCGTGAAATATCTTGTTCCCCAACCCACCCCATCGCACCGCATCATCTGCCCGCGATATTACTTCGATTTTGCATAGCGTTCTTTTCTTTCTGCTCGGCTTCTAAAAGTCCTAGCGTGAGAAGGCTCTCACGCTAGGACTTTTAGAAGCCGAAAGAAAGGTTCCTCCGAAGAGGAAGTCTCCTCAAGTACCTAGCTATTGGGGTATCAAATGGAAAAAACTTTTTCAAATTCTTCAGCTTTTATTATTTCCTTTATTTCATTTAAATACTTAGTTACGAATTAAATTTTTAAATATTTTTATAAACAAAAAGATTTAAAAAAAACATTTAACAATATAAAAAATAGTAGCCCACCGGTATCGGGAACAGGGTCCAAGCTACCGGTGGTCAGGGCTCCAGAGAGAGGAACTTCCTGACAATGCGAGCCGTGTCCAGAAGTACCGCTTTCTGAATCAACGCGTTTCGCTTTCCCTTGATCCAGCGGCCCAACGAGAGCCTCCTCAGGTGTTGGTCGAGGCTCTTGGCTATTAACCCATTGGCTGTCTCGACTATCGGCACAATGATTGCTGAGTCCACATGCCACATGTCGACAACCTCGCGAGACAAGTCAAGATACTTGATTTGTTTATCTTTCTCGGCTTTAGTATATTAGATTAGATAGACGGAGCTGAAATATAAACTTGACTGGCTCGTTGGTCTAGTGGTCGCAAGCGCTGCCGCTCAGCATGAGGTCCTGGGTTCGATTCCTGGGTCGGGCAAAGTGTTATTGAGTTTTACTTTGTGAAATTCCAGATGGAATGGATGGATGGATGGAATGGATGGATCAGGATTTGTAGCCGGTTGATGGCAATAGGCTCCCCCCTATTACATGCCCAGTGGGGTAATTGCGTAACACACTATCAGTAGGAATGGGTTTCATTTTGACAGTTCAACAATATTCATTGCGTTATTTACGTTGTTAAAGCAGACAAATTCGAACATATGAAGCAATGGATTAGCAATATCTTTCAAAAAGATTCAAATTGAGACCGATAGTGGTGTTACTCAATTAGGGTGCTGCACTACCTCTCACAGAGAGGAGGCTTGTGTCCCAGCAGTGGGAAAATTATAGGCTGATTATGCTGAAGCTTATGCCTATTACATAATGGGACTGAAAAACATAACTGGCGAAGTCCAACAGTGTCATTTTTGAGGCGCTGCGATATACATACACTGTTGGATTTTCAACACTCGGTGCTATGCAGTACGTTGAAAATCCAGTGCGCATTAAAAAGAAAAAAAATCGTCGAGATAAAAACCGCCCGTGCTAACAGGGCTTAATAAAAAAAAAGCTTGTAAAAATAGAAACCTAAGCAAACTGACAGACTAATACAATAGCGAGCAGTATTGCTGACGTTTTATATTATCTACTCGTTTTAACTACCTCCTAGTCTATTTCAGTTTTTAATGTTTACTTTCTGAAACCACGCTTTTATGTAGCTGACTTTTGGCCAAAAAAAGTATATAAAAATGTACTTTTTAACCTATTAATCTTTCAGTCATGGCAAAAGGAATACAAACGATTGCTGTTTGTTTATTTAACCATGATTTATTATGGTGTTCGACCCAAATCCTTTGTACATTCATCATCATACGTCACAGGGCAAATGATAAAACTCACACAATTAAATTTATAGCCCACATTCCTGAAATAGAGACATAACTCTCATTGGTATAACAAACAGACAACAATAGATTATGTTTGAGTATGAATAAGCTATAGAGTGCGGCTAATGGAGTCTTTTACGGTCGCGCTCAATGTAAATAGTACAACGATATTTTTATGGCTACTACCACGCAAAACGGTGGAATACAAATATTGAGGCAGACCTACTTTTTTTATAAAGAACACTGCTAATAAGGGAACAGTTTTTCAGATAACCTAAACAAACACAAACGAAAAAGAAAAATATAACAATAGAGTTGGGAAAAAGTCAATTAGTAGTATACATATAATAATACTACCAACACATTGTCAACAAGAACCCAATTTCTTGGATGTTTATTTTACAAATTATCATTGTACTGACTAACTAATTATACAAAAACAAAAGAACACTTAGTCCGCGGCGGGCGCTGTCATCCGGAAACGTGCCCTGGGGGGTGACCACCACCTCTTACAGCAGTATTATTTTGATCTTACTTCGTGTGGGAAAAGGATGGAGCTATACGGAATGTATAGCTCTATCTCTTTCACACACGGAAGTAAGATTATAATAATACTGCTGTAAGAGGTGGTGGTCACTCCCCAGAAGACTGAAATTTAAAAGATTAATTTATGATAACACGTTGTGTAATACACGTAGGTAACGGAAATTAGGTAATATCAATTGACTTATTTATACTATACTAGCTTTTGCCCGCGACTTCGTCCGCGTGAAGCAACTTTCTTACATTTTTTTTTCCATAAAAACCATCCTCGTACATCAAGGAATATTCAAAAAAAAATTAGCAAAATCGGTTCAGCTGTTCTCGAGATTTGCGCTTAGCAACACATTTAGCGATTCATTTTTATCTAAAAAAGCAAAATCGGTTCAGCTGTTCTCGAGATTTGCGCTTAGCAACACATTCAGCGATTCATTTTTATATTATAGATTACTCAAACACACTACCCATTTACACACTCTCATCATCATTTCAACCGAAAGACATTCATTTCTGGACATACATAGGCCTCCCCCAAGCACCGCCGGAGGGGCAATTCTCGTAATTTTAAAAACGTTCACAGGCCGATCTCAGTCTCATTCTGTCAAAAATACCTCTAAAATCCCTACATTTTTGACAAGTTTCTGACATTGATAGTCACTGAGATGAGATTGCGACTAGATTTTGAACGTTTTGAATTATGAGAATTGGCCATCTGGTTCTGTGCTTCTCGCAAACAGCTGCTTCCTGCGGCCTTCCGGCTGGTCCAACTTGTGGGAAACCTTCCAACGCTACGTGTGTCGCCCGGTACGCAGTCTCCACATGAAAACCGTTTCGGACCCATCGGCCATCTGTTCTACGAGCAATGTCAACTGCCACTTAAGTTTGGCAATTCTTCGGGTTCCCACAAACTCTACATCTTATTAATACTCTAAACCGCATAATTGACGCAACCATGTGGAATTAAACTTTCCCTGCGACCGATTGAGTGTTGATTCAATTTTGTTTGTCGGTCCGTACAGCAACACTTTATTGTGTAAACCTTTCAAACAAAACTTTATGCTTTGTTTAAACTCGCATTCCACAAAATGCGGTCGGCACAATGCAGGGGGTCTAGTCTACCGTAGAAATATACAAAACACAGTGATAACGTCACACGATAATGTGTCAAGAACGGTGAACACAATTTTCCTCGTTTTAGTTGAGATGAAAATGGCTAATTGTTTGAAAGAGTCATTTACCACTCTTTCAAACAATTATTGTGTCTGTTTAGCCATACATTTTTGACGTTTAAACGTCTCATAACTTTGAACAACTTTTGACAGTTGATAGAGGTAGACAATTGCGTAACACAAACTATGAGTAGCAATGTCTTTCATTATGACAGTCAAACGACTTTCAATGCGTTATTTACGTTGTTGAGCAGACAATTTTTTTGAACATATGAAGCATTGGATCAGCAATATACTTCAAAATAAAATTATTCTTAATAAGATTGATACTGTGTTACAAATTAGGGTGCTGGCCTGCACCAGTAGAAGCCACATGATTCTAACTCCGAAGATCAACGGCCAGTATTAACATTCCAATTTTAAACCATTAATAGTACAAACGACTTGGATATTCTTCTAACTTCTAAAGCCCTCCCAGATGGATCGCTGTCGAGTCCAGATCCACAGATAAAAAGATTTTGTAATTTATTCGGTACATTACGCTTCGGATTTTAGACGAAGTTTCGACAGAGAGAGCGGAGTGAACGATCTCTTTACTTAATGTTGTTTTAGTACTGGAATATTCTTGTATTTTTTAGGGGCTCGGTCTTAAAAAGTCCGATTTGGACACGCTTGTCCGCTAGATGAAGACTTTTTTGTCGTTTCCAAGAAAATCTCATTCATTTTCGCTACTTTATTGAAGTTTATTATTTTGTATTTCAGTCTACACTAAGATATACATAAGTAGATAATGCTTCATGACCGTAAACGGGACACAGACGCGCAATACAAACAAAATAATTATTATTTCAAGCAAAACATTATTTGAAAGTGTTTGAACACACGGCTACACTTTTCCAGTTTTAGCTAAACTCGCACTGTATAGGTTTTTCGTACAATCAGAAATCAGCTTATACTGGTTATGTGTAGCTTGATGTGTAGCCATGCGAACATATAAACTTTTAGAATTTATTGTTTTATGACAAAATAGAGGATTAGAAAATGTCTACAGCCCGTTCAGTTCTTTTACCTTTGAGTTTGCATCACTGTCCAAACCACAGTAATCTTTATTGCCGTTACAATAAGGTTCCTATTGGGTTGCAGCCATTGATAAGTCTGTCAAATCACAATGATTTTTATAATCGTTACAGGAAGGTTGCTATTGGATTGCTGCTGTAGGAGGTAACATAACTGTGAATAGACTGTATCGTGGGGTTTTTTTATAATTTGCATCTCGTAGTTGACCTAGAGAGGTCGTGACTACTTAACCGGACTATGCTGTGGTTGCCTTAAGTAAACTTCTAATTAAAAACTAAACGACTGCACGCTAAGGGCACGAACATACTATTAATGCTTTGATGAGCACGGCGTTTCCAAGGACTATCTCTGAGAAGAAAGACCGAAACAAACTCCGAAGTCACAGTTTTCGGATTTCTGGGGTGTATCGTGGGGCTAACCTGATGTGTATATACATAGTAGGTCTTCGCATGGGTGCGTTTTACCCGCGGCGATTTTTTTCCGCGCTCTGGATTTTCAACTCACTGCTTACCAACGACAATTGGAAATCGAACAGTGTGTTTTTTTGACGCGCTAGGATGCACTTTGTTTGATTCTCAATGCTCAGCTCAACACCGAGAGTTGAAAATCCATTGCGCGATAAAAACTCCCCGCTATATTTGTTATTGTGGACTAGCTGCGCCTCGCGGTTTCACCCGCATAAATTTCGATCCCTTGGGAATATCGGGATAAAAAGTATCCTATGTGTTAATCCTGGTTATAAACTATTTGTGTAGGTACCAAATTTCATCCAAATTAGTCCAGCCGTTTAAGCGTGAAGAAGTAACAAACACACACACTCACAAACTTTCGCTTTTAAAATATTAGTGTGATTCTGATTACCTAGCCTCAATAAATTGTACTCAGTAGGCAATAAAATAGTTGTCGAAATCATTTTCGCACCTCATTATTTACAACAACAAAAAATAGACAAAGCTTTCATATTTTAAACGAAAAAGAGTCCATTATTTTCCATCTTGTTATCCCATTTTTCGTTTTCATTTGCTACACAATTAGGAAACCTATTTTTGTTCAGTTGGTAAAAACTAAATTTGGATCGCGACATATTCGCCAAAAATTGAAACAAATATGAGTTTATGGAAAAATAACTTTAATCCTTAAACTTTAAAGTGCAGTTTACGCTACAACTTCAAACATTTTTATAACTTTTTCAATAACGCTAGTCACTCTGAAATCAACTTAATTTTCATTAAAATAAACTTTATATTGGTTTAACTTGAAATAACGTCAATTTGAAAAATAAATAAAAATTAAATTAAAAAAAAATAGTTAACAAAAAAAAACTATGAATCAAACTGCACCCTAATTGCGTAACACACTATCAATCTCAATGTGAATAATTTCGAAGAATATTGCAAATCCATTGCTTCATATGTTCGAAAAATGTGTCTGCTCAACAACGTAAATAACGCAATGAATGTTGGTAATCACCCCTCTGGCATACGTACACACAAACATAATCACTTCTTTCTTCTTTGGTACACACGGCTACATATCCAGTATAAGCTGACTTCTGATTGTACGAAAAACCTATACAATGCGAGGTCAGCTAAAACTGGAATGCATAGCTTGATGTGTAGCCGTGTGTACATTAAAATAGAAACATAACATAAGAGCATGTGAAATATGAATTAATAAGGCTTAGTAATTAATATTTAAGTAGCAAATGAGTTTTAAATATTTTAATTTTAAATGTTTTGACGCGCAAAGCTTATTTTATGCAACTCAGGTATCAGTATCATAATTACAGAGGATTATCGTCGTTCTGCACCAGCATTATAATATTAAATAAGGCCAATGACCTGTTTGTGAGCGTAAGGACATGTTTACCTATGCAAATGGTCAAATGCTAATTATAAATGATGTGTCTTACTTAGATGCATTATCCTACTAGTCAGTATAGAAATCAAGGTCGCTTGCTAAACCCAGCGCGGCCACCACGCGCCGCATTGCAGAATTGCGCTAAAGCAGGAGTAGCACCGCAACGCAACGCATTGTAAAAAATCTCCTAGATCACTTTCTTACTTTTAATCTAGAAAGATTTTTGCAATGCGTTGCCAATCTGTACTAGCCTTTATAGTCCAGAATGCAAATACAGTATCAAACCAGCCGGTCCATTCTGTAAAAACCTCACCGTGAAAACTTAGGTGAAGTGAGCGTGGAGTGAGCTGTCATTCCAACTAATGCTAGTGATTGACACTTGACAGCTCACTCTAAGCTCACTTCACCTAACTTTTCACGGTGAGATTTTTACAGAATCGATCGGCTATTATTAATCGGGCAAACATCTAGAATCCGGGCCACAAGCCTGCAATAGACTATCTTACAGACAAACCCCGAAAACTAGATTTGCTGTTTTGCCAGATATTTTGACAGATCAACAACATTCATTGCGTTATTTACGTTGCTGAGCCGACAAATTTTTCGAACATATGAAGAAATGGATTAGCAATATCCTTCAAAATGATTCAGATCGTGATTGATAGTGTGTTGCGCAACTAAGGGGGCCCGTGGCTAAATAATAACATCCGCACAGGCCGATCGATCAGGTTAAGCTACGCTTGCCGCGATTGGTCTGTGGATTCCATTTGCAGTCCATGACGCCACAATTTTTTAAATTAAATTAATTTCTTATTTATTTAATTATGTTCAGATATACGGTACCCATAACGTCTGCGAAGTTTCGCTAACTTATTTAATCTGACCCTGTATATCCTTATGGAGACCACCAGGGTGGTTTTAGAGAGAAAAGAATCCCACACTTCCTGGTCTCATCCCCAAAACCCGCCCAGAAAAAGGCAAGACAAACTATTTAATACGTCGTCGTGTGGCAATGACCAAAACTCAGCTCTGTAGCCTCGCACAGGTATTTAACACGTTGAATGCCGTAATTACAGACACAATTAAAAAGCCATTGTGTCTCGCGTGGATCTACGTTCTTCGATATGAAGGGTTAAAGGGCAGGGGCTACTGCACAAAGACCATGACAGGAGGAAAGCTTCCAGACGATTCCTTACCATAAGCTTCGTCTGGTGGCTTTTATAGCCCACAGTGGCATTGTGACTCATCAGAGAATCCCCATCTGACTAATTTTAACCTTCAGAGCGGCCCACAAGACTTTGTATACGTCATTTCAGTATCGTACAAGTTCCATATATCATCTACCTAGCCTTTTCCCAACTATGTTGAGGTTGGCTTCCAGCCTAAACGGTGTAGCTAAGTACCAGTATTTTACATGGAGCGACTGCCTATCTCACCTTCACAACCTAGTTAATGCGTAATACGATACACCTTGGTAAGACCAACTGCCAAAGATCTACGAATGGCTGCCGGAGCCAACAGCTTAAAGTCCTTTCCGAGGCACGGAGGTAGAATAGAATAGAATAGAATTTATTTGATTGTAAGAATGTAGTTTTACATAGTATGGTGTTAATTTTTTTTTAAGTTCTATACATTCTACCATAACATATGGTGTACAAATATTAAAATGTCATTTTATATAACTAAGTACAATTAATTTTAAAATTTAATGATTAAAAATATGTCCAATATGAATTATTATAATTAGTTAGTCGTTCATTTAAAATCAATGTCGAAATTAAGTAAGACATGTCATCTTGGATTTTTACAATATTCCATATATTCACCAATGTCATAAAAACAATTATGCAGTGTCAGCTTTTTCTTAAACATGGGGTAGTCTTGGTATGTAAAGATGGTCACCCATCCACGGACCAACCGTGGCAAGCGTAGGTTAACCTGATCAATCGACCCGTGCGGCTGTATTATTTAGCCACAAAGCCCCTAAAAGTTATTCTGTGGTAATGGTGAGTACAGATCACCCGCCATGACAGGACGACAGTCTGTTTAGACACGTCGATAGCGCGTGTGACATTCTGACAGTAATTTATTGCGTAATAAGAGTCCCCTTTACGCGGAAACACGTTCACAAAATGGTTGCCGCGTCGCGTGACGACCTCGCCACACGCGAAACCATTCTTTGTCATTGTTTCTATTATTTTTCATCGTAACAGTTCAATTTGCTCTCAAGTATTGATCGTCTGTCTCTTCCTTATCAAAATACTGGTCGTTCGTTTCGAAGTGGGCTATCTATTCTATTTTCGGGAAGGTATTGTGTTCTTGGGTTTATTTTTTATTCGAATTCTGTACTTGCATTTATTTATCTTTACGGTGTCAGTTGAGTGCCTTTATCAGGTTCATAAGTCATCCTGAGAAAGGAAATGGAAAAGAAGGAAGAATTTTAATTAGCAGTCCGAACAAACGGAAACTTTACACAACGATATGATTGAAGTTCCAATCACAACAACCTTCCATATTGTTTTAATGTATTAGAATGTATTCTTGAAACGTAATAATATATAGGTATATGTTTCCTAAAACCCTCTAATATAAACAAGTTCCCCTTGAACTCCCCTTGTACATTATCATCAGCCTATAGCAGTCCACTGCTGGACATAGGCAAAGGCCTACCTATGTCCAGCGGTGGACTGCTATAGGCTGATGAGGCTCTCAATAGTTTCCTATTGCACGCCACGCAAGGTGGGATACCCTCAGGCTAGGTGGAGCGACGATCTTCACAGAATGAATGGTAGCAGCTGGATGAAAGTTGCCCCTTGTTCGAAGTAGGCAATCTATTTTAGTTTGGGGAAGTTAAGTATCTATTGTATTCTTGAGTTTATTTTGATTTTACCTTTATCATTATGGTGTCATTATCAAGTCCATATAAATGTCATCCTCAGAATGAAAATGTAAAAGTAGGAAGAATTTTAATTATACTCTGTCCACTAGGTTAACCATTTTGACAGTTGCCTTAAAACGTTACTATTCCAGATTACGTAAAAGTTAACTTTAAAATGCGTAATAAAATAAATATATAAACTGATTAATCTTATTGAATTATCTTATTTATGATTTCTTACAGACATTATAATACCGTACGTGTATCAGTTTTGACAAACCGACTTCTAAAACAGGAGGAGGTTCTCAATTCGGATGTTTTTTTTTTTTTTTTAATGTTTGTTCGCGCATAACTCCGTCCTTTGCCGACCAATTTGAAAAAATATTTTTTTGTTGCAAAGGGTATACTTCCCAAATGGTCCCATAATTTTTTTATAAAAATTGAAAATTGTCAACAAAACTCAAAGAAAATACCTATCACAACAAAAAAGTGAAAAATAAAAACTTTTTTACAAAAAAAAAACAACCGACTTCCATAAAAACACTACAAAGTAAAAAAATATATAATTGCTCACTAGTTCGATCTGTCAAAAAACGGTTAACGTAGTGGACAGAGTATAGCAGTCCAAACAAACGGAACCTTTCCACAACGGTATAAAAGAAGTTCTAACAACAACCTTCCATGTCGTTTTAATGTGTTAGATCGTTAGAATCTATTCTTGTAACATAATATTAAAGGTATGTTTCCTAAGTATATCCAATATAAACAAGTTCCCCTCGAACTCCCCTTGTTCGAAGAAGGCTATCTATTGTGTTTTGGGGAAGGTAGGTAAGTATCTATTGTGTTCTCTGGTTTATTTTTTATTACGGTGTCGTTATCAAGTTCAGACAATGTCATCCTCAGAAAGGAAATGGTAAAGTAGGGTAAAAAGTGTAAAAACAAATGCTTTATACAAGGGTATGATTTAAATTTCAATTAGAACAATATAGGGTGTGATAGAAGTTCCCATACCAACCTTCGTTGTTCCTGACCAAATAGTAGGTCATCATCACCTGCCTAGCCTTTTCCCAACTATGTTGGGGTCGGCTTCCAGTCTAACCGGATGCTGAATACCAGTATTTTATACAGAGCGACTGCCTATCTGAGCTCCACAACCCAGCTACTGGGTAATACGATACCCCTTGGTAAGACTGGTTGTCAGACTTTCAAGCTACTGACGACCCGTAACGACTGTCAAAGATTCACGAATGACAGCCGGGATCAACGGCTTAACGTGCTTTCCGAGGTACGGAGGGGTCTTGGTATGTGAAGATGATCAGTCATCCACGGACCAACCGCGGCAAGCGTATCTCAACCTGATCGATCGACCCGTGCGGCTGTTATTACTTAGCCACAAGCCCCTCAAATAATAGGTATGTTTCCTAAAACAATGCCGAACCCCTCCAATAAGAAAATACCTACCTATATATGCTTTTCTGAATACTTACCTACCACCCACCTAGCAAAAACAATCAAATCTATTTTCGTATCCTTAATAAGGATGAACGTTTGTTTCCAAGTGGAAACGAGGTACAACATAGTGCTCCTTGCTATATCTAATAGGGGATTATTAAACAAAGCTTTAAGATGCCAATCACCATGGCATTTCAATTAAGTCAATAAATACATGCCTGCATCGCTAGATGATTGCCATATGCATTGCGATTGCAAAGTATGCTGTTTCTACATCCTCCTTAGGGTATGTACGGACACATGCTAGTATTAGCAATGTATCAGTGATTTTTAGTTTCTCTTTGGAAACGGCTTATGACTAGCCCGAAACGGGCGAATCGTCATTTTTTTTTTATAATAGGCTTCTCACATGAAGTTAATTTATTTGTGTAAAGTATAGAAAAAAGGACACTAGCGCACAGAACTGATAAGAGTTAAATATTAAATTATTCATTCATATAATACATTCATACAATTATTAAATTGTGGAGTTGTCGACTCGCCCACAAATAAATTAACTTCGCGCGAGCTGCCTATACAAAAATAATACACTCGAGAGCAATGAATCCGGGTCACTTGAAGAATCCTAAAAATCTCGGAAACTAAAAATGCTAGGTTAATGCAATAAATTGTATTTAATAGACAATGTAATACTCCTTAAATGAAGTTATTAAAACTTCTTAGTTATTGTAAAGTTATATCATAAAAAAATCAAATTTGAAAAAGGGCCACTTTCGAAGATGGAACTACGAAATTACAGCATTTGGTTTTGCTTTTGTTTGTAATCTGTCATTTATGTGGGTACATAAACCATGTTGATAGTGCTCTATATTCATTATTCAAGCTGAAATTATGTCGCTTACGCCTGAAGAATGCACCAGAATACTTACAATGCTGGAAACCGGCCGGAGTCAGCGCGATACAGCCAGGACTGTCGGTGTGTCGCTGTCAACAGTACAAAGAGTTCTCCGACGTTACGAAGAAACTGGTTCTAACCTACGCAGACCAGGAACGGGCAGAACCAGGTGTACCACAGCACGAGAAGACCGATACTTGGTGAACACCATGCTTCGAAATCGCTTTCTCACAGGAACTGAACTCACAAATCAGTTTCGACGCCTCGGAGGAAGTAACCCAAGTGCATGGACAGTAAGACGTCGGCTTGCTGAATCTAACTTAAAACCCTTTAGACCTGCAAACGGCCCTAAACTGGAGCGTGGGCATCGTATTTCAAGACTAAGATATGCCCAGAGCCACGTAAATTGGAGTATTGAAGATTGGTCAAAAGTTATGTTCTCCGACGAATCAAAATTTATGCTCTACAAGCACGATGGAAGACACAGAGTGTATCGAAGACCAGGGGAAAGATTCAAGCAAGCATGCATCGAAGAAAAAGTAGCCTACGGTGGTGGGTCTGTACTTGTGTGGGCCGGAATTTCTTCTGAAAGTCGCACAGAGCTGGTGATCATAGAAAACGGCTCTTTAACTAGCGTAAGATATGTGGAAGAAATCCTCAATGATCACGTTGGTCCATTTATGGTCAATTTAGGTGAGGATGCTATATTTATGCATGACAATGCCCGACCTCATACAGGCAGGATTGTGAATGACTACCTTCAAGAGATGAACATTACTCGTATGGAGTGGCCAGCGCGCAGCCCGGATATCAACCCGATCGAGCATGCTTGGGACGAGCTAGGCAGATGCGTAAAACAACGAAACCCTCCCCCAATCACGCTTCGTGAGCTCAAAATTGCTCTCACAGAGGAATGGGAGAATATTCCCCAAAATCGTATAAGGAACTTGGTGTACAGCATGCCAAACCGCGTAAACGCAGTAATGGAAGCACGAGGAGGCAATACGAAGTATTAAAATTCAAGAAAATCGTAATAAAGTTCAAAAATTTCATGTTTCCTATTTTTGTTTTAAGGAGAGATCAGCAGTTTTTTTCTTTATGTAATTTTGTGTTAATACAATGTATGGTGACTCATATTTTTTTTACTTTCATTTAAGGAGTATTACATTGTCTATTAAATACAATTTATTGCATTAACCTATCATTTTTAGTTTCCAAGATTTTTAACATTCTTTAAGTGACCCGGATTCATTGCTCTCGAGTGTATTATTTAAAAGTGACGAGTAGATTCGTGCGAATCGAATAATAGACCTTGTATACTTAATTCATTATTGCATTCCATATGTATTTCATAGATGGTATAACAACCTAGAAGATCAATATGGACCCGTCGGGCACAGCAAAAATAACTTCATACAGCGGCAGACTGTCCATCCTCGTCGCAAACCGACGCAACTCCAAGGCACCAAGTTATTAGGCAATCTTGACACAGCACCCAAACAGCGAGCGAGATGCAACATCGAAGCAGTCTCTGATACTTATTTCTATTCTGTACTGAAACGCTCGATTTTACGATTCGACCCTTCTTTCCTAAACGCAGAATATCGCAAAAACTAGCATATCTGATAAATGCTAAATGATTTTATTTTTGTAAGTAGGTTTGTACAAAAACTTTTACACGTCAATCATATTTTTAAAACTAGATGAGGTCGGCGTTTCCTGTCTGACTAGTCTGAGAAGAAAGGCCGAAACAAACTCAGACGTCACAGTCTCTTTTAAAGTCCAGACATAATCTTGGTCAGATCATGTGAAGACCATGTAGATCTGTAAAGGCCCTTACAATTATGAATGAATTGGAATTTGTTATCAAGAAACAAGTTTCTTATCTCTTGTTATTTTCCGTCTTCAAGTTTATTAGAAGTTATATCAATTTACATTATCGTTGTTTTATTCATTAGTCACTGTCTTGTTTCTCGACCGAGAAAAGAGAAAATGTTGAAAATGTGCATAAACTCATAAGCAACAATAGCGCATTTTCATATGGTAATACCACCCAAGGACACCACGAGACAGTCTCGACCAAGTACTTACTAGGAGTTGTGTGTGGCGTGGCATAAGCAAAATGCTTCATTTGCGTCTTATTTTTTTTAAATAACCATTTTATGGCAAACGACATCGCGGCAGGCCCAGACGGAGATGGCGGGATGAGCTGGACTCCTTTCATAAAGATAGGTCCTTGGCAGCTCTGAACAGAGAGAGGTGGAAACTGTGGAAAGAGAGTGGGAGGCTTTGCCCAGCTGTGGGACATTAACGGCTTATTTAAAAAAAATATAACTATTTGCCAAAAAAAGAAGTAAAGCACTGTTTTTGGCAATTAAACAAATAATTTTTAATATTTTTTTTAATTTCGGATACAGCTTTCTTCGCATATTATATCGATGGCAAAAATTTGACCCATTGACGCATGCCTGGTCATCAAGTGCACAGATAACAGGATACAATAAGGACACAAAAGTGAACCAGTTTTAATTCAGTCAGAAGATCTGAAATATAGGTATGTAAGTTTCGTTGGAGAATCCAGAGATCAACATTAACTATTCACAACCACTCGATACGCTTCCGTACCGTATCGAACATCAATCAACTCGTCGACCGCTATTCTTCCGACAGCTGTTTGCAGCTGTTTGCTGTTTGGCAAGGTAAATTATCGAAATGTGTCATTTTCGATACGATAGCCTGTCGGATGGTTGCGAATAACTGTGCAGGCACCAAACTGTCAACTGTCATTGCGTGTCCTGTCGTATGCATGTTACAGGAACTGATGGACGCTAGTGATGGCGCCAAACACGTAGCCAAATTTAGGGTAGAGTCCATTTAGATTTCCACCGACACCCTAAGAAGAAGATTAATGAAGAAGGTCACTCTTGTTAACCATAAGTCTTACCCTTGGGTTGGGCTGGGCCCTTTAAGGGTTAGGCGATAAATTGCCATTAGTATTGAACAGAGAATCGTATTTTCTCCATAGATCTCCAGATCGTATATCAGCCATGGCGGCTATTCTCAATAGAGACTAGTCTTCGCGAGAGATATTATAGTGCTCAAGTGTGTGCGCAGACACAGGTGCCCTCTTCCCTCACTCTCATAGTCCGATGGGACGGCAATCCGACATGACCGGAAAAAGATCAGGCGCAAACGGCTTAACGTGCACGAACTTATAAACTCCGGGCTGTTCCTAAGAAATTCCTAATGGAAAAACTCAATAACACTTTGGACAACCCGGGAATCGATCTTAGGACCCCATGCAGCATTCGCACTTGCGACCACGAGACCAACGGGGCAGTAAGCTTATGAGCGTTTTATCTTATTTTACTTAGGCCCATCGTCCACGGCGTTACTAAAAAGCAACATGTTACAAACTCAAATCGCCAATGAGTAGCCAGAACGACATACTGTGAGTATTTTACGAGCTCTTAGAGTACCGAGAGGAAACAATTAAACCACGGTTTATCACTTATGTTCAATAATAATTTCTAGTAATCATTCTACCGTGTGTTACCATGGGCCACCCGCCTAGTTCACCTAGTTGGACTATGGGAAATTATTTTTCCTATAGTCCACCAGAAAGTTCATATTATGTTTTCTAGGTGGGCTAATATACATACGTGTTTTACATCTTTTTCCTTTGTCTTGTCAGCCCAATCTGACGCCTACTGTCTTCTAATCTGAAACTAAGTTAATGCTGGTCTCGTATTTCATGCCAATAACTTTTAATGGAATCGCGGAGGTTGCATGTAAGCCCCGAATAGGCTATAATCTCTACAGTACCAATCACGAACTGGTTATTAACGCGTTAATAAGACGCGTCTTAGACGAACCGCCACTGAACTATGATTTACTGTTGTGTAATTCTGGCTACTTCTTGGTAATTTGGGTTTGTAACTGGTCACTTTTAAATAGAGTCGTGGACGAACGAGCTAACAAACAAAGAGCTATGTGGGTAACAGAGTGGCAAACAAAATAAAGGCAACATAAATCTATACTAATAAACCTATGCCATCTTATTACAAAACGAAACCTAACTTTAGTTCTAGCCTAAACTATTGAGTCAGTACTTATATTTCGATTTAGGCAAAGTTCTAAATACTAAAATGACAACTTAGCACCGAACTAAGCTGTCATTTTTGTATAAAGAACTGCATTTCTTTATCAGTTGGGTTCATAATTCAATAACTGGGTCAGTGGTTTAAGCCTGATCGAAAGAAAAACCTTGTTTTGTAATAAGGGGGGAAGAGTTTGTTTGTTTGAACGCGCTAATCTCTGGAACTCATCATCATCATCTGTCTGGCCTTTTCCCAACTATGTTCGTGTCGGCTTCCAGTCTAACCGGATGCAGCTGATTACCAATCTAATCTCTGGAACTACCAGTCGGATTTGAAAAAATATTTTTACATTTGATAGCCCAATTTTAGAGAAATGCTATAGGCTATTTAACATCACGCTAGAATTCTTGGGAGCCGAGCAAAAAGAAAAAAAAATCTATACGTAGTAATAATAAAGCTGAAGAATTTGTTTGTTTGTTTGAACGCGTTAATATCTGGAACTACCAGTCAGATTTGAAAAAATATTTTTACGTTTGATAGCCCAATAGGGTAGATTCCTGGGTAAAAAAATAATAATTATATATAATTGGTCAATTAGATTATCGAAAAATAATGGACAAGTATTTTTTCTTTTGTCAATCAAACAAAAAATGACAAAGATAAAGCGCGTCAAAATTTGGGAGTGGGGGGACGTGACGTCACGCCACGCTAAAAAGTGTAGCAAGGCGTGACGTCACGCGGAACTTTAACGAGCGATATCTTCATAATTTTTTTATATAATTGACAAAAGAAAAAATACGGGTCCAATATTTTTTGATAATCTAACTGACGGACTAATTAGATTGTTTTAGGAGAAATGCTATAGGATATTTAATATCACGCTAGGACTCTTACGAGCCGAACAAAAATAAGAAAAATAAGAAACAACGCCAAGCGAAAACGAAGTAATAGCGCGGGCAAGCGATACGATACGATGCGACGGGGTGGGTCATGGGAAGAAGAAATTTCACGCGGAAGAAGTCGCGGGCAGAAGCTAGTCAGCAATAAATTCCAAACCACCGTATCTAATTCCGACACAGCTTGCACTTGCATCTCTAAGCACCATTCCACTCATTACAAGCGTTTATTAAAAATAAATGTGGCACCGGAAATAATAAAACTTAGGCGATACGCATCTGATCGAGTTATATAGCCATAAATATGTCGGACAAGTAATTAGAGCGAGTTTGTACTGATGTTACGATTGTGGCAGGTAGATAATTTAATTACTTACAGATAAATTGGTGATAGTGGTTTTTTTTTTATAGCGGGAGTGATATGGTGCAACTTGGGAGAGCGCTCTGTGGAAAGGCCACTGAGATAGGTGGAGTTGATTGATAGATAATGCATTGACGTATGTACAGACGCCAGCACATCAATCTGTCAAATTTCTTTTTTAGTTTTGAACTTTATCGCTAAAGCATTAGGTTCAAGGTTGATTGGCAAAATTTGACAGTTTCGGGTAGCTTGATGTGCTAGCGTCTGTACGCACGACGACATATCAAGGTATACATATATTATGTTGCCTGTATAAGCTGACTTCTCATTGTACGAAAAACCTAGATATACAATGCGAGGTCAGCTAAAACTGGGGATGTACAGCTTCATGTGTCGTCGTGTATTGGTATAGTGTTAGTTAAACGTGTCTTACGTTTAACTAACTATACTATAAGGAAAATAATGTCAATGAAAATATAAATGTTTAGTTTACGATGAACCTCCAAATATAAAAATAAAATCTACGGTACCGTACAGTGTTATAGCTACCTACTACTACTGTTGCCTAGCCTGTTTTCTTTTTTGGGTGGGAAATCCTCAAATGTCCTCTCCCGCTCTGGGCTGAGCGGAAGGGCGTGTCAGTCTTTTACTGACTAAAACCCACCCGTGTTCCTTCAGTTGCCTGTGCCAGGGCCACGGTATCTCTTTCGAACAACCCGCGGCCCTGCCAGGACTGTTGCCTAGCCTGCATCATCCCACTGCTGACCCTGCATCAAAGGCCTTTCCCCATGACTTCCAGCTCTTTCAATCCAGGGCTAAAGTAGACCACTGGTCGTTTGTTTTGTCCAGCTTGTCCCGCCATCTTCTACAGGGTCTGCCGCGACGCCCTTTAGCTGTGTTAGGGCTCCACATAGCAATCAGCAGCTACGCAATCAAAATAAATAAGGAAAAGCAGATTTCGTTTTTCGTATTTCAGAGTTAGTCCCATACTAAGTCATGATCTTGAGTACATTTATTTCTTTTATGTCTCTCGTTTAACCGAATACCCTATATATGCACACAATATGAAAGAGTCTCCCAGATATCGAAACTTTTTCGCAATTTTTTATCTTTAGCATCTACAGGGTGTAGGTACGGCACATCACATAGTCGTCAACTAGAAATGTACATAAAACTAAGTAATATTGTACAAAAATAATTGCTGGGAAGTGACTGCTGATGATGGCTTTTTGGTGTGAAAAGCTGTTTACGGTAGTGCGCATGCAATGTAACACGCGCAAATTCTTGTCCTTATGGGTGTATGCAACGGTACAGGGGTCGTGGGGGTATTTAAAGATGTGTTTGTGAACATTATTAACTTTTTTTTGTAAAAAAAATTTCGTAGAAGTTGGAATTTTGACCTTCAATATCTCCGTAACCAAAAGGTTCCCAAGTATGGTCCAGTACAAATGACTCTCGGTTTCGTTATGTGCCTTTTTACACCCGTTACGTAGTAAAACATTTACTCGATAAAGGTTTCTGACTATTATCAGATCTACCAGTTTGTAGGCTTAAATAGATTAACATGAGAGCAAGCAGTTGTGCTAATATGGTAATAAGTAGTTAAGTAGATGCCTGTTGATAGGCAACTAGGTACTGAACCTGTTTTACCTGTCAGGGCTCTTAGGCTAACTGTTGTAAAACCCATATCACTCATACTGACATGTTTTTAGTACAAACTTCATAGTGCTCTAAGTATGTATACTAATAAAGAAGAAAAAAAGTTTGTTTGTTTGAACGCGCTAATCTCTGGAACGACCAGTTGGATTTGAAAAAATATTTTTGCATTCGATAGTTCAATTCCTAAGAAAGGCTTTAGGCTATTTATTTCACATCACGCTCAACTTCAACTTATCAACTCTTAAGAGCTGAGCAAAAAGAAAGAGAGTCAGACAGAACAGACAGCTGTGCTGCTGGGGAGTTTGTTGCGCTACTTCTTCTTCCCAGCGATAGCACTAGGAAATGGTGAAGGGCGGTCGTTTTTGTCTTTTGTAATTTTGACGTTCAAAAAGTGCTGATTCTCAGCCTAATTTGAATAAATGACTTTTTATTTTGAACGCTAAGCGAAAACGAAGAAGGTAATAGCGCAGACGCGGTCGCGGGCATAAGCTAGTCTTGGTATATGACGTTGTAAGTCAATGACCATCAGGCTTTACGGTCGTTGTTGTAAGTACTACTTGCTTAGGTAGGTATTTTATAAGAAAAAAATAAAGTAGGTAATTGCGGTAATTAGATGCCTTTGTACAACTTGCCAACAACTTTAAGTAAGTTGACCGCTCGTCATAAAACAACAGTCATCATCATTACTTAATTTACATGTCCTTCAAATCGTTATTTATTAAACGATCGTTTATATTACATTTAGAGTCATTAGTTTTAATTGACGTTTTTATCATCATTAACTGACATTATGTCTCAATATGGAAAAGATCATAAATTAATGGACTGGTATGTTTTTCGTATAATGTTAACAAAGATGGATGCTATACTATAGCTACTTACATAGCTATAGTTAAGCTACAGTACTAGGAAGTGGTGAAGGGTGGGCGTTTTGGTGGACTGTCTTATGTAAATTTTTGACGTTCGAAAAGTGCTAATTCTCAGCTGATTTTTCCATCGCCAGATAACTTTTATTCGAGGAATAAAATTTACGTTTGACAGTTTTTGTATAAAATAACTGTCAAAATTTCAAAACTATTCCTCGAATAAAGTTATCAGATGATTGAACAATCAGCCTTTAAACTGACAACATTTTCAGGTTTTGGACTTAGGCTACGATGAAATTGATTGACGTTCGATACGGTACGGAAGCGTGACGAGTGGTTGTGAATAGCTATGCAGATCAAAGTTTCAAAAGTCCGATTTTAGTAAGGAGGTATAATACGGTAACACATATTGAAAGAGATTTGGATAAACAGGGCGCCATTGCTTGACACAAGCGGAAAACCGTGATGAGAATATGTGGTGTCATAAAAATTAAGTGCCCACAAATTCTTTCTCGGCCCATTTTGGTGCTCATGAAGAAATACGGTACCACACATTGCATTCACGAATAATATTCCAATTTATTATGAACTAAATTGCAGTAGAATTTAAACGACTAGAATGGTACCTACCCATAATATCTCGGTCTTAATGTAGGATCGGAATTATTAGCAGGCGCCGCACTGCCGGCCTGTTCGTTAAGTACCCAAGTGTGATGGCAGATATTCCCGTCTGAAGTCTAGACTTGCGTCCAGCATCGCTTGACACTTCATGAAATTAATATGAATTATATTTATGTACTTAGGTATTCTTTTAAGATATATAATGTCCCGAAACTGTCAAAATTATCCAATCAACCTTGAACCTTAATGCTTGAGCGATAAAGTTGAAAATCTATTAAAGAAATTTGACAGATTGTAGTAACTTGATGTGCTGGCTCTGTACTATATAAATATTAGTACAACTTCTTTTGCACTGAAAGCCAACTCTCGTAATTTAAAACGTTCAAAATCTAGTCGCAGTCTAATCTCAGCGACAAACAAATGTCAAAACTTGTCAAAATGTAGGGAAATTAGAGGTATTTTTGACAGATTCGAGACTGAGATCAGACTGTGAACGTTCCTAAAATTACGAGAATTGCCCCTCAGGTTTTGCAGCGCTGCTTGTCAAAACAAACGTCAATGGAATGTAAAATTTAGAACGTTCGAACTTATATTCAAATTTTAATTATTTTTCAAGTTGACGTTATTTCAAGGTAAACAAATATCAACTTTAAAAAATATTAATTAAGTGGATTTCAGAGTGACTAGCACGTTTTGAAAAAACTATAAAAATGTTTGAAGTTGTATCGTAAACTGAACTTTATTGTGAAGGAACTAAAGTTATTTTTCCGTAAACTCGTATTTCTTTACATTTTTCGCGAATATGTCGCGATATTAGATTAGTTTGGCTGGGGAACAAGATAAAGTAGGCGTTTTGCAGTAAAATACTACCGACAGGACTTAAATAATGCTGCCACGTTACATAATAATCGTTCTGTTGTTGTTGTTGTAAATGTATGGCCTCTAAAATACGAATGTGTAGGAAGTTCGTAGTATTTCTATTTATAAACGATGTTATGGTCAACCACAAACCGCGTTGCTCGCTTGACATATCACTGTTGTGAATGAATGATAGATTGCTTGTGTGTTATGGGAAGGCGCTAGATAAATAGTTATGGATTTCATGGAAATTCACAGAGTTATCTTTATAGTTATGAGTTTATTTAATGATTAATTGATTGGTCTAGTGGTGGCGTGCACGACTGCTAAGTGCGAATTGTGGGTTCGATCCCTGCGTCTAGCAATGGCAAACAGTTATCGTACCTACCTACCGGCTACCAGGAACCAGGAAGTGGAGGTGCTTGGGGGAGGTCTATGTCCAACAGTGGACGTCTACCGGCTGAAATGATGGAGGAAGGTATGTATCTATATCCAGTAAGTAACTGTACCTATCTATTCTCACAGAACAGAAGGCGTCCCACAAGGTGAACCGATGTTCACCTTGTGGGACGCCTTCTTCAGGACATCGGTCCTGGTGAAGGCCGGAGGAATCCGCTGGTTGCGGGAAACACAGAACCGATTGAAGTGACGGTGCTTAGGTGAGGCCTATGTCCAGCGGTGGACGTCTTTCGTTTGAAATAACGATGTAGGTACCTATTACTAGAACATGTTACCGCTCTGACAACAAAGAATTACCAACGTTAATTTCTGCGGTCAAATCTAAAATAGATGACCTTTCTTTAAAATATGGGATGTTATTTAAAACACTTTTTTTTTTCATTCACGCCTTCCTGGTAGGCGCTATGCAAGCCCCTTCAAAGATAAAATTAATGGCATTCATTAGAAGCGGAGTGTTTCTCGCACCAATGCAATTATACCGAGATTTATCTACCTCATTTGTGCAATTTGTTAATTCAAATAAATAATTTGAGTTAAATAATATGTATAATTATAGATTTTTGTTTAATCTGAAGAATAATTTGAAATAACTTTTAGGTGGATAGTTAAGAGGTACCTACCTACCGACCTAGTATGTAGGTAAGTACCGACAGCACATCAAGCTAACGAAAACTGTCAAATAAATCAACCTTGAACTTTAATGCTTTAGCGATAAAGTTATAGTAAGTAGTATAGTAAGAGAAGACATAATACTCGTAATTATATGACTACGTCCTATACAGTATACGATATAGGTACCTACCTACTATATAATAAATATCAAAGGTAGGTAACCTATTCCCTACATAACGAATAAAATGTGGGTGCTCTTAGATAATTACTAACCTAAACCTGCCTATACCTACCTGCGAAAAAAGCGAGACGTTCTCAATTTTATTAAACTTCTTTAATTTTCCGTCGTTATATTAAAAAAAAAGTCCAAAGCATTAATTATTTTCTTATCTTATCACGTAACAAAATCTTAATTTCCAAGATGGCCACCGCTGAATACGTTTTAGAGGTCGTTGTAAATAAAGGCGAATAAGTATACGAAACGATTTTTCGATGATTTATTTTAAGAACATCGCCTTTTATACACATTATCGTAGGGTAGCATGCGAGAGTGGTGGTAACTAAGGGTGTTACTGAGAAACAAGTAACCAATGGGCGCGATCCATGTTGTGATGCCGGCCGAAGAGGACGAAGGAAGCGTGCGCGCGGCGCACTCGTAAATACGGGCGGCACGGCTCCCAACAGTCAGTGCACGATGGTCTTCGACGCGAGGATGTTGTCACACTCGTTACGGTCGCCAGCGCAGGCGCAGGCCGCCGGTGGTGTCGCATACGTTGGAGCGGTGACGTAGTGCGCGCTGCGCGCCGCGCGCGCGCCCTGGCGGTCGCTCAGTGCGCTGCGCGTTGTGACGGCGGCCGGACGTGTGAATTGTGATGTTTTGGAATGCTTCTGTAGGTCACTACATTATTCCCCCCTCAGCGAAGCGTACAGGAGGTTTCGAGGTCCTGCCAGATTTAGTGACGTAGCTGAAGGTGACGGGTGCTTCATCCGCTTGCTTATCGTTGCATTGGAATGCGGGCTTTAGCCGGTCAATGGATATATTAGTTTTCCTATTCTCCAACTGAACGGTGTAGTACTTGTCTGTACGATAGATGACGCGATACGGACCGTTGTAGGTAGGTGTCAACGGTCTGCGCACAGCGTCGTTGCGAACATAAACATGCGTTGCTTTATACAGATCACCGTGAATGAAAAATGCTGTGTTTTTGTTGGCTACGCGCTGCACCTGTGCCTTTTTCAATGATTCGCTAAGATGACTCATAAAGTGCGATGACGTGTTGCATGCTGTGCTTGTTTCACCGTAGAATTCGCCGGGCAGGCGTAATGTTCTTCCGAATAATAATTCCGCTGTACTGGCGCCGATGTCTGTCTTGTATGCGGCGCGAAGACCGAGTAGTACCGTGGGTAACTCGTACGTCCAGTTCATTGTATTTAATCTTGCGGTGAGTGATGCTTTGAGCGTGCGGTGCCAGCGTTCTACTAAGCCGTTGGATTGGGGGTGGTAGGCCGTAGTTCGTACGTGCTGGATTCCCATTCGATGCATTAACTTATTAAATAGTTCTGATTCGAACTGTCTGCCTTGGTCTGTTGTTATGGTCGCGGGGCAACCGAATCTTGCAATCCATGTTTCATACAACGTACTTGCGACTTTTTCTGCCGTTATGTCCTCGATTGGCTGAGCTTCTGGCCACTTCGTTGCTCTGTCGATCATCGTAAGTATATAACGACAGTTGTTTGACGTTGGTAAGGGACCGACTAAGTCAATGTGCAGGTGGCTTAGGCGTTCAACTGGCATGAAACTGGATACTGGTGCTTTGGTGTGGCGATGAACTTTCACGCGCTGGCATTGGTCGCAAGCTCTTGCCCAGTCTGTGATATCTTTCTTCATAGTCAACCAGAAATAACGTGTAGTAGTTAATCTTCTCGTCGCTCTTACGCCTGGGTGATTAAGGTCGTGTATGGCATGATAAGCTTGCTTCCTAAATTGTGGCGGTAAGAACGGGCGAGGAGATTTTGTAGACATCTCGCATATGACTTGGGTAGTTGTACCGGGCAGGGCTATTCGCTTGAATATGTAACGATTGCTTTTAATGAGTTGCTTGAGTTCTTCATCTTGCTTTTGAGACTTTGCTAGCTCAACGTAATTTATTGGTGTTGGACATGATATTGTGTCCACTCGAGACATGGCGTCGGCTACACAGTTATCCCTGCCCGATACGTGCTCAATATCGGTGACGAACTGACTGATATATTCTAAATATCTTGTGCGCCTTGGAGTGTCATCTTTGTAGTTCGCTCGCAGTGCGGTTGTGAGGGGTTTGTGATCCGTCAATATGGTGACGTCACGGCCTTCTATCATCCGGCGAAAGTGACGTACTGCCATGTATATAGCCGTAAGCTCCCTGTCATACGTGCTGTATTTCCTTTGAGCATCGTTGAACTTCTTTGAAAAAAATCCGAGCGGTCTCCAATGGCCTTGAATTTTTTGTTGAAGTACCGCCCCGGCGCAAGTGTCGGATGCGTCGGTCATGAGTACGAATGGTAGTGTAGACGACGGGTATGACAACAATACGGCGCTGGTAATGTCATCTTTGCATTTTTCAAACGCCTGAATCGCTGTCTCGCTCCACATTATTTTCGTCTTGTCGTTTTTCTTTGAGTCTTTAAGGTAAGCATTGAGCTCTTTTTGATACTCGGCGGCGTGTGGAATATTCTCCCGATAAAAGTTCATCATACCCAGGAATCGACGTAATTGTTGGACGGTTTCTGGGCGAGGGTATGATTTTATCGCTTTGACCTTTTCGTCAGTTGGCTTAATTCCATCAGTGGTTATAGTGTAGCCCAAAAAGTTGAGTGTTTGTTGGCCGAATGTGCACTTAGCTACATTTAGTTGTAACCCATGGTCGTTAAGCCTTCTGAATACTTCTTCCAGTTCTCTTCTGTGCTGTTCTTCAGTTTCAGAAGCTACTAAAATGTCGTCGACAAATGGGAAAACAGGGAGTCCCCGTAGAACGTTGTCGATGTGTCGCTGAAATGTCTGCCCTGCGTTGCGCAAACCGAAGCACATCCTCGGGAATTCAAATAGCCCGAATGGTGTGATAACGGCTGTCTTCTGTATATCCTCTTCGCGAGTCCTCACTTGATAGTAGGCCTTTTTCATGTCGATAATGGAGAAGTATTTCTTCCCTAGCAAGTTGTAGGTAAAATCGTGCAGTCTTGGAATGGGGTACCGGTCGGGCACGGTCACTGCATTCAGACGTCGATAATCTCCACAGACTCTGTGTTTGCCGTCCTTCTTGAGGACAAGGTGTATTGGACTGGCCCAGGGACTCTTCGACGGCCGACAAATGCCTTGCTCAACCATCGCGTCAAATTCGGCCTTGGCTGCCTTGTACTTATGTGGTGGTAGCGGTCGTGATTTTGCATATAATGGCGGGCCGGTAGTCTGTATGTGGTGTTCCACTTCGCTATGGCAGAGCTTTAAGTTGGGTCGGGTGATGTCTGGGTACTTTGCAAGCAGATCGTGGTATGGCTGCTGGTCATCTACGGTGTTGATGCTGGAGTCTGAAGTGGACGTTACGTAGCCGACAACGGATAGGCCTGTTTTTTTGTCTATTAGCCTTCGTCCGTGTATATCTACCGTGAGTTGGTGCTTATGTAAGAAATCGGCTCCCAATATAGGTCTGGTCACTTCGGCGACGACAAAATTGCACATGTACGGTCGACGTAATCCAATATTCAACGTCATAGTGCGTTCTCCGTAGGAGGGTATTCGTGAACCGTTAGCGGCGTAGAGATATTCGGTCGGCGTCGTTTTTTCTTTGTGTACCCTCTTAATCGGTAGTACTGAGACATTCGCCCCAGTGTCGATTAGGAAATGAAGACCGGTTCCTAACTCTTTTATGAACAGACGGTGTTGGGTTATGTCGTTGACTTCAGCTCCCGTCGTAGCCAAAGTCGGGGCTAGTTTTCCTGGCTCGTATTCGTCTTACTCGCAAAATTGCAGGGTCTTCTACAGCGAAACGCCTCCTTACCGAACTTGCGATGGAAATAGCAAATCGAAGTGTCACGATTCGCGGACTTGGAGCGGGATCTCGAACGGTATCTGCCTCGCTGTGGTCCACGGTAGTAGTTACGTGATCTGTCAATTTTTAACGCGGCGACCTCTTTCGTAAGTGCCTCGATCATATTCAAAATTCGATCGTTAGGCGCCGGTGTCGACGATTGTGACGTGGTGCTAGCGTGACTGCAGGAACACACAGAATTGGCCTCTTTCGTCTGCTCACTCATCTTGTCCGCCATTGCCGCGAGCGAGTCCAATTTAGATTCTTCGCTGACCGCCAATACAGCTCTCGTCGAAGAGGGTAGGTGGCTCATCCACAACATTCGGAGGGTTTCATCTGGCATTTTGTCCCGGGCTAGATCACGCATACGCCGCAGCAGCTGAGAGGGACGCTGGTCGCCTAATTCGACTTCGTTAAGCAATTTTTGCAATTGCTTGTTCTCCGACTCCTCGTAGACGGATAACAGTCGGGCCTTTAGCGCTTCAAATCTACCCGTCCTGGCCGATGATAATATTATGTCGCTAATTTGTTCAACATCCACCTTGTCCAGTTGTGCCACGGCGAGACCAAATTTCGCTTCTTCGCTGAGCTTCTGGTTCGACACCATGGTTTCAAATTGTGCGAACCATAATCTGGGCTTATCTCGCCAGAATGGAGGTATCCGAGACTTGACGGAGATCATCTCTATATCTTCCTCAGACAGAGTGGTTCGCGGCTCTTTACTAGCGTTATCCATGACTTGTTGAGATCACGTCGGGGTCACCAATTTAGAGGTCGTTGTAAATAAAGGCGAATAAGTATACGAAACGATTTTTCGATGATTTATTTTAAGAACATCGCCTTTTATACACATTATCGTAGGGTAGCATGCGAGAGTGGTGGTAACTAAGGGTGTTACTGAGAAACAAGTAACCAATGGGCGCGATCCATGTTGTGATGCCGGCCGAAGAGGACGAAGGAAGCGTGCGCGCGGCGCACTCGTAAATACGGGCGGCACGGCTCCCAACAGTCAGTGCACGATGGTCTTCGACGCGAGGATGTTGTCACACTCGTTACGGTCGCCAGCGCAGGCGCAGGCCGCCGGTGGTGTCGCATACGTTGGAGCGGTGACGTAGTGCGCGCTGCGCGCCGCGCGCGCGCCCTGGCGGTCGCTCAGTGCGCTGCGCGTTGTGACGGCGGCCGGACGTGTGAATTGTGATGTTTTGGAATGCTTCTGTAGGTCACTACAACGTCATTACGGAAAAATAAAAAGACTATCTAGTCTTCTCATTAGAATCATCTATTTGTCACTGGCCAGTTTTGGACGGTTGGTTGATCAATGTTCCACCGCGAGTCCCGTGAGACAAATGGACCATAGATCTCATCTACATCGGATAAGTAATGAGCCCCGAAACGATGCATTGGTGTCGGATAATCCTATATATTTATGAACTTTCGTTTTTTTTTTGTTCCCATTGAAATAAAAATCAACCTAATTGACATGACTGGATAACGTAGGTACTTCGGAAGATAAACGTTAGAATTTTGAATAGGTATAGGTAGGTACTGACACGTAACTAACTGCTCACAAAGCAAAGCCAGGAAAACTTGGTACAAAACAAAAGCTTAGCTATATGCAAATACCCACCTTATAACTATATACATCCCTAACATGATAGGTATAGATAGAAAGTATTATTATATCTAAAGCTAGGTACCTCCCCAAGTGCTACTTACCTACCTATAATCGAGTGAGGGAATCAAAACCTTGTTTGTTTGTATTCTCTCCCCGACTCAAATTCGGGATCTACGTTTAGTCACTATTTGCATTGAGTTTCAAGTTGGCTAATCAAACCTATAATTTGCTTCTCTGTTATAGCAAGTGTAAATTGTATTAGAAACCCTTTCCCAACAGGGGCAGCAGGGGACGTCTCGACAAATGTGACAATGTCAAAATTATGTAACTACCTATACAGATAATCCTTTTTATCTAACCGGCATATTGTGTACCCCGGGTAACGGCCCCGGCTGACGAATCGTAGGTTGTAGGTTCGAACCGCGCTTTACTTTGTGTAAAATTTCATCACTTCTGCTAAGCCTCTGCTCTCAAAACGGCGAAGGAAAACATCGTAACGAAACCGGCATGTCCTAGAATCGAAAAATTCGAAGACAAGTGACATCTACCAAACCGCACTGGGCCCGCGTGGTGGATTACGACCCACTCCCTCTTATCGAGAGGAGGCCTGTGTCCTAGCAGTGGGAACGTTATAGACTGATTATGTATGCAAAATGTTTATATCTGTTATTTATAATAAAAGGTTTTCTATCTATCTATTTATTTAGGTACCTACCTACTCTTCAAAGCACACAAATAATGCACGACTGTACCTACTGTACGACCAACGACCATGGAATGGACCAAAGAGCTATACAATCATACTCATCTTAATCTATCTGTAACTATAACTATACAATCATACTCATCTTAATCTATCTATATTATATATATTAATCTATCTATCCACTTCTCGCTGTTTAAAGCTGCTAATGACCATTGGCCAGTTCTTGTTGAAGGAGTTCAGCTCATCCCACCATCCCCTTTTGCGCCTGCCGTGATGTCGGTTGCCATTATTAAGAGGGACTACTAAGTATGGACTATTGACAATTGAATTTTTAAGGGTGTGCTGTGCTGCCATCTGTTTCGTTATAAAAGTACTGCATGAGCATAACCAAACGTCATCTATGTATTTTGTCAAAAGAAAAATAAAAAACGTAAAATTACTTTTAATATATTACGAAATTTATTTAATAAAAACTGCAAACAAAATACAACTAAAATATATTTATTAGCACGGTTTTGCTACCGACATCTTGCGGTATCACTGTAACGAAGAGAAGACTACACATGTGCTCAGCCAGCGCCATCTTTTGATGCTGTCTTGTAAGCAATTGTGACACGTAAGTTTGTTTTTCTGTGAACGTATCCAAAATACGATTGGTGTTTATAATATTTGCGCAATTTTCAACCAATGAAACGTCTGCGTCTATTCGCAGTTCAACACAAAAATATCAAATCGTCCATAGAACCAACTTCTGTACAAACTTCGTTTTCGATCTCGTGTTTCTACTGTGCAAGTTCACGATAACAAAGTGCATTTTTATGTGTAGTGCATTGTAAAATGACCTAAATTGTGATTAGTGAAACTTATTAGTGGTGAATGATAAAACAAACCAAAAAGCATAACGTGAAAAGCGATATGATACTCTCCTTGGTAGTATTCTAAGATTGTGTTCGTATCGTGAAGTTTCATATTGCCTGATAAAATCCGAGATGTCTTCAAAACCAACTAATCAGAAAAGAAGGTATGCGTTCATAATTATTTTGGTGTTTTGGATAACATAACCTATTACTGAAGTTCAAAGGATAATGTTATGGGATCGTAATGTATGATTTCTATTTTTCCTGTTAATCTTGTTTGCCAAGTGTCACCTTTTAATCATTGAACTTTCTCTTTATTATTTGGCTATTTGACCAAATAGTATCATACACAGTAGTTATGCTAACCCTGTAAAGACAATTAACAGGTCCAAAAGCAAATCTTGTGCCGTTTAACCACGGCGCAGGTGTAATGTAACGGGACCCACAGGGCCTATTCTATTCTTCGGATTCTTTTTCTTTTTACTATATTTGTTTGCGTTCAACGTTTCCTGTGATTACTTGAAGGTTAATGATAACGAATTTACTCTGTTGTAAACAAATTAGGTTGAAAACACTGATTCTGAGTTATTTCCCCGTTCTCATAATTAGGAGACTCCAAACTAAAGATTTTTTGTTTTGCTAGAAAATTAAATTAAAAGTATGTCACACCAAAATTTGCTCTAGCAACAACATAGTACAAAGACCAACAAAGATATCCATTTATTTAATTCTACGCTAAATTTTATTGATTCAAATTGTGCAATTTGTGAATTTTATTGAATCTGTTACACAATTTGAATCTGTTAACTCGATATAACTGGTTATAAAATGTCCTGAACTGAAAAGATTTTTGGGACTTTACAATGACATTTTTATTGCATCATCTTTTGGTTCTGCTGAGATTACAGATTTTCTGTGATAACGATTTGTTAGTGCGGAGTGCAATTTGTATCAGATTATCAATACCAAAATGATGTATGTGCGGTGAAGTTAGAGTTCATGTTAGAGGTCAATATGGCTTACTCATCTATTAAAATATTAAGTAATATCATGCCAAATTATTATGTAATCCACAGGTGTGTCAGTAAAGGAAATTGTGACATTTCTTCCTGTCTAGCTAAATCGCAAGCCCGGATTACATGTGCCTGTAACTTGCACGAAAATATGCCATTTTGGTATTCACCAATCAGAAGTTGTTATCATGCAAGCTACTAGCATACTTTTGTGCAAGTCACAGGTAGGTATGTGCATTCTGGGCTTTACTCAGCAGCAAAGAACTTTGTAATGCCTGTATTCACCACGTCATAAAACATTGACAGAAATAATTTAGGCAAAAAGTTTTACATTTCAGACTGACTCCTTGACAGTTCAAAAGTGCCTGTAAATGATTTAATTGAAATAAATGGTTTGATTACTTATGTGTGCCAAACTATTATATTATAAGTCTATTCTTTGTGTCAAATTGATGTTCTTTCAAGTTAAACAAATAACAACTTTATTTGAATGGTAATTAAGTTAATTTCAGAGTGACTAGCACTATTGGAAAAGTTATAAAAATGTTTGAAACTGTAGCGTAAACTGAACTTTATTGTGTATAAACTCATAATTGTTTACGGTTTTGGATAATAAATCGCAAATGCAGATTAGGTGTGTGTGGTAAATACTTACATAATATAATACCAATAACAATGTAAAAATGGAAAAAAGTACTTCTGCTTAAATGGTTTGGGCATGTTGAGAGGATGAATGAAAGGCAACTAACAAGGCAGATCTAAGTGTAAATGCCGGGAGAGCCCTGTTCTTCGGAAAGTTGCGTAGTACTGACAACCAGTATGACCAGATTAATGAATGTAGCAAAAAGGAGTATGCGAGGATTGTTGCAGGTGGTGTTCTGTAGTTTCTGCCTACCGCCTTGCAAAAAAGGCGTGAGTTTATGTGTAACAATGTACCATTAGGTATGTCTGACTTAAATTGCAAATGACTAGAGTCATTTCATATGAAGCTATCTCTACAATAATGAGGTAAAACTAAGCTGAGTATTATATTTATAATTCTACCTTTTCCCTAAGTAAATTAATATTATTGTTAATAATGTACTTATCCAAAGTACCTAGGTGCATAATGTCATCATCAGAAATGTCCTCAGGAATTTTAGACAAGTTTAATTAAACTTATTCATAAATTGACTTGACCTGGCTGTGGTTGACCTTTGCTCACTTATTAATGTCAGTAGAAACAAATTAGATACTTAGTAACAAAAAATGAACATGCCTCCTATTCAGGGTGATTTTTTCTACAGGAATCACTACAGGAGTTATATTTACTAACCGTTAGAGAAAAGTACTGAAGATTTTTATATAAAAAAATGATATAAGTATTTACTTTTTCAAAAAACTTTATAATTAGTTGTATTTATAATATTTAGATTATAGTCTGTTCTTCATTCATGATTATTCTCGCCATCTGCATCCACTCAAAATCAAAAATCCTTTATTCAAATCAGGCTGAGAATCAGCACATTTGGAATGTCAAAATTACTTAGGACCCATATAACTAGAACTATAGCTGGGAAGAAGTGGCGCAACAAACTCACCAGCAGCACCAATGTTAGAAGAACTTGATTTTGTACAAAGTAATGAATATTACGCAACACACAAAGTATTAAATTATTTGCCATTATATTATACAAAAATATTGGAAACTACTCAAGCAGAAATAAAAACGTAAACAGAACTAAATACCTATTTAATAGCCCGCAGGCATAAAGGGTGTGCCCACTTACATTATAAACCTATCAACTCAGCCTATCGCAGTCCACTGCGGGACGTAGGCCTCTCCCAGGCTGCGCCACATCACTCTGTCCTCCGCCTTCCGCATCCAGTCTGTCCCTGCCACCATTTTAAGGTTGTCGGTCCATCTAGCTGTCACGTACTTACAGTTGTATACTGGAAAAAAATTAATTCTTTCCACTATGGTGTGGATTACTAACCTAGGATTACCACAGACCTTAGGTTCCTAACTAGAGATGGCTCTAGTAGATAAGGTCAGCGACCTTAATAAATTAATTTAAGCGAATAGTTCTCACTTCAGTGCTAATCAATGAATATCAGCACTTAGTTTCTTTTTCTAAAAACTACTTACTTATTTAAACAAAGCAGTAGGTACTAACGTTTAATTTTTTTTTTTTTGTATGCTGCACGATTTTGTATTCAGTTTCCTCAAGTTTTACTTATTTACCAAGAAACAAATCAAGACTTCTCAGTATAAATAATTTATGATCATTGTTTATTCAATGTAGTTGCACTTTGATAACTTTAACAATTATTATAATAATATTTTTTTCTTCGTAACTGACTTATGCAGATAAGCATTAATAAAATTAAAACGAAAATTATAATTAATTTGCGTTTTAATTTTATTAGTGCTTTTTTGCAACTTGCTTGTTTTTTTTTTACTTTGAATTACCACTTTGTTTACGATCTGCGTAATTATCAGCTTTAATTTGTAGGCACTTAAATTCCTTTTTCATTCAGCAGCGTTAAATTTTAATTATTCTAGTAACAGATTACCTAAGACCCAATCGAGGACTAAAGTAATTGATTCCTTCTAGGACTCTAATCCCGTGAAACAAATGGTTCGGAGGGGTCAAGGAACCAGTGACCTAGAACCTTTGTCCCCAATAGTCACTTCAGTAAATTTTCAGTCGGAGTTATTCGCAATTTGTAAGTAGGCCAAACTAATATTGTTAATTTAAAAGTTTGGATGTTTGCTAACAATCACGCCAAAACGGTTAAACGCCTTTGACAGACAAATAAGAACAGGTAGCATTAACTCTGGAAGAACTTATTTATTTATTCAAATAGTACACCAACAGCTTTTGAAAGATAACATTAGCTTTAGGTCAGTATTTAGGTAATACTTTGTATGTATACATATACAAATTATAATATTCAGAGAGAAAAACGACATTGGACAAACCTGTTTACTAAGCTAGTTACAATATCATTCTCCTGCCTATCCCAATTTATTTGGGGTCGGCGCAACATGTCTTTTTCTCCCATACTTCTCTATTAGTCGTCATCTCGGTAGTCACCCCCTTTCTAACCATATCATCATTCACACATTCCATCCATCGTTTCTTTGGTTTCCCCTACTCTTATAGTCACGACATTCATACTCAAAACTCTCCTCACGACATTTTCCTCATTTCTCCGTAACACATGCCCATACTATGACAAAAGATTTCCACACAAATTTTCGTAAAAAAGAATGGAGATTGGTGAAGGGAACTGTGAACAAGAAAGTTCTGCAGTGCGATTCTGAACCATCTCATCGTGAAAACTTAGGTGAAGTGAGCGTGGAGTGAGCTGTCATTCCAACTAATGTTAGGGATTGACACTAACACACTAACTAAACAGCTCACTCTAAGCTCACTTCACCTAAATTTTCACGGTGAGATTTTTACAGAATCGATCGGCTGGAAAAATTATTAACGCACAGGCAGAAGCTTAGTAATCTGTAATTTATTATTATCAGCGAAGTCTCAGCTGATGAAGATTAACACTGCAGATTTACCTATTAGCTCTGTCCTCTCCCCCTCAGGCCATCACTCATTACATCACACACGACCGTGGGGCGATCATTCGCAATTACCAATCCTGCAAGTTCGCAAATTGGATTTTAATTGAAAGATGGATAGATGCTGTTGCACATCCTGACATTATAATAACTACCTGTTTAGAAGTGAAACAATAATAGCACATAGAATCATGGCGAATGAATACTGAGGTGCAAAAATAAATGCGTTGGATTACTTGATATTTCTCAGTGGACCGGTGAACTTGAACGAATACACAACGCCAACATTCCTGGCAAGCAGGCAGTGATGAGATGCCCGTAAATTAAAGGCCACAGTAGGTCAGGCTGGGAGCGGTGAATCCTGGAAAATGCCTACGTGCTGCCTATCTGAAAGGAAAGGCGGACTTTTTGGCTAGGTGGAGCAGTGAGCATTTCACACAGCAATTACGATGGTGTGGGTTATAAGATATATGTTTTTAACTTAGTCTTCACCTGCTCGAAGCATTTTTGGTCCCAGTTGTTGCCCTGCGGCATTACTAACCCTTGAGGTGAAGTCACTTGTTGATTTCCGTCGCATTGAAGCTATTTTTAGGAAGTAATAATCTCTCACACTCGTGCCACCTCGTCCTCGACAGTTTAAAAGGTCTTTTCCTCTCGAAAACCATTAAGATCAGTGTTCCGACTTATCAGTTTAACTTTATCTTAAGCTTAAATTTTAGTCGTCCTAAAGGCACTAAGTAACATGTACGTACTAACTATCTACTTCCGGCTTCCGACATAGTAAGGATATTGATAATGTAAACATACTCAAGTTATTGAATGAGACAATACTTAAGATACGTGACGTCATGTCGAGGCCATAGATTAACCATGACATATAGCTATCCAAGTGATAAACAGATATATTTCTATTCGCCATGAACAGAATACAACGTGTTTTTTTTTTGATATCCCATAATCTATGGGGTCGTTGTACTCATCATTATGAACAACTTTTACTATGGGACCAAACCCGAAATCGCGAAACAAAAATCTGGTGTTCCCTACATTTTGACGAGTTATACGAACATAAATGTAGGGAACAGCAGAATTTTTTTTTCGCGCTACCAGTTTTGGTCCCATAGTAAAAGTTGTTCATAATGATGAGTACAATGACCCCCTAGAGTTATAGGATATAAAAAAAACACTTTGTATAACGAAGCTTGTTTTTAATAAGAACCATAGATACCTAGTACTGCAGGCACTACAGCTGACGTTGAAACCTGCGGTCAACGATTTTGAACGATTGGTGTTGTAAAGAAAAAGCACTTAATTCTATAGTGAAATACAATACATAGCCATACATTCATACGATGAATTAAATGACGACATGGTCAATCTAGCGACAATATGTAGGCTGAAATGGTTACTCTGTGCTGAAATGCGATGGTTTATTACATCCACAAACTCGTCTTGAAGGCTTGACTATCTCCGAGGTTGGATGTTAATTAATTTCATACGTAACTTTGCCATGAATAATCAGCCTATAATGTTCCCACTGCTGGGACACAGGCTCTCGGTGAGAGGTTGTGGGCCGCAAACAACTACGCGGGTCCAGTGCGGATTGGTGGATGTCACATGTCACCAAATTTTTGGTTCTAGGGCATGCCGATTTCCTCACGATGTTTTCTTCACCGTTTTGAACTTTGACTTAAATTATAATAATTTGAATTGTCTTATTTTCCGTTATACATACAGATTATGTAGGATTGTAGGTACTTAAATTCTTTAAATATTTGAGAGCCTAACAAGTTGTCTTTCACTGAATAATGTATGTTCAATTTCATCGTTCAGCAGGATTTTAGAAAACACGCTAGCTTTCTGTTCCAGTCAATTTGCGCGAAGTGAGATAAATTATCTTTTCGGCGAATTACTCGATTTCTAGCTCATCGGTGTACAGTCACGAGCAAAAGTATGTATACACTCGGCTTTATTCAAAAGCGATTTACTCCTTTATTTTTAATTGAAATTTTGTGTGTTTACGAACATAGCATTTTCGAACCCATAGGTTTATGTAATGTGTCGTATTTCAACGTTCCATTCGTTATTTTACGAAAAAATTGCAGTTGAAAGTCGTAAAGTGTTGACATATTGGTGTTCGTGACTGTACACTGTACAGGTTTATCTTTAAGATGTTTTTATTGTAGTTTCCAGAAAATTTTAAGAAGAAATGCATGTAAATTAGTAGTGACTTTTTATTTATTTTATTATTTATGTACATTGTACACACAGTAAAATATATAGGGATATGACATAATTACAATTTTATCTTTTTTTATCTTTCAAATAGGCATGTGCTTTGTTCAAACATGAAGTAGTTGGAAAATCGATATGCGAGGTCAATAATATTTAAAATCTTCGTCACAAAGAATTCGAGGAAACGTTAATTTTAAAACGTCATTACGTTATGGAAGCGGTAAAACCCGTGCATAAGGCAATCCCAAACTCCTCAATATGTAATATCAATCCTTCGTCTTATTTTGTGGTTTTACAAAGAACTTTTAACGGATGCAACTAAAAGCATTTCAATCGATACTCGAATTATTATTAGAATAAGTACTCGTATTATGTCAACACCTGCCTAGCCTTTTCCCAACTATGTTGGGGTAGGCTTCCAGTCTCCCCGGATACACCTGAATACCAATATTTTACATGAAGTGAATCTGACCTCCACAACCCAGTTACTGGGCAATACGATACCCCTTAGCAAGACCGGTTGTTAGACTTTCGCGCTTCTGACGACCCGTAACGACTGCCGAAGATCCACCAACGGCTTATCGAAGGGTCTTTGATATGTAAAGACTTCATAATCGTATTATGTGTGGAATAATAAATAGGTGGAGATATGAAGACCTTCAATGTAGTTTTGATTCCTTGGAACTGGTAATCTTTTGACTATAAATAAGTTTGAAGGAGGACGAACAGAGTGTGAAGTTCCTCCATTTGAAAAAGATGATTCGGCCAGATGGCCGATGGGTCTTCTGTCTGGTGGGCTATGGGTATTGTTTATATGAGTCAAAAACTTCTATAGGACCATTAAACTCTATCCCCAACCTACTATGGCAAGCATCAGGCCCAAAAGAGTCGCAATAAATACTTTTTCTTTCAAAATGTCTAGTAAACATCAGGAATGTAAAAACACGTTGGAAGCCGTTGCTATTAATCCTGGCATTTATAAAACGTAATTATATCGCCCAAGTAGGTCGCAGAACAGTAAACACTATTAACGACCCTTTCTATTACACAATACATTCTCCAGCCAACAGCATCCAATGTTAAAGCAGGTCAATATGCAAAAATATTTTTTCTTATATTTTCCTCCTGACGTTTCTCCAGAAGCACTTCCTTGTATTATTTTTATCGCTAATAAGACTTCCTGTAATCGTTTCTATCTTTTGTTTTTCCTGCGACTACGCACTTTCGCTACTTCCACCCAATTTCATTCTGCTCCTCTTTAGTGAACCTCGTACACCTCTACAGATATGAAAAGTATTTTCACAAAGTGCATTTTCAAATTTCATGTTTCTACTATAGTGGTTTTGTACTGAGCTTTTTCTGTCAGTCACAATAAAAGATGATGGACGGGAAACTAGCGCCGAATTTATCACAATAATCTATTTTATTTGGTTACCGTGCTGCGCAAGCGCTCGCGTCCATGAACTCTGTTACGACGCTACTTGTTTTTCTGGCTGCTTTGTGAAGTCCAATGCCATATTGGGAACTGATAATGTGACAAAATTGAACGGCGTGTTAACATCTATTATGAGAATAGTCAATTTGTTTCTAAATAAAATGAGTCGTGTCATCTTATACTCAAGTTGTGAGAAAAGGAGAATTGTGTTTTATTTATTTGGACGGAACATTAGATAGGAAGGATTAACTAAAACTTTGCACAACAATGGTTTCCTTTTTATTTTATACATGGCATTTCGCAGGTCGCAGGTCAAGCGAGGAGGTGGTCAGCTGCTTAACCGGGCCTGCCTGTGGGTGCCTCAATAAATTAAAGCCTCCATTCAGGGCTTAAAAACTAAGCGAATATACGCTAAGGGCACCCCCTGCGGGGTACGGATCTCGGCTTAGGGCGTCGCTGGGGGACGGCAGCAAGGCACAGGCTGGACCGGATTAAATAATGGTTTCTACCTTCAGGATTAACTAAAACTTTGCACAACAATGCTTTCGGACCTAATTGGAGCAGGGTGGTGTAATGAAACCAAATAAAATAGATTGAAAGGAGTAGTGTTGGGAATCGAACCCAACACAACATCTTGCGCGCGGCCTGCTCGCGCAGGCAGCGTGATCAGCGCGTCATCGGCAAGCTGAGGCGCGGCGCGGCGACGACACGGCTCGGCCCGATGACCACTCGCTTCAACGGACTCCACTGCGAGTACTGCGACCGACGATACTCTTAAATTATTAATTTTTTGTCCGGGAAAGTTTATGTTTGTAGATCAGACGACATTAAACCATTGCCTAGTTGTACAGTCCACTCTTTTGTTGCTTCCCGCGCTAACAAGTAGGGTCAACCTTTACCCAGCTGGGACACGAACTCTCGCAAAAGGCAGTCTTAGCAGAGGTCAGATAGGCAGTCGCTCCATGTAAAATACTGGTATTCATCTGCGTTCGGTTAGACTGGAAGCCGACCCCAACATGGTTGGGAAAAGGCTATCCCGATTGATAGGCATCATAATCAACCTATAACGTTCCCACTGCTGGGACACAGGCCTCCTCTCTGTGAGAGGTAATGGGCCGTAATCCACCACGCGGGCCCAGTGAGGGTTGGTAGATGTCACATGTCTTCGAATTTTTGGTCCTAGGACATGCCGGTTTCCTCACGATCTTTTCCTTCACCGTTTTGAGAGCAGATGGTGATGAAATTAAATACGCAAAGTAAATTGCCTGCCTGGATTTGAACTCACGAACTACAACTCGTAAGTCGGTGCCGATGCCACTGGGCCACAACTGCTGTTGGTAAACATATTTGTGCAATATTTTTGTTTTCTGAACATAAAACGGTTTGCACTCCGGGAGTGCCGGCAGAAGTGAAAACTTGAATATTAACGTTGTGCATTTTTGATATTTTGGAATGCGGTCTACTCTCCCTCCGTCTTACGAATTTTCGATCAGCCGGTTGATTCTGTAAAAATCTCACCGTGAAAACTCAAGTGAAGTGAGCTCGTGACTGTTGTCAGTAGTGTCAATCCCTAGCATTATTTGGAATGACAGCTCACTCCACGCTCGCTTCACCTAAGTTTTCACGGTGAGATGGTTACAGAATCGCACTGCAGGTCACGTGTCCTGACGCGAGTTTTACATTTTTTACCCATCACAACAAAAGTGCACAACGCCGCTAAAGAAGTTTTCACTTCAACAACTTTCCATTACGGAAACTTTAAATTCCTTACACGTGGCCACAAATCGTTTATTATATTACACCAATTTGCAAGAACCCATTAGACATTTATTCCAAAGGATGTGTTAGCAAATTATCCAACTGACATTAAAGTACTACCTACTGGACTATAGCACTCATTTACTCTAATAATATGTTACTGCACCCGAACGCGATTGCGGAGGTATCAAATGCGTTCTTTTATTATAATAAAGTACTCCGCTGTAATGACTAGGAAACAGATTACTTACAATTTGCCCCATGTGTGTTTTTAACTTAATTTAAGACTGCCCTATCCATTTGTGTATCGTGCGTGTGGTTCCCGGAAAGTAATGGGTTTAACCCCTTTCTTTCCGCGGAAGAGGTCGTCCTTAAAACGAACAATTCGATTTGCCAAAGAGATGTATGAGCTAAAGTCCGCTAAAGCATCCTTCTTTACTCCAATATAAAAAAAAAAGAAAATCCCCCTTTTTCAACAAAGGATTAAAAAAAAAGATTCAAGGGAGGGCACAAAATGAAGAGGACACGAGGGAACTCGGTCTAAGAAACGCTGGCTTGAAGATTTTGAGACATTGATGGGTGATTGGCCAGAGAAGGCGACACAAAGGGAAGAGTGGGTGGAAGGCTATGGGATAGACCTTTGCCCAGCAGTGGTGTCACATAGATTGAAAAAGAAAGACTCAAGAGCCTGTTGGCCACATGTCGTGATGATAAATGAATGAATGAATTGCACCGATCCTAGCGTGGTTTGAACAGACTTGATTTATCGAATGAACCTCAAGATTCGCACTAGCTCCTGTAGCCTCATGTTCATGGTGCTACACCGACCATTCAGTTGGCCACGTGTCGTTATGATGTCAAAAAATCCCTTTCAACGGTCTGGGTTTAATAGGCTATTGTAATTTGGAAATACCACATACTCACCAATGTCTTTTTATTTCATTTTATTTACATACTTACTCATAATTATTCACAAAATGTTTGCGCGCAGATAAGATAATGAAGAGGTTAGCAACTAATAAGTCAAGTAAAATGACTTCCGACTTAATGCAAAGGTCCTTTTGTTACAAGAATCAGTTCCTTTATCCAAAACATGGAAATTGATATAATAACTTTCTTATCATCCTAAACAACTTGGGAGTTATTAGGGCACGTGATTTCAATATCACTGATAATCTTATCTGTTCTTATCAAACTGCCAATCTTCTAAATGTTAAAAATAACAATGAATATTTTTCTCTTCGTGAGCACTGACATCATTGTTGTTTCAAATGTTAAGATGTGAAGACAGAATTAAACCTGACGATCTTCTAGTAACTTTATGGCATGAAGTTTTTATTTCATAAATAACAACGAAGACTCCACTAGGCCAGCTTAGTTAAAAAACGTATTTGTTACTTTTATCATACGGAGTGACGTCAGTGATAAGGCTGATAAGAGTCTAAAGTAAAAAAGCAAAAAAAAGTATGACACAATTGTGTAATAATAACTGATGCTTTATAATGTTATCTATACCTTAAAAGTAATAACTAGCTTACTAAGACGACTTAACCATTATTTTCTGTGTTTAATTGTTCGTGTCATTTTAACATTGTGTAGACTTTAATCAGAGTAAAACAGCAAACAAACAATGGTATCTGTGAATGATAAAAGGACCATGCGGATTTTACAAAACATTTAAGTTAAACTAATAAGTTTCAAATAAGAGATTTTTTGGAGAATAAAGGCGTTTAGCAGCGAAAAATTACTTGGAGGTTTAAGACATAATTCTGTATCAGAAAAATCCAACGTCAAGCAGATTGTTGAAAACCGGTGCAGTAGACCTAGAGTTAAGGCTGCTCGAGCTTAAAAAAGACCCGAAATCCGATGGACCGACGACCTAAACTAGGTGGCTAAGACAAACTCGATGTAGAAGGAGGAGAACAGGGTGTTGTGGCGCAGCCTGGAAGAGGCATATCTCCAGCAGTGGACTGATATAGGTTGAGTTGATTAAATGATTGAGCTTTAAAAAAATCATCTTACTTAGACAGCCTGTGAGGCTGTGCCCATTCATAAGTTTTTGGCTTGTCATGATTATCTAAACAAGTTAGAAAACTTTACGATCTAAAAGCGCACCAGTTCGTATTCTTGAGTTCTAATAATACGTCGTAGTATACTGTACTAATTTTGGAATTGTTGAAGTAGCACTTATCGCCAAGATTAATAATTTGCCTTACCTAGCCTTTTCCCAACTATGAAAGAAAGAAAGAAAGAAAAACGTTTATTCGTTTTACTATGCTAGGGTATCCAGTCTAACCGGATGTAGCGACTGCCTATCTGACCTCCACAACCCGACTGCGTAACACGATACCCCTTACTGGTGGTCACTTTTGGGCTTCTAACGACCAGGGAATGAATCCGTCATAAGTTGGAAAACCACCTGTATCTTCAACATAATTCTTGGCAAGCGGATTAGGGATTAGAGAAACACCAAAGTCGTTTGCCAAAATGCCAGATTCCTTTGTTCTAGCTAGCTTACCCTATCTTAAAATATGCACAACTTGGATTTAAAAATTCTTATTGAGAATTTCTTACCTACACACATTTTTACTATTCTCTAATGATCTTATTATCTCCAATGGCTGGAAATGGTGTGGCGAGATTTACCAAAAAATCCCGAGTCACATTGCCCGTTATTTCGGTTGTACAAAATTTATTGTTCTTGTGACAGTGTTGAGAATTCATCTGCATCAATAAATAATAACGTGATTAGATTATAAATATAAATGTGACTAAACATAATTCTTTGTCCGCCGTACCAAACCTGTTCCTCGGAATACATAAGAAATAAGAATGCATCGATTACTTTGACGTAAAAGATATTCGGCTATCAGTGATTGAAGCGCTCCAAAAATTCTATTCGCTATCAGATTTCTTATTTTGATACTCGAATCGATGTTACAAATTGATTCTACTTGTCTTTTAACGTTTATCATTATGAAAGGGCCGCGACAGGCATTTGATAGAAACCTGCGACTGAATCCAGTCGATTAAAAGGCTTGACGCGAAAGCCGCAAGATCTTGGCATGTTTAAATTTTATCTGGCTCAATGTCTACCTGTTTTCCTTGTACTATATTTTATCTCCCTAGGTTTAGTTTTGTCAGTTAAACATCAAAGCCATTTGAGTCATAAAGAGTAATTGCTTCTTCAGTAAACATTGAATTACCATGCTTGTTAAAATAAGCTACTACTAACTGTGGTTTACATAGAGATCTTAAACTTGTAAAATAATTTAAAAAAAAAATAGTTAACGGAAGACATTATTTTGTTAGTATAGGTTAATTCTGTATAGTTAAAAGCAAATGCTGACCGCTATCTGAATACTCATATTAATAAATACATATAATAATGTGAGTTCACACAGATAAACATGTTTAAATTAAACCTTTGTGTCGAACGAGGCGCCCGGCGGCGGCCCACAAACGCGTTGGATTGAATATCTATGAGTTTTGACGGCTGACACAATAAGCCAAACACTGCGATGCATATTTATGATATGCGGCCCTTCTGATGAACTTTCAAGAAAGTCAGATGAAATACCATTTGGGAACTCGTGTTGCAAAAACTCATAAGGATAAACTTTCCACTTTTTTCTTCCCATAGTGGTTTTGCGTATCGATGTTCATGAGAAAGCAAAACAAGCAGCATTGCATGCGAATAATGGGCGTTGAAGTGTAGCCAATTGAGCACAGTCTGCAGACGGTATAGATTCTATAGATCTATAGCGCCGTTCTCAGATCCAACCAGAACAATTTAACAAAGCTATTATGTTTTCACTCCTCATCTCGCAGCTGAACTCTCCAATTTGCGTGGGATGCGTTGTATGCAGCGGCTACACGCATAACCTACATTGCTCCCGATCTCCTTCCTCTGGTAACTAACCTATAGAACAATGTTGGTTGGGAGGGACCGACTGCCTCATTCGATCGGAGAAAGTATATTAGTCATTATAGCGATTAAGCAATTCATTTAAAAGAAATACATATTTTGAGTACATTATTTAATTTAGACCTTGGAGTTTCATAACACAATGTCTGACCATGTTGAACAATTACGATGCACTCAACAACTTGCACATTTAGGTCAGCTTCGGTTGACTCCACGTGTTACATATTTAAATTCGTTTTAATTTATTGCATTTAGCTTCTCCGTGACTTTTGCTCTTCAAATTGAGGACTGCATCATCCTCAGTTTTGACATTTGCTGCATTTGCTCTTTAAATCAAGGAGTGTATGATTCTTGGTCCAATATGCCTGGCAATTAGTAGTTAATTGTCCATGCGAGTTCTTCTGAGATACGGAATGCTTATTTATGTTGTTATTTGAAGGGAATCCAGTGTCTCATCTCGTTAACCAAAGGAAACATCCGATCGGCGTCGACTTATGTGACTGGTTTTTATACCGCTCGTCAGCAGTGCTTTATTAACATAATTATACCCAACTTAATTAACAACTGGAGAATTCATTTGCACTTTCATGCCTAATTAACACTAATTATCTAATATTTATAATTGAATGTGTTGTTAATTCGACATTTTATCTATTTTTAATACAGAACGATTGGGTATCCATACTGAATTTGGAATAGAGACTTTGCTCGCGTTAATCAGTCATTGGTGTGTTTGTTTAGTGATTGTGTAAAAGGAGATTATTACGAAATCGATTTTCATATCACACCATTGTTGTCGATTCTACGTCAAAAACTTATTTGAAACATTGCTGTACGATTTCTAGACACTTCGCAGTTAAGTGCAACTCGTAATCCCACATCACCTTTGGTTCAATAAAGATAAGTCATGTCATGATCGTGGAAAAATCAATAAATAACGTTGTATCGATTTTCCCATTTCGTCTCGCAAAAACTCAAAATAATACCTTCTGAAATATTCAAAAAACTCGATAAGACATTCGATATCAACTGCCAGCTAGACTTGCCAGGGTCGAATAATTCAATGTTATCTAATAATTTTGTTATTATCAAGTTTTTGCTACTATGGCTTTTATCCTCAGTGTAGATAAGAACATCTTTGCTGCTATCAGTTGCTCGCTGTTTTTGTACCTCGATGGACTGTTTTGCTGTTCCCTGTAAAACAAATGCGAGATTTCAAAATGCTCGTAAACGGTTTTGGCGATCAGTATCCCCAGGGGTGCCCTGTTGTAGGGGCCTTAGAGGATGACGGATGGAGTTTGCAGTGCCCGATGGCGGATCAGTGGTCTAGGCAGACGGTAAACTCAAACTCACAGTGTAGTTATGGTGATTATAATTCGAACCTTCAAAGTCCTTCAGTGCAGTGTTATAGGAATGTGCCCTTCGTGCCTTACGGACACGAGAATGCACTTCCATACTATCCTGTTCAGGAAGTGTATCAGCAGCCAGTGAGTTATGTCCCTCATCGTCCTATGATCCAAAACCTGCCATGCCATCAGCAACCTGCCTGGGATTATAATAGCATGTGCTATAATGTGGATGGACAGGCGTGTCAATATACGACTGTCGTTGACTTGGAAGATTTTATGTAAGTTTACAACAGTTTTTTTTTTGTCTGCTACATTAGAGTCTGCTAGATTTCTAGTTTTTTTGTTGGATTGTAAATTATTTGACGAAATAAACGTCAAAGTGTTATCACTATTTTTGTAAGCGCTTTCAGTTAATCATGTTTCTTTTGCGTTCTGGCCAACTGGCAGTCAAATTTTTCATCCAGAAGCTCAAGTAGCATGTGTAGCATTACAAAGAGCCCCAATTAGTGGGAAAACTATGAATTAATTACTCGATAGAAACTCCTCGAACGCATCAACCGCGAAGTTGGTCGCAGCGTTCATTCAACTTGTTTATCGTTCTGAACATGTTTCAAACGTTGTTTTGACTAGTTCAGTATTTACGTTGATATATTGCCATGGAAATAAACAGCTATTTTAGCGTCTCACAAATGAATATTTCTCAGAAATTCAATAGCTGATGACGGCTAGCCATCGGCTAGCAAACTGGTAATTCCGCTTTTTCTTTGCTTAGAACTTAGAACCACTATTCTTGGAATAAACTTGCAAAAACAGTTTAATTAATGTTAATGTTTGTGGTGTTATCTAATCTTGTATTGAATATTTAATCTTATTTCCTTGGGAATAAGGTTGAAAATTTTGATATTGATGAGGCAAGAGCTAGATAAGATAATTATGTGGCGCAGCATATGGTGACCCCACGTGGCTTACATGCAGGTTACATTTTTATATATTTTGCAATCCATGGAAGTACGCCAAAGATCGAATCAGCTGATTTGACCGCGTGATGTGTTACCACATTACTTTCCCACTACCATGACTTTCTAAGATTCAAAACCTCGTGATGTTGTTAACTAAAAATATCTGTTATTCTAGTATTCGGAAGTCACATGATGATGTTTTACTGTGTGTCAGTGTAACCCACTCCATTTTTGAGAAATATGACCTTTGACAAATGAAGTTCGTCGAGTGAATCATAAAAGTATTATATTTTATTGGCAATGGCGCTGATAAAGATTTTGCATCTAAGTTTTTTACTATTGGGCTTAAGAATTGTCGATAACCATTTATCATTGGGTAACCAACTCAGCATAAATTTACTTCTTTCTGGACAAAAACTTGGAATTGAAACGTTGAGAAGACACGAGCCTGTTGTCCGATAGTGGTGATAACGTAACCTCTTTCCGAATGACCCTTACAGCAAGGTATCAACAGCGCGTTTATACGATAACTCGTCTTTAAGATAAACTTTGTCACGTATTTTATAAACAAGACTTACCATCGATTGCTACTGATATTTCCACGGCAAAACACAGACGTGACAAACAATTTAATTTAAATTTCTAATCAATGTTTCGTTCTTGACCTCTACAAGTTCTGGGAATTCCGTTGTCGTGCAAATTATATGCATTGATGTTGTCAGAAATTGACACTATCATGTGTCAATCAGCCTCTATCCATGCAAGACACCAGTCGCAACATCAAATGACAATGTATTTATCGCATTGATATTGCACTTCAAATAATCTCTTGACTTTAAGGAAGCCTTAGCAAACAATTATCTGTTACGTATAATAACAAATAAATAAAAATAATCTTTATTAGTCATTAAATATGACCTTTCGTCTCCTAATAATCGTCGCCATGTTGACTTGATCGTCTCACAAAACGGCGCCCATGCGGGGCCGACGTGTCACGTTTTCCAATGAGATTAATTACTTTTTAATCGAATTATAATAGTTTTCCAAGCCTAAAGTATAAATCGGATTAAGGAAAATGATGTAAATTATTTTTTGACAAGACTGTTTTTAAAACAGTGAATTGTTGTTGTTTTTATTTTTTAACTGGTTTAAATTGAGTCGTATATGGTTTTGATACTTGGTTGAAACCGGAATTGAGTATAATATTAAATAAATCAATGTTGGCGAGTTGTCGCCATCGTTGTCTTTTACATATTTATCATCTTTTTCTTATAAATAATAATTTAAGTACTTAATTTATGACGTAAGCATAACATTAATTAAAATGTGTATGCTAGCTGTGTAGGATGTTCCTAGTCATCTAATGTACCTAAGTATCCATTTATCCTCCATTTTGTAAACTTCACGCCAAAAACAATTTGAGGTTAATTTCTTTATGCTACAGCAAGTAAGTCGTCAATGTACGCAGATCTATAATAATTAAGACATTATAAGAACATGTACCTACACAAAAACATAAGATATCACAAATGCAATAAGCACTCCTTGTTTGACATTCATTCGTAAACTAGGACGGAAATTCTTGATTTATGAAACTTTAATGTCACTTATCATCTGTAGGCAAATAATTATTTGTTCTACTTAATTATTTGTTTCACAAATCGTTATTTCCTTGAATAACCTGTTTATTTTGTTTATTACAGAACTGACTGGATATAACAGTTAGGTACTTACATATTATTGTTATTAACTATCAATATGTAAGTACCTACTCACAATATTACAATGTTTTCAACTCGTTCAAAGCTGATATTAAGTTTCAACTTTGGTTTTAAATCTTTACTTTTATTTTTATCCTGTGTAGCTTTGGCCCGCGACTTCGTCCGCGAGGATGCGTATCCACTTTTTTATTGTAGTAGTTCAATATTTTTTCATAATCCATTGTAAAGAAAATAATGTCAATTCCACAAGTTAGGGTCCAAAGGCAAATAATTTCTTTCAAATAGGCATGTAAAAGGCACTTTTGAACGTCAAAATTTACAAAAAAATAGAATTGATTCTAGTCACCCCTTCCAAAAGGTAGCTTCCTCCACTCACGTTCACGTCACGTCCTATTGTGAAACAAACATGTTGTTTTCCCTAACTGCATTTTACATTCTACATAATAATTTACACAACATTACACACATTTACCACTTTGGAAGTGTCTCTCGCGCAAACTATTCAGTTTAGAAAAAAAATGATATTAGAAACTTCAGTATCATTTTTTAACACTTATCCATAGATACACCACGCGCATGGGTTTGATGAAAAAACAAATTTGAGTTTCAGTTCTAAGTATGGGGAACCCCCAAAATTTATTGTTTTTTTTTTCTATTTTTGTGTAAAAATCAAAAAAAATAATGCAGTTCACAGAATACATCTACTTACCAAGTGTCAACAGTATAGTTCTTATAGTTTTGGAAAAAAAGTGGCTGTGACATACGGACGGACAGACAGACATAACGAATCCAAAAGGGTTCCGTTTTTTGCCATTTGGCTACGGAACCCTAAAAATGCACAACGTTAATATTCAAGTTTTCACTTCTGCCGGCACGGCACTCCCGGAGTGCAACCCGTTTTTTTTTTAGTACCAGACCAGAGTCAGAATTTGTGCTCCATTCCACTAGAACCCCTAGAGTAGAAATTATACGTTGGTAATAAAAAAAAAATTGGCAATTTCATAGAAAAGTGCAAAGCTACGCGGTCAAAATGTATGAAATAATGATTTTCTTCAAAAAAACCGACTAAATATTTTAATGGAGGGAGGTTCAGAATCAACTACCTACTGAAACTATGGTAACAGGTTGCGCGTCAATGTATGGTCGGGGGTAAAGATTGTGGTGGTTGAACATGGACTAAACCGTCCCTGCCACCCTGTATTAAACACAGGCTATAAACCTAGTTCAGCAGCAGATGCTAATAATAAGACACAATTGTAACTGATTTACTCTTAAACATAATTTTAAGTAGCTACGACGAATTGTGTAACTTGTTTATTCTTTTTGGTCTAATAAATAGATTGTAGGTAGATAAATCGTATTATCATGATATCTACATCCATATTTATCAGACTGTCTAGCCTGCGTGTGTGACTAGAAACAAATCAGCTCTAACATTTATTGCTGAACCTACGTCACAACAACAAGGAACCCTCAATTGGTAGACGGTATCGCGATTATTTTTGCAATCAGCGCCAATTGTCTGACTACGTAGTTTGCACCTCCATTAGTTACTGCCGGACGGACGGACGGCCCGCCGCTCATGTGGCTGACATTGACCTGAAAAACCGTTTTGTTTTTAAAGTGGGTATTACGAGAGAGAACAACATTCTCAAAGTAATAATTTACAACTAGAATCTGTTTGAGGTGATATTATTTTGGCGACCTGTCTTGCCAAAGGGTATCGTGTTACCCAGTAGCTGGGTGGTGGTGGAGACTGGAGATCATATGGGCAGTCGCCCAGTGTAAAATACTGGCATTCAGCTGCATCCGCTTAAAGGCAGACAGGCGCGACGCTACAGCGCGACGTGACACTAGTAGAAAAAAATAGTAGTTGAAAACTTCGTGGAATTTGTTTTTACAGAATCGTGTCGCGCCGTCTGCGGGATCTCTAAACTGGAACCGATCCCTACACAGTTGAGAAAAGGCTGGGCAGATAATTATCACACAATAAGCAATTAGGTACATAAAATATTTAAGACTAATTACTGCCCGCGACTTCGTCCACGTAAAATTTCTTGTTCCTCCGAGCCACCCTGTCGCATCGCATCGCCTGTCCGCGCTATTACTTCGTTTTCTCTTGGCGTTCTTTCTCACCTTTTTTCTTTATGCTCGGCTCCTAAGGGTCCAAGCGCGATGTTAAATAGCCTTCCTCTAGAATTGCGCTAACAAATGCAAAAGCAATTTTTCAAACCCGACTTGTAGTTCCAGAGATTAGCGCGTTCAAACAACAAAAAATCTTTAGCTTTATTATTATTAGTATAGATTTATAATTAAATCATGTTAAGGGGCTGTTCATTTATTACGTAAGGTAATAATTTCTGAGCCCCCCTCCCCCCTACAAAAAAAAAAATTACTTGAATGAACCCCCTGCCCCTTTGAATCTTACGTAAGATCAGTATCTGCCAAAATTGCAAAGAAAAACTAGCAATTTTATTTTAAACTTATAATTTCTGCTTACTTTTGTGATCTTACGTAAGAATAATCTAGACCACTCCCACCCCCAAGAAAGAAAAAATAAGACTTCTTTGGACCCCCTCCCCCCTCATATCGTCTTACGTAATAATTTAATAAATGAACAGCCCCTATAAAACTCGAGAAGACAAAGACGTTTGCTTCAATTTTATTTCCAATGCAAGTTGCATGTGGAAAATTAATATCTGCAAACTGTTCCGTCTGTTCCGAAATCGGTTCCGGAAGAGATTTTAATTAATGTAGGTACTATAGCGCCACTTAATTCCCCGTTCAATGTTTACTTTCTCTCGTAAACAATAAAACGTTCATTAACATTTTGATTATCATGAAGGACGCACTTTAATAATGTCTTAATTTGTGGAGGAGCATAAACATTCAAATTTTCGTTTTGGCGTAAATACTCCATTTCGTTCGGTAATTCCACTGTCGTACTATTATAATCTTCCACTTGTAACCCATTGTAGATACATAGAGAACTCTTTTATCATAATCTTTCATATTGCCAATTTCCATATTATTATCATTTCCTTTAAACATTTTAGTTTTTGCTTCGTTGTTGTTATTATTAAGTGTGAATTCATTAGCATCACTCAATCATATATCTCGATTAAAGCTAACAAGTTTTTTTCCGAGAGGTTTTACTGGCTCTCTCAGTGATTTATTCTTCGATCGCGTTTCCGAGAATGATGTTTATTAATAGTCGACTTAGCAATTGTTTACGGCTTGTTGCTCCTTAATTCCAGTGCTTCACATATTTTTCCTCAATCTGTTGCACTCTACCATGTGGCTATGTTTTCGGTCGTAACACCGAAACTTTGTCGGGACTCCTTATCTGTTTGCTTTTAAACATACTGCAGCACGGTTTAAAATATAAATAAAGTCGTATAAACTGCTTAGGTTGGTACTATGTTTTCTTTTTCCTTGAATGACAATAATAATATGTCTGTATTCTGCATGTGTCGACCTGCATCTTAAATTGGACCTTTAACTCCCCTTGAATGTTTCACATTTAAATTACTGGCTTCAACATATCGATTGAAGGAACTCGTCAACTAATATTATGTTACATGTTCTAAGTTTTGTCGTTAGTTGTTCTCAGGCCTCATCATGCAAATTGTAAGCAGATTCTTAGCGCCTTGGATTAATATTTTTCCGCTCCAATAAGGGAGTGCCTCCTGGAGATCCATGAGGCCCTCCTTTATTTTCCGAATTGCATCAGGATTGAAATTGTAATTTTAGATTTTATACATCATGTTATCGATACATATTTATTTTGAATTTTAAACTGATATTTACTGATCAAGCAGTGAAATAACAATCTTTTCAGTACATTAAAATAATCTTTGTTGGGTTCTAAGTTGAAAGATTATATATAAGATAGCTACCTAATTTAATTTTCATCACAGTTTTAGTGGTAAATATAAGGATAAGTACTGTAGGTAGGTACGGATCACGAATGTGATGGGCATAGCTCCAAACAGTAAATTCTTTTAATGGTTACATTGAAGTCGGCACAACTAGGTATGTTTCGTACCACACCGTTTGTCAATTTTATTCAACCCGCATAGGAAATATTTACATGAACTGTTTTATCATAAAAATGCGCATCGTTTAGCTATCGTGTTGCTAAACATTGTAAATTCCTATGCCCTTCTATTGCCTTCTGAATTATTCCTTAACTGAAGTGGCGCCTAGTCTGCACTTCAATATAACAATATTGGCTTCTACATAATCTAGATGGCAATTGCCAAAACTTTCCAACTCATTGATATGGAGATAAACAATAAGTATATAATCCACATCCTCGTATCTACCACACCACTAAATTGCATGATATAGACTATCAAGGCGAATTTGCAGACTACAAACCTGGATAAGAAAGTATTGTTGCCAGTGCCACCATATTACGAGTAAAGTTCCATTGTGTAACGATGCAGACTCGAGAATTTCACACGAGTTCATTTGATAAATAAATTGTGTCTAGTTTGTCGAACGAATGTCTTCATCAATTCGGGGCACGTACGTAGTAACTTACGTCAATGGAGTATTGAATTCAATAGAAGAGTTCGTATCGCAAGCTAAGTGGTGTCAGCGTTCTCGATCCATATTCTGAGTTCTTTGAAATGGAGGAAATTACTAGAAGCTGTTCAGAATGCTGGCTTTCTGATTGTGACGGGCAGAAGGACAAATGTCTTTTAGGCGTCATGTCTCTGCCTTCTATCTCCATGTCTCGTCGAAACGGGCTATAAATGTCACGCAAACTATGGAACGATGATAGTGATGGATGATAGTGTCTGTATCGTGACTTATCACTTATCAGTGTGAGTTTGCTACAGGATAAAGTCTTGAGGGTCTATGCCGAAGTGCAAAGTGCGAATGTTCGGATTGGATCGACACATGACCGAACCGAATATTATTGAAAAATGCGAAAAAAGTTCGGATCGGCTCAGTTGGGTCGGGACCATAGTCAATATTCGAAAGAGTGTAGGAGTGTAGGATCGGGACCGACCGAACCAAATAGTAACTCCGTAGCAGGAAACGGCCGAACATTCAGCCGATACTACTTCGGATCAGACCCCCAGGCTCTACGGTAATCTCGGGGAGGAAGATTAGTCGCTCGACTTCGCGGCAATCTTTAGCCAAGTCTTAAGTACCTGCATTTTCCTTTTGCGCAGAATTTGATCCCACTTCGATATTACTTTCTCTATCTAGCGGTACCTACCTAACTGCTGTAATTGAAAACTTTTCATTAACAGTTTCCTTTGAAATTAATCCTACTAATATTATAAACGTGAAAGTTGGTATGGATGGATGAATGGATGTTTGTTACTCTTTCACGCAAAGACTACTGAACGGATTTGGACGAAATTTGGCGTACAGGTGGTTTAAAACCAGGATTAACATATAGGATTACTTTTTATCCCGATATTCTCACCGGATTGAATCTTATGCAGGTGAAACCGCGGGGTTCTGCTAGTAACTTTATAAGTCTATGTCTAAAATGTCTATCTTCATTATAATTTAATTTTACCTAAGTTTGGTCCTGGCTTACAACTTAAATATTTACGCATTTTTCTTCAAAAAGTGATGATCCTAAGCTGAAGGCGGAGTAATTTGATCTTGTTTTGTTCGTCGTTGTTCAAAAACATTCCATCATGTGACACCTCTAATGTGGTGCGATTTTTTCTTAGTATTTGGTTACGTGCACAAGTAACTAATAAGTAAGTTGCGGTTTTATTTATAGTGCCAAATTGCTGACACGGCATTAGTGTGGCGCCACTAAATAAGTGTGGTATTTGACCCAACATTCCAATGGTTAACTGATAAATGATATTTATTTCTGTATATTGGTTAAAAAAAAAACTGTTATAAGTCAAAATAGAATTATGTTTTTAAAGCTAAATGAGTTCTGTTTTCTTACTTCCTCTCATGCTCGAGGTTCGTTGTCTGCCTAGCCTTTTGCCGCTGAGTGCCAGTATTTTACATGGAACGACTGCCTATCTGACCTCCACAACCCAGTTACTGGGTAATACGAAATCCCTTGGTAAGACTGGTTGTCAGTCTTTCGGGCTTCTGACGACCCGTAACGACTGTCAAAGATCCACGTATGACAGCCGAGACCAACGGCTTAGCGTGCTTTCCGAGGCACGGGGAGATCTTGGTATATAAAGATGTTCACCCATCCACGGTCCAACCGCGGCAAGCGTAGCTTAACCTGCTCGATCGACCCGTGCTACTTTTATTACTTAGCCACAAGTCCCTCTCACGCTCGAGGTTATGGGCTTAAATCCGGGCAAGTACCAATCTGACTTTTTCAATGCATATTATGTACTTTCTGAGTTTATCTTGGACATTATTGACATCGGTGAAGAAAAAACATCGTTAGGAAACCTGGACTTTATAGTTAACTAGCTTTTGCCCGCGACTTCGTCTGCGTGAAGCAACTTTCTTACATTTTTTTTCCCGTAAGAACCAACCTCGTACTTCAAGGAATACCTATTCTAAAAAAAGAATTAGTGAAATCGGTTCAGCTGTTCTTGAGATTTGCGCGTAGCAACACATTCAGCGATTAATTTTTTTTATATTATGGAATAGAAAATATAAGTCTGAAATCTTTCTTTCTTTTTCAATTCGCCAACCCGTCTGATCAATGCTTCTGATCTTGCCTTCTCCGTATGAGAAGAGACCTTTCTCCTGCAGTGAGACAATGATAGGCTGGCATTATTCCAATATTCCGGCGCCGATTTTCTTTCAAATCTATTCCAGCATAATCTAGCGCGATAAAAGTACCGATAAAGTATCTATGTAACAGTCCGTCCATCGTTATTTTAGTTCTCTGACAGCAGCAAACGAACAGCAGCCTTATTGTAACGATCATAAAGATCACAGTGACTTTGACAGATCTGTCAGAAGCAGCAGTGAACCAAGATCATTGTGACGTTGAAAGTGATTCAAAATCATAGGTAAAATAACAGAAAGGTACAGTCCTTTCTGTTATTTTACCTATGATTTTGAATCACTGTCAACGTCACTATGATCTTTGTTGGTATTGTCGAATTAGGGACTAACCACCCTTATTCAGCTCTGTTCGGCTTTTTTCCATAGAAAACGACGATTTTGTATGGAATGCGTACGCGTCCGTAAAGCTGAACGGATGCGCACGCATTCTATACAAAATCGTTGTTTTCTATGGACATAAGCTGAACAGAGCTGAATGAGTGTGGTTAGGCCCTTAGTCGCCTTGGTAACACCGATAGGTACCTGTTTATTATGTCGTTGGCATTTTCTATCTAATATCAGCGACAATCTATGATCTACAACTATTGCTTCACGTGATTTTTTATTTGTTCGAGTTTTAGATAAGAATGTGTTTCGTGTACCAAATACATTTATGTAGATATCCTTTTAGCTACCTGAGTTTTTGTGACCCCTTGATGGTTTTGTTAGGTTTGATCCGTTTTTAATAACAGGCGGGGCTAAACGGCTAATACGAATACCCGAAATGGTGTAACGACTCCTCACTCACTTAAATAAAATATACAATGTGTATCAGAATAAACGCAAGTCCTGAAAGTAGTTTGTTCATAATTGACCAATACTGCATCGATTTCAGTAACTTTTAATATAGTTTTTTTTTTCTTCAAAAGTTATGTTGTTTGCCATTCTGACCACCGTTTGAGCCAAAGAAATTGAAATCTTATTTCAAGCCAATAAGACTCAATTTGAAATACAGCTAGGGTCAACACTGAGCAGAAGCAGAATCACCTAGACCTCAAACCGCATTGCTCGTTAAAAATAACAAACTAACGACCACAACATTAGTACAAAAATGCATTAGTGACGCAGTTCTTAAATACTCAATTTGGAACAGCGATAATATGGCCAGCCTAATGATAAATTAATGGAATAAACTCAAAATTACCGAACATACTAGTTAGTGGGTTGGTAGGGCACTGTCTTGTATTGCACCGTCTCCGCAATTTTAATACAATATATTCGTAATTGGCGAAATAACTGAACCGACGCGCGACGTGACGTGTGAGCAAAAATGTGTATAACTGATGTTCCTGAGATGTTTGAGCGTAGAGAAAAACTGTGTTCTATAAAAAAGAGGTACTTGTAACAATTTGAACCATTTTTTTTTCTACTAGCCTTTATTGTCTCATTGCTGGGCAAAGGCCTGCCGTAGTCTTTCCACCTCTCTCTGTCTAGAGCTGCCAAAGACCAATCTTTATTAAAAAAGTCCAGGTCATCGCGCCATCTCCGTCTGAGCCTGCCGCGATGTTGGACCAATTAGCAGTGTCTTTTTTATTTTATTTAGTTCCCCAATATGACTCTCCATTTTGTAAAAGTAACGAATTCCTAAGAAAATATCTTCATCGAGCAATTATTTTGATGCATGCAGATAATTTAGTAATTAATTTATTTGTTAAATGGTTGCGTGCAGTCTTTTGCTATGGCGTGTCGTTGTTTCCTTGATTGAGAACAATGGCTTCCGATTTGCTCTATTTTTTTCAGTCACACATTTTCGCTTGAACATTTTACAGTAGGTAAAACGGTACCTACCTACTAAATAAAGTACAGTAATTAATCCATGATTTTTCAGAACCTCTAGTTGACCAATCTATAATTATAAATTACAATATATAATTATACAGGTTAGCAGGAGCATCGACGCGCAACCTGTTACCATGGATGGATTCAGTACCTACATGATCCTGAAGAACAGAGGGGTTGACATTTTTAGTCGGTTATTTAAAAAAAAATTCTGTATACTATACGTTTAGACCGCGACAACAGCAGATTTTTTTTTTATAACTGACGAAAAATTTCAACGTATTCATGGTTTCAATTCGCGCGTCGATGTCCCTGCCACCCTGTATAATACTGCTATAATATTGCTTGCACTGTCCATTTTGAGAAAATGCATAATATCGATAAGCGAACTTGAACAATTGTGATACAAGCAGATAATATTACCTAGTTAAATGATTACGACAAGTGTTCTAATCACCATTAATTGGTGAAGGATACCATTGGTATTACCAAATACCGAAATGGTACCATCAATCATACCAGTAATCGCTTTTAGTTTAAAATTTTCTAATTACAAGCCGATTTGCGGTACCTGAATGCCCGGGGAGCGCTGAACGTTCTTAAATGACGTCTAACAAATACTTTTATTGTAATTGTAGCCCGCCATTGACGATCTCCTCTACTCACTGTCTGAATTCGAATGGTGTACATGTACATACTAATAAGAGTATTCTATTCTATCTTGTAACAATTTTTCTAACATCCTTTTTCCTTTTCCTCCAGGAATAATGAGAAACGGAAGGAGAAGTCGCGTGTGGCAGCGCGATGTCGACGCACAAAGGAGATGCAGATTTTCTCTGAGCTAACTGCAGCCTTACCCGCCAGGAAAGAAGATGTAGAACAGCTTGACAAGGCCTCAGTCATGCGCCTGGCGATATCCTATCTGAAAGTGCGGGATGTTGTGTCCTTGCGTAAGTTGTTTTGCTTATTAATATTATTCATGCGTAGAGACATGAGCCGAAGGTTCCTATAATGTCCTACTTTTAGGTACCTACTTAAGCAATCAATAATGCAGGAGTTATAGGATTGTGTACCTTAGCGTAAAGACATACTTCTTGATTTTCTTTTGCTCAGCACATTTTCTAATTTGTAGTCTCATTTCATTCAGCGTTGACGGAGGTATTCGATGGAATCATGGAACTTTTTACTCAGTTGTAGGATAACGTTAGCGTTAGCCTATCTTGTTCTCTGGGCAAAACTAATCACAATTAAGCTTTACATGCAGACAGACAGGCTCAAGCCCAGGTAAAGCCGAATAAACATTACGAAACTAGTTCGCGCAACTAAATAGTTTTGTAACGTAAATTCGGCATTTAGAATTTACGTTACAAAACTATCAACCCGAAACTTTAATAAGGGAGGCTTTGAAAACTCCTATGATGGACAGGCGACAACAGTTTTTATATCGTGTACCTTCTGTGTCAAGGTCTAATGAACCACATCCCAGAGGGGCTGTGGTTCGCGTAACACACCAACAGTTACAATGGTTTTCATGTTGACAGTTTAAGAACATTCACTGCGTTGTTGAGCAGACAAATTTTTCGAACATACGAAGCAATGGATTAGCAGTACTTTTCAAAATGATTCAGATTGTGATTGAAAATCTGTTACGTAATGATGGTGCGGCACCCCAATTGCGTAACACACAATCAATCGGAATCCGAATTCATTTTGAAGCAAATTGCTAATCCATTGCTTCATAAGTTCGAAAAATTTGTCTGCTCAACACGTAAATAACGCAATGAATGTTGTTGAACTGTCAAAATGAAACCGATTCCGATTGATCGTGTGTTACGCAATTAGGGTGCTGGTTCTACTATCTACCATCCATGTCAAAATTCAACAGCCTAACAACGGCGTGTTGTAGTCATCCATTATTTACACTTTATTACTTTTTTGCTACCAAAAGACAAGAAATATAATATTCATTACTTTGCTATCTAAACCATGCAGTAATCACATGCAATCAATCAATTACCTACATTTTTAACAGTTGATATCATACAGATATCAACTCCTATAACAAAAGCACCCCATCGGAGACTGATACGAACAACAATAAATAATAATGCATTGATGCAATATCTTTAAGATAATGTACTTTATTGTAGCTGTGCACCAAGATAGCATAAATATTTGGTCGTTGTACAAACAGTGCCCGATATGAGAACACAAGAAATATTAATGCATGATAGTGGATAAATCTAATTTAGAGATGATCTCAATGATGGTAAAAACCGCATCAAAATACTTAAAATAAATTCAAAGTCTTGTCCGAATAAACACTATAAACAGACGCACCTATAACATCTCCGAAGGGTTAGGCAGAAGTGTACCTACGAAGGGCGTGATTTACTAATGACTGACTAATTAATTACATTATCTAAGGGTATAAAGGTAAAATTTCATATAGTTGTGATCATTAGTTTGCTAGTTATCCATAGTCAACGACATCTGGAATGGCTAACGTGACAATGTTGAGTAAAATCGTGCACCACGCTGTTATTAAATTCCTTACCTAACAAGGAAAAAGTCAAAAAACTATTCACGAAAATTCGGTGGCTGTTTACCAAGATTTTGCAACTTCGTTTTTTTTTTTTTTGATAGCAGAGATGACCCACCTCTCTGTTGGTTCCGTGCACACTATTCTTCATGACCTTCTTTACCTTTTAAAAGACAGTGCAAGATGGGTGCCGCGAATGCTCACGGCACCTCAAAAGCAAGTGCGAATCGAGTGCTGTAGAGAGTTTTTAGAGCTCTGTGGTGAGGTTCCATCAAGTATTTTCGATCGAATTGTTACTGGTGATGAAAAGTGGGTTCATCATTATGACCCTGAAAGTAAGCTAGACTCCATGGTTACTGCGCCCTCTAAGAAATTCCAAGTCGTTCCGTCTGCCGGAAAAATCATGGCCACAGTGTTTTGGGTCTGAAAGGGAATTATGCTGATTGATGTACACAAAAAATGGTGAAACCATAAACGCAGCATCCTACGCATCCACTTTACGAAATTTACGGGAAGCAATTAAAGAAAAAAGACGGGGTAAACTGACCACCCGGTGTGTTGCTTCTTCACGACAACGCCCAGGTCCACACGGCGCGTGTTTGCAAGGCTGCTGTGCGAAATTGTGGTTTCGAAGAAATTAACCACTCACCCTATAGCCCGGACCTAACCCCGAGTGATTATTATTTGTTCCCTAATTTGAAAAAAGTCCATCGTGGGAAACGATTTTCCAACGATGAAGAGCTCAAGGCGGTAATAAATGTGCATATTTCAAAGTTATTTCTTACAGCCTATTGAAAAGTTAATTTCGAGATGTAATAAAAGCTGGGGTAATGGGGGTTGACATACTATCGCAAACCAGCGCAGGGCACGCCACGATAGTGGCGATAAGACCCCTCTTTGAGGAGTGGCTAGAGAGGCGTCACGGCGTTCTCACGTACCGCCTGACGCAGGTCCTCTCCGGACACGGATGTTTCGGGAGGTTCCTGCACATCATCAGGCGGGAGGAGACGCCCGGGTGTCACCACTGCCAGGATCGCCTAGAGGACACGGTGGAGCATACGGTGGAGGTCTGCCCTGCTTGGGCGGAGCCCCGCCGTGTCCTCGTAGAGGCGATCGGCAACGGCGGCGACCTCTCGCGTCCGGCCCTGGTGCAAGCCATGGTCCGGGGCGAGAGGGAGTGGGAGGCAGTCACCTCCTTCTTCGAAGCAGTCATGCTAGCGAAGGAGGTGGCGGGGAGGCTGAGGGAGAGAACCTCACGCCTCAGCCGCCGCGGGAGACGCTCCGGGCGTCGGGAGCCGCGTGACGACTCCCGGCCACCGTAGGCGCGGGCCTGCGGGCGGTGAGTAATGGGTAGCTCACCGTCCGATCAGGACCAGGCCCGTGCCGGACGGCGCGTTGTGTTCCACGCGCGCCTCAAAGAGATGTCAGCAGAGGACGGGGCCCCACAGGGCCGAAGCCTGCCGGGGCGGCGGGATTTTCCGAAAGGTTAACCGCTGCCCTGGAACAGAAAGGGCTAAGGACGGAACACGGGTGGGTTTTAGTCAGTAAAAGTCTGACACTCCCTTCCGCTCCACCCAGAGCGGGAGGGGTTATTTGATGATTTCCCATCAACAAAAAAAAAAAAAAAAAAATGGGGGTTGACATTGAAAAAATAAAAATAATTTTAATTCAATTTACGTCTATTTTCATGACGCCTTCCACCTACATTTCGCCAGTAATGTGAAGTCTCATGTAATAGAGACCGAGTCTAGTGTCATCAACCGGGCACGAATTCAGACTCCGGGCTGCTACTGAGAAATTCCTGAAAAACCCAATAACCCATTGCCTGACCTATAAATCAAACCCAGGACCTCATACTTAGCAGCAGCGCTTGCGACCACTATACAAACGAGGAAGACGGACCTCATCATCATCATTTTCCTGTCCTTATCCCAATTTATTTGGGTTCAGCGCAACATGCCTTTTTCTCCCATACATCTCTATTAGTCGTCATCTCGGTAGTCAACCCTTTTCTACCCATATCATCATTCACACATTCCATCCGTCGTTTCTTTGGTCTTCCCCTACTCTTATAGCCATCGACATTCATAACTCAAAACTCTCCTCACATCATTTTCCTCATTTCTGCGTAACACATGGCCTTGTCATAACCGATTTCTACACAACTTTTCAGCTATCGGTGCCACTTTCAGACTTCTCGACGCAACCTTACACGTATCTTTACAAATAATGCAAATGGCTAGCAGGAAACACTGTTATCCGGGCTAGAGTTAAGTTTCATAAGTTCATAACACTCTTTCTTAATATGATTGCTTATTGACTAAGATTTATTATCTATGTGGACCTGTACTTTGACCTGGGCATCAGCCGACGTTCTAATTGGTATAACTTGATATAGTGTGACTTATTTTCCTTATTAGGTTTATTAACAAGATTAAATACTATGAATACATTAGTATGACTGATCGCTACGATAGGTCGACTCGTGGTGGAGCAAAACGAAATTATAGCGCGAGCGGTCTCAACAGTGACGTATTTCTTTATATAGTTGGATTTAGTTCATCATCTTTTTTCGTTCAATATGTTTTCTTCTTCCATTCGCCCCTATCTACCGTCACGCTATCATTCTCCCTTCTCTTTCATATGCCTTCTATTTCTTCTCTATGCATATCCTCACACAGTCCATCCATATTTCTTTCTTTTTCTTTAAGTTCAAATACTCATATTTCAATATATTCAGCTTTTTCTAGATCTCTTTCTCTCCCTTTATCGAGAGATAGATATCTCATTTGATAGTTGTATTAAGGCTAAACTCGGACCAAGACCGAGATCGATACTATGTATTGAAACAAAGTTTTCAACAGAATCTACAATTGTTTATACATAATAGGTCCTTTCTAGTGCGTTGAACTTTGTTGGCTTAGACACAATGGTAATCAAATTAAACAATCGCAGCACATTGCTGGACAACGGCCAAGGCGTGCCATGATCCGGATTCATGATGAATATATACGTTTTAGTTAATGATTAGGAATTTACCTTGAAGATGAGAGTCAACATAAAAACCCATGGGTTAAAAACCCATGGACCGTCCCCAAATATGGAACGACGAAATCAAATCAGTTTTCCGTATTAGGAGTTTAAAGGAAAAAATACATGAACACTAATTAGAATTACGCATAAATTCATCATCATAAATTATTTGTAACTCATCGAAACGAATATTAAACAGTCAATAGCGACACGCTTATTTACTATTAAACATTTTATATATGCCAGTTTCCTCTAAGGATACATAATAAAATCATTATGTGTCTGCACAAACCGCAATCTGACTTGTTAGCAAGTATGGCACGCGCGGATTTAATTTTTCATGGCTCAGACACGCGCTGTGAAACCACATTGACGTCAGAAACATCCGAACTGTTCATACAAATTGAAGTGCATCCTTGATTTTTTTAACACTTTTTTTTACTTGAGCCATTTCAGTATTTGAATTGCAAAGTTTTTGCATGTACCTACAGAGTTTTATTATACTTCCAAGGTTCACAATGTTACCACGAATCAAGGTTACCATGAAAAAACATCGAAAATCGATACGCGTCCGCTGATATTTATCAGTAGCTATTGAGTCATATCAACATGTCTTACGTAATCGGTTTATCCCATGGGTTGTCCCGAAAAAAACACGGGCTTCCTGCCTTATGACACTGACAGCTAAAATAATAATATTGGCGATTTAAGCATCCTCTGTTTCAATTACATTAATACCCAATGTGATGCTACTGCCCAAAAGATGATATATAGATATTTTCTAATCCTTCCTTGTTTCTGATCTGAGCTTGAAACGCACGTCATCATCATCATAATTATCTCGCCCTTATCCTAATTTATTTGGGGTCGACGCAACATTTATTTTTCTTTTATATCTACACATGTGTCTTATGTATTTTTCTAAACAATTTCTGCTCTCCAATTTTTTTTATTGCCTGTGAAAGGTATCCAGAAATACCGCGGGGCGTGAACACTGATACTATTTCGGTCCGGATTAACGTCCGCCATTCAAATTAAGCCAGTTTGTTAGTTTATGCAACGAACAATACTATTTAAATATGCAAATTTAGCTTATTCATCATCCAACATGTGCAGAATATGGTAGATTTAAGTAAATTGCAGCTTGGCCGTACTCACGAACGTGATTTATAAACGTTGGAATTGCTGCAGCTGCATTGCAAACATTCAATTTGTCCTTTAATTGATAAGGATTGAATGACGTTGATGGAAATATTGTAAATAAAGTTATTTACAGCCCGCTCACCATCACCAGCTTATATCCCTGAAATAGTGGAATCTTCCGCTTCAGTGGTGCGTGTCGTAACCCGATTCATAATTAAATTAATAATTTAATTAGTAATGTTTGTGATTGTTGATCACAATATCTCCAAATATCCTTTTCATTGCTCAAGTTTTCCCATTTACATATACGTCATAGTCGCCTTACAAAATATGTACCTAAGCTTTGTCTTTAAAAGAGAGCATGTTACAAATGCGCTAATTGATGTAGAAGGTCGTGGGTTGATGACTGAGACAGGTATACTTTAGCTTGTTTTTTGTCCACAATATTGGACCAAAATAGCCGTTGATGTTGAAAGCCACTTCGTCTCGTTCGTCCCAATTCTTGACATTATCCTTGAATATCAACAAAAAAGTGCAATGATCCAATTTTAATTTATAAGTTAACCTGTAAAAATATGTCAAAAGAACTCCTAAGATCATGCTATAATGTACTGCACAAAACATAATATCTACCGTCTTCCAAAAATTCTGAACAATCTCTTGGCTAAAATCAGAGAGCAGTAACATTCTCCTCGAAATAAGTCCTTAATTTAACTAATTAAATTCCACTATTCCAGTCCCCGAGTCGGAATCAGAACATCCTAAGATGCAGAACCCCGAGGGTATGGAGGAGGTGTCCACAGAGCTGTCGTACATGAAGGCTTTGGATGGCTTTGTTCTGGTGCTGTCCCAGCAAGGCGACATCGTCTACTGCAGCGAGAACATCGCCGACCATCTTGGTGTGTCACAGGTAAGGGATATCATTTCTCTTGTTCTGGAAATCTTTCTACACTGACGTTTGCGTCAGTCAATAGTCACTCGACGTCACCATTGAGAGGATCTTTTATTTTAAGGCTTTTGCCTGCGGCTTCGCCCGCGTGGAGGTCAGAAAATATCCGACGGGAACGTACCACTGGGATTATAAGTACTTACCCTATACGTGTTAATCCTGGTTATAAACTATCCGAGTGCCAAATTTCATCCAAATCCGTTCAGTCGTTTTTGCGCCAATCCAGAACATACATCCAAGCAAACGAACAAAAATTCTTCGTTACTATTTTGTTATATGTATATATGGACCTCTCCATATCCATGTTCAGTGTCACAGAACCAATATCCAATACATACCTATAATAGACATACTGAATGTAATCGGTTTTACGAAGGTCTTACTCTCGAATTCACGATGGTGCTTCTGATACAGGATAAAAATAACCTGTGCGCAAACTGTACCCAACCATGAATTCACCATTGGTTCTAGTTCATGGTTACAGTTTGCGCACACTGGTTAAATTTTTCCTGTATAGTTACATTTTTCTCTACGCGAGACGGATTCGCAGCATCGGAAGATTTTCGGATTTGTCTGAGGGCTTTTTCATCACGATATAACGACTAAGATAGGAAAAGGTTGATAAAAATGTCATTATATGAGCACTTTGCGAGACACATGATGAGGCAATAGACGTATATAATTTAAGTCCCGTGTCGGGAAACGTTAGTAAATTTCAAGAGATTACTGTCAGATAAGATATTGGTAAGCTATCATGACCTTACACAACAAAGTATGTATATCCAGCCGTCTATCATATAATACGCTGAAATAGACATGCCTTGACACGTACTAAAATACCAGAAAGCAGAAGTTGTTTATCATCCCGCAATGTCAAATAATGGTCTGGTGACGGCCTTGACGAGGCACCACCCCTTTTCGGACCAATAGCACTAGATAATTTTGTCAGACAACTCTACAGACAAAATAAAAAATCATATATTTCAAGTAGGCTGAGAATCAGCACTTTACGAACGTCAAAATTACATAAGACAGTCCCCCAAAATGCCAACCCTTCACCACTTCCCAGTGCTTTTGCTGGGGAGAAGTGGCGCAGCAAACTCCCCAGCTCACCTTAAAGACTCATCTCCTATCTTGCACCGCATGCCCCGTCACCACACGTGAGGAATTAATGACTGCGTCAGCGAACGGTATTCGCGTTGCTATATTTTGGGCTAAACACAAACTATGTATATTTTTTCGTGTTATATTTGCCACCTGACACCTGTCAGTTTCATTTCACAAAAAAATACGTGTTTTGCGAATTTGATCTTTATTAGCTAATACAATTGTCGCACAGGTGTCAGGAGCGCATTTTCTCGGCGGCCGGACTGTAGTAGAAGAGCGAGGATATAAAACTTAGATTAGAAGTTACAACCAACGAACTAGAATAATGATAGCGTAGCGTTGTGAGGGACTCAACGGCAAACAGTCGCCTGATAATTAGTAAGTTGTAAGTCACATCACTAGAATCATGGCACAACACTAATTTACTAAGAACACTCTGTGATTTTATCATCCGTTTACTTAGCTAGCGGGAGTGATTCCCTGACCCGCAATATACTGTATACCCCAAATCTAGGGGTTCTACGTACCGGTTCTACATACTGATTCTACGGCCAAGCTCCTACGTCCGAGCTGAGGGCCCGGGCACCAAGGACGGTACCTTCCCTACCTTACCAAGTGCTAGTGCTCAGGAAGACACTGTGTCCTTACCCGCGACCTACTCTACTTCTACTACTACTATGTAACCTACTTGGAACATTATACATATGAACCTGGCATAAGTTTTTCTATTACCAACCTAACTTGTTAACGGCCTGCGCAGCCTAACTGCAAAGCCCTAGCAGTTACAATAGCCATATGTGTTACCACGTGTCAGTAGGACTACTATAATAGCTGTCATGTCAGTATGTAATAATGGGTTATTGAATACAAATAATAAAATGATCATCTGTAAAAGGAAAACCCCATAAGGAAATCGATACGGCCATAATTTATTTTTAAAGCGTAATGTGTTGTCTGCCGTGTTTAATTGAATTATTGTATTAAATGGCGCTGCTGTAGACTCTAGGCATACTTCCTTGGTTCAAGTGTAATCTTAATATTAGAATGTCTGCGTAGGTACCTAACTAAATTAGTCAGGGCTAATGTCAGACTACGTTATACATATGTACATTGTAGAGTCCTGCATCATTTGCAATTACAAGACCCCAGTACCTGATAAAGGATTTAGTAATTTTTATGTACCATAACAATAGCGACTGGAAAGTCTCTTATAATCACTGTTTTGAAATATTTAAGGATGCCTGCCAAAACTATAATTCCTATATTCGTTACTAGCTCTTCGACTAGTAAAATTAAATAATTTTTAAAGACTGAACGTCGTACGGTGGAATCCATGACTTTCGTGCCGAATCGATCATCAGTCAGTTTACGAAGGAGTCCTCTAAACGTTGCTCACAAATCCGAAACTCGCCATTTTTTACAGTTCAAATCAAATAGATATGTACTAGAATCAAGTTCTTCTAACTGAACAGACAGCTGTGCTGCTGGGGAGTCTGTTGCGCCACTTCTTCTCAACTCTATGAACTGGTGAACGGCGGGCGTTTTGGGGGACTCTCTTATGTAATTTTGACGTTCAAAAATTGCTGATACACACCCTCACACCCTTTTATTTTTTACTATTTTTCTGGGGAGTATATGCGGTCGGGGACTAGACAAATCAGGTAAACCGAAAATGTGTCTGTATAGCGCAGCTGTGTTTGCGAAGTTCAGTCTCTGACGGATATAAATTATTTACTCTTTTGCCACGTGTTACTACAGTGATTGTTTCCGTAATAATTATTTGCTCTGATGCAGATCCTATTAACTCATCTAGGTACTGGTTACGATTGTTTAGGCACTTCATCATTCAGTTTCAAAAATTCGCAATGAATGTGCGCAATGTGGAAGGAGTCATGGGGGGCTATGGAGAAATGCTGCACTTGCATGCTGCGTGAGCGTGCGTGATCCATCGCCGCAGCCGTCCGCCGTCGGATGGAAAGCAGCACAGATTTTTTGCTCCATTGGTGTAATTGCTGTATGGCGTTCCAGTGTGAGGATAAATAAATAAATAATTTTAGTCAATCCCTTCAGACTAATGGGGACTGCTGGGCTAATGTGGTTGTAAAGACTAAGCAAGTGCTAAAATGAGAGACCAGCACCCCAATTGAGTAACACACTTTCAATCAAATTCAGAATGATTTAGAAGGAAATTCGTCATCCATTCCTTCTTAGGTTCGAAAAATTCGTCTGCTCAACAACGTAAATAACGCAATAAGTGTTGTTGAACTGTCAAAATAAAAAGGCATTGCGCGCTGATTATGTCGCACTATAGCTATGTTTGCATAGTTCAGTCTGTCAGTCTCTGACGGATATTTTATTATTTACTCTTATACTACGTGTTACTACAGTGATTGTTTCCGTAATAATTATTTGCTCTGATCTTTATCTTATCACCTCTTTATCTGTCTAAAAATCATAACATTCACCACATTATCAGCATTTTGAAATCTTAATAGTGCGTAAATAATTTCTGAGTAACATAGGACTTCCTAAGTAACGGTTACTAATAGCTACTACAAATAATCTCAAGTACTTCCTACGTTAGTGTGATCAGCAATGAGCATGCTTTAAACTAGCAATCACGTACAATTATTACTATGTATTCGTCGCACATTACCTCGAATCGTGCGATTTATTTTGGAGCTTCTGCCCGCGACTTCGTTCGCGAGGAAGTCGTATGATATCATCTGTCAAACAATACATCCATCGTTTCTTTGGTTTTCTTGAATACTAAACTTATTGCCAACGTTCTCGTCACACCCTTTGACAGTGTGGAAATATGCTGTGATTGCATGCTATCAAAATATAATTTGGTATGGTCCTATTGTAACTGGCTTCTTTGACGTGGATATCGCAAGATACACTATTATACCAAAACTAACTGCGCCCCGCGGTTTCACCCGCATAAGTTTCGATCCCGTGGGAATACCGGGATAAAAAGTATCCTATATGTGAATCTTGGTTATAAACCATCTGTGTGCCAAATTTCATCCAAATCCGTTCAGTAGTTTTTGCGTGAAAGAGTAACAAATCCATCCATCCATACAAACTTTCACGTTTATAATATTAGGTAAGGATAACAGCCACATTTTTATAAAACTCCCTCGGCCCCCGACCCACCGCATGGCATCGCATCGCCCGCTCGCGCTATTACTTCGTTTTCACAAGGAATAAATCCAATCAACGTGGTGGCAGCCTAATTTTGTAACACCCCCCCGTCTTCGCATGGTTTTTACGAGTGACAAAACATCGTAAATTCTTTAGTATGCATTTATAAGTTTAACTAGCTTTTGCCCGCGGCTTCGCTCGCATTAAGAAGTATAGTTTGACAAAGTTTCATACAAACTTTCATCCCCTATTTTATCCCCTTGGGGGTAGAATTTATCAAAATCCTTTCTTAGCGGATGCCTACGTCATAACATCTACGTGCATGCCAAATTTCAGTCCGATCCGTCCAGTGGTTGGGGCTGTGCGTTGATAGATCACTATGTCAGTCAGTCAGTCACCTTTGAGTTATATATATTTAGATATAATAATAATATATAAATTTATTATACACATAAACCTTCCGGAATGCATTCTCTAAATGCTGGTGAAAACCACATGAAACTGTGTTCCGCAGTTTAGGAAAATAACGCGGTCAAACGGACAGAACCGAAAAGTGACTTAATATGTATAGACACAGTTCACCGAACCTTCCTTACATATCGAGACCCGTCCGTGCCTCGGAAAGCACTTTAAGCCGTTGGTCCCGGCTGTCATTCGTGGGTCTTTGACAGTTGTTACGGGTCGTCAGTAACCCGAAAGTCTGACAACCATCTTACCAAGGGGTAGGGGGGTCAGATAGGCAGTCGCTCCATGTATAACACTGGTATTCAGCTGCATCCGGTTAGACTGGAAGCCGACCCCAATATAGTTGGGAAAAGGTTTGGTAGATGATGACACATAAACCTTCCGGAAAACATTCTCTAAATGATGGTGAAAACCGCTTACATAAACCGCTACGCTTACGTAAATAACGCGGTTATACAGACATACACGAAAAGCGACTTTAATTCATAATATGTTCAGATACAGTTCACTGAACCGAATACTCATCTCTTTATTTTAAAAATCCCTCTATTCAACGCAATGTATAATGCAGGGCTGTCGAAATGAAGCTGTAATGATTGAAAGTGTCTTACGCAATTACGATGCTCTCCCCTAATTGAATTCAAAGTTGATTTAATTTAAGTATTGGAAAAAGTAAAAAGCCCTCTGACGTTTTACTGATTGATTAAAGTACGGAAAAGCATTTCTTTTGTAAGGGTCAATTCATCTGGAAAGCGTATATCTCTTTGAACTAAATGAGTCGCTCAAAATTATTGATTTCGACTTATATACTTTTCATTTTTGTTTTTTCTGAAGATAAAAATCAGCAGTCTTGAAATTATTACGTCTGAAATGTAGTATCTCGAGAGACGACATCGCGGCAGAACCAGACGGAGATGGCGGGATGAGCTGGAGTCCTTTAATAAAGATTGGTCCTTGTCAGCTCTGGACAGAGAGTGGTGAAAAGCTGGCCTTTGCCCAGCAGTGAGACATTAAAGGCCAATAAAAAAAAGTAGTATCTCAATGGCAGATCAGTTCTGTTCTGTTTTTATCTGTATTATTTATAGTTATAGTATTGTAAAAACTTAACAGTTCCAATGAATCGTAAAATGTAAAAAATCAAGGACTAATTCAAGCCCGTGGCGGTCCAATAATATACTTAAGTCAAAGTTTTTGTATCCTTCATAAGTTCGAGAAGATCTTTCACCTTATACAGTGTGGCGATTAGATTATCACATTTATTAAAACCATGTATTTTACATTACGTATTTTAAACATAATATATACAGTAACATATAAAATTATTAAGAATTAACATTCTAGCCCTGTGACCTTTTTTTTCGTTTCAGTATTTAACAACTTGAAACTTAGGTAAAGTTTGTGTTGAATTGTTGATACTTACCATCGCCACCCGCGTGTCTAGTGCTTATAATCAAGGGTGTCGTGTCGGTGTTATGTCGGGCCAATTTTTACGTAATTTTTTAGTTAATTTTAATAGACCGATAACAACTTGTACAATAACTGCTGTACTATTAAAATTGAAATAAAATTGACGTCTGACAGATTTTTTATGGAAGAACTATCAAAAATTCAAAATTATTCCTCGGATAAAAAATTATCTGGCGTTGAAAAATTCATCCCGCAATATGATAATGATTAACCTAAACGCCACTCTCTATAGCCAAAACAAAGGCAACGAGCCAATGTCATGGTTCAAGTGCCTGTTTCTCAAACTAGTAGAACCTGCTTGGTTACAACCTCCATTTGTATTTGTCTCACAAGATATTTTAATCCGCATGTCTACAATGCCATAACAGATTAGCCCTGACGTTTTTATTACGTTACAAACTAATGTGCACTGTACAAAAACTTTCCCTCGTTTTGCTGCGCGTGAGTCGGGCAAAGGACGATTATGATGTTCTTAAAATATAGGTATGATGTCTTGTACATCAATGAGTAATGATTTAATACCTTTATAACAGACTAGCTGCGCCCCGCGGTTTCACCCGCATAAGTTTCGATCCCGTGGGAATGTCGGGATAAAAAGTATCCTATATGTTAATCCTGGTTATAAACTATCTGTGTGCTAAATTTCGTCAAAATCTGTTCAGTAGTTTTTGCGTGAAAGAGTAACAAACATCCATACATCCATACATACAAACTTTCGCATTTATAATATTAGTAGGATTATAGCATGCTTCATTCGCTGATTATATTTATATTATCAATAGAAAACTTACGTTCGTCAATAAGCGACGTCTTATCACAGTTATCACCATTATCTGAAACGGTGATGCAATTGAGTTGATCCTTAAGATAAAAGGCATAGAGGCTATATTAAGTTTGGTTTGGAAGCACATGGTGAAACACGAGTTTTCTTCAGAGACGCGCAGGCGCATAGTCGGTTACATGTAGGTCGTCGAACGGACTACGTCATAAACAGCGATCGGGCGCGAATGGAAGATTTTATATGCGTAACAAAGTTTGGGTACCTATTCTGTAATATAGGTTACATTTATAGATGAATTCGAAGCGTTCAGTTGTTTCAGTTTCATGACTTTTAAATACTGAGAGGTTGAAGTAGTTCCGTGTAAATTAAAGTTAACATCATCTGTCTAGCCTTTTCAAAACTATGTTCGGGTCGGCTTCCAGTCTCATCGGATGCAGCCGAACACCAGTATTTTACATTGAGTGACTGCCTATCTGACCTCCGCAACCCAGTTACTGGGTAACACGATACCCCTTGGTAAGACTTATTGTCAGACTTTCGGGCTTCTGATTATCCGTAACGACTGTCAAAGATCCAACTGGGACCAATGGTTTAACGTGCTTTCCGAGGCATGGAGGGACTCGGTATGTAAAGATGGTCACCCATCCACAGACCAACCACGGCAAGCATAGCTTAACCTGATCGATCAACCCGTGCGGCTGTTATTATTTAGCCACGGACCCCTCATGTAATTAAAGATAACGCCAGTGACAAAATCTTCAAAACTGGTAGTCATTTTTTATAGAAAAGCGCAGTTGTACGACATACTTACCTAAGTATAGGTACGGATCGATTACAATAAATCCTTTTTCGTCAGTAACCGTTTAAACGGAACAAATATTTGTATGACCTACAATTAGTTGTTCCGGGTCTGGCTGTTTGTGTGAGTTTATATGTCTGTTAACGCACCCACGACACAGGAGAAATTCCCAGTGTGGGGCAACGTTTAAAAAAAAAAAAAAAAAAAATTTCTCTTTTCTTATTTTACACGTATTAGTAAGGTTCAGTAGGTATTATTGCTAGATTGCAATACATAATTAATAATACATTACATTAGCATACAATTACTTTTTTGATGACGCAGAGGCGCCTAGATACGCATGGCGACTACAGAAGTACTTGGTTACATTTCTTAGAACTTAGTTTGTTTTGAATGATTTGCTAGGCCACAATTTCATGAGGAAATCAACATTCATTGCCGCCTTGGCCATGTGCACAGGGCCAAAGTCTATTTTTTGCAACACAGCTGTGTTGCAAAAAAATATTTTGCCATCTTTTAGCCATGGCTTCGTCGGGTGGAGGTCGGAAATGATCCCACGGAAATGTATTACAGGGATAAAAATGTATCCTATCTCCTAATCGAGGTCATAAACAACGGCAGTCACCCCTTTAAATGATTCCACAATAGTACCTACTAATTAGCTCAACATTGATAGCCTGTACAACCACAGCCAAAATATGCTCTAGTCTGCTCAGTGCCGTAGCCTCTAAAGGTATCATATTGTGTCCTGACTTGATAAAAGAAAGAATTCGAAAGCTGACGACGGTAAAATACTTCACTGTAGCTAATAAGCAACGAAATAGTTTTTTTATTATTATTATTATTATCATTTGTCCTCCCACTGCAGGTCAAAGGCCTCTCAGGATACCCTCTTTCCACTTTTTCAGGTCTACTGAGATTGGGTCCAGCTCATTACTTAGTAACAATGTTTTTTTCTTTAACTTCAGATGGAGATAATGGGCCAGAGTGTATTCGAGTTCAGCCACCCTTGTGACCACGACGAGATCCGTGAAGCGTTGCGCTCGACCAGCTCCGGCCGTCGAGATCTGCTGCTGCGTCTTAAATGCACCCTCACCAGCAAAGGCAGAAATGTGCATCTTAAATCTGCTTCTTACAAGGTATGGTCTTCATCTTAGCTCATCATCATCTGCTAAGCCTTTCCCCAACTTTGTTTTTGTCGATTTCCGGTATAAACTGATGTCGCTGTATACTAGTATTTTACATGGAGCGACTGCCTATCTGGCGTCCATAACCCAGCTACTGAGTACCACGACACCCCCTCGTAGGACTAGGTAGTTGACTTTCGGTCTTCCATCTTCCCGTAATCACTGTCAAAGATTAAAAATTAAAGCTCATGAATTGATAGAACGATTACCCGTAGTCAGCAGATTAGTAGCATGGCTGACTGAGAAACGTCTCTTGGAGACGTTTCGGATGACAACCTTTAAGAATAAGTATGATGAACGCCTTTTCCAATTGGAAGTAGGCATGCTATGCTGTAAAGGGAAGGAAATCATTCACGCTATCCTTAAAAAAACATTTGCATTTTTGGCGATAGCTCCTTTATCTCCTGCGCACATTTGTGATTAATTGCTGTACCGTTGCCTGGTGAAAGTTCTGACATATACCCAGAGAAAATTTAGTCGATAGGAAGTCGTGTCGATAACAATCTATATAACTTATCTGCGATTTTGGTGCCATCTCAAGGCGCCAAGATCAAGAGTTTGGTGATTATCAAGTCGTGAATCTACTCACATTAAAAATAGCTGTCATTTGAACAAATCAACAAATGTTTATTGCGTCGATCTAGCTATCAACAAGATGGAAGTTTACAACCAGTTCAATAACCGTTTAAAGCGACAAAATTAAATCTATTGCGAGTATATCGACGCAATTTTAATAGGCTGCTGGCCGACTATGAGTAAACCAAATAGGTGTCAATTACAATGAAAGTGTTGCTAAAATGTACCGTTCCCTTTCATGGTAATATGAACCTTGGACTGTAGACGACAATCCAACCGTTTTGATGACTCGTTCATTCGACATTGTTGTAAAAAGTGGACAAATAAGGCCTAGCCTCAAAGTAGCCAATCATCTGCCTAGCCTTTTCGCAACTATGTTGTGGTCGGCTTCCAGTCTAACCGGATGCAGCTAATACCAGAATACCAGTATTTTACATGGAGCGACTGCCTATCTGACCTCCACAATCCAGTAATTGGGTCATACGATTCCCCTATCTTATCGTTGAATCGTTCTGAAGTTTCGTTAAATTCGATGTGCTAGAAAATGATAAATGAAAAAGTAATGAAAACAAAATAAGCTTAGCTATGATTGATACACGCATTTCATTTTAAGATCAAGTTTAACCAGATAAAAACATGAATATTTATTAAATAATATTTTATAATGTCAAAAGGACACATCTAGAATTGTTAGTGTGAAATTAATTACTCACATTTATTAATTAGCCCTGAACTATGAACTGTTTACAACAACAAGAAAAGTAACAAAAAAAAATAATGGTTCTGACAAGGAAAAGCTCGTTGAAGAGCTCAGACCTCTGAGGGACCTTCAAGAAACGTATGCAGAAAAAAAAAAATAATGTGGGTGCGAATTATTCATTCATTTTTTGGATTCCCTCTATACTCTCATAGTCTCTAAGTCTATGTTATATAGGGCGCTTATCGTTTGGCTTGTGGCCCGGAGTCTAGATGTTTCTCCGATTAATAACAGTAGGCTCAGCAGTAGGAAATTCGGATTGGTCCCCGTGCAGGTTTGATGTTATATCTGCACTCTGCACTATAAAGGCTAGTGCAGATTAGGGCGGGCCGCACCGCACCGCACCGCAACGCAGGGCATTGTAAAAATCCACCTAAATTATTTCGCAAAACATTTACGTGGTTTTCTTTCAATTGTCATCGAAATGTTTTCACGCGAAGTTTTGGTATGTATCTTGTAACGTTAGGTAAACATTTGCACAGGGGCTCGAAGCTTAATAATAACAGCCACACGGTGCGCTCGAAGGTTAAGGCACATTTGCCACGGTCGAATCGTAGATGGGTGATCATCCGTTACATACATACAGACTTACAGCTTAGCGCGCTCTCCGAGACACGGAGGGGTCGTGCCTCCGCTGGTCCCGGCGGCTGTCACTCGTAGATCGTTACGGGTAGTCAGAAGACCGCTAGTCTGACAACCAGTCTTACCAAGGAGTATCGAGTTACCCAGTAACTCGGTTGTGGAGGTCAGATAGGCAGTCGGTCCATGTAAAATACAGGTATTCAGCTGCATGCATTTAGACTGGAAGCCGAACCCAGTATAGTTAGGAAAGGGCTAGGCAGGTAAAATTTGCATAGTTAGGTTATAAATAACCAGTGTAGTATGTTATTATAAAATGATGACGAATTTCTAATGAATCAATTAAAACGTGCTTTACAAAATATCGTACGATGTAAAACTGCCTATACCTACCTACCTACCTACATAACGTTAATTGTTTACGACACACATTAGCGAATAGTCTGTAAAGTGTGAAAAACATTTCAAATGTATTACGAATTTGCGTTAAGTAGGTATGTTAAATTGTTATTAAGTAATTCTGCAAAACGACTATTTTTCTGTGTTAAAAACACATTTTTTCTGGGAAATCTGTCATGGAGACTTAATATGAGTAGGTTAGCTTACAAAAAAGTATTACTATTTCAAGCCTATGTTTAAAGAGGTAACTACTTACGTATGGACTTATTAATCCAATGACTTGAATGAAATTATTGACAATTATTATTATTTTATTGACAATGGTGATCGCAGTTTGTTGCTACCGCAGGCAGGGGTATTTAATTTCATCACCACTACTCTCAAAACGGTGAAGGAAAATATCGTGAGGAAACCGGCACGTCCTAGAACCAAAAATTCGATGGCGTGTGACATCTACCAAACCGCACTGGACCCGAGTGGTAAATTATAGCCCGCTCCCTTTCACAGAGTGGAAGCCTGTGTCCAGCAGTGGGAACATTAAAGGCTGATTGTGTTATTAGCAGGCAGGTGATCACTTCAGTCTCTGAATCTCTCACTTGCGACCTGAATCCTTAACAGCGTGTGGTGGTGTTTGCCTGACAACACTCACACGGTAGAATTATGACAAACACTGTAAAAGAACTTTTACTTACTACGTTTTATTACCTTATCATATTCTGTGAATACCCATGTTGATACAACCTAGTTAGACAGGTAGTTGTTTAGTTAGGTAATTTTATAGGCAAAGATTGTCAAGTAAGATTTGGCAATGGCACGAAATTAAAAACCAAAGATGCTTAGGACTTGTAGACAGGTGGTTTACTCATAAAACAAATATTATAAATGGTAAATCCGCCAACGCGTGGTCTCTAGGCCACATTATTAGCAGACTAAAGAATGAATGAATTTTCTGGAAGTGTCTGAGGAATTGTCTGGAAGTGAAGTTGCCTTTGGCTTGGAACTAAATTTGTTCTTTCCGAGTTGTAAGCATCTGCGTTATCAACTAGTACTCTAATAACTTCTTTTGTTTGCCGAGGTTTTTATTTAAACTATAAATTCGCCATATCATTGGCGATGAGACTGAATTTCAGGCAAATTCACTTTCTACAAACAATAAACATTACTGTAATGTAAAAGATAAAAAGAAAATTATTTATTTTCAAATTCAAGGCAAGTGGTTACTATATCATAGCTAAATAGGTCCTGTTAAAGATCTTTCAGCCGATCCATTCTGTAAAAATCTCACCGTGAAAAGTTAGGTGAAGTGAGCTTAGAGTGAGCTGTCAATATTGTCAATCCCTAGCATTAGTTGGAATGACAGCTCACTCCACGCTCACTTCACCTAAGTTTTCACTGTGAGATGGTTACAGAATCGCACTGCTGGTCTATGCAACAAAAGCAAGGAAGATTAAGTATAGCCAGAAAATGAAAATAAATAGTTTAAAGTGTGTTACTTTAAATATAAACATGTTGCATATAAAACTATCATTAACGCTGTGTATAATTAGTTCAAATGTATTTAAAACTATATAAATTAAACATACCTCTGACTGAACCACATTACACTATTGTTTGTTTAAAAACTTCGTCTCGGCATTGACCTCGACTTCTTGGATTGTTATTTACTAGTCTTTGGAAATCAATAAATTCTGAGTTTACTCTGCAATTTTATCGATGGGAAAGCTCTTTTTCTCAGTAAGCAACGGGGTAATTGCGTAACACACCAAAATGAAACCGATTGCTACTGATTAACCCCTTTGTAGGTATATAAGAGGAAGTTTGAAAGTGGCACAGGTAATTGAAAAGTTGTGTGGAAACCGGTTGTCATGGTATGGGCTTGTATTACGGAGGAATGAGGAAAATGTCGTGAGGAAAGTTTTGAGTATGAATGTCGATGGTTATAAGAGTAGGGGACGACCAAAGAAACGATGGATGGACTGTGTGAATGATGATATGGTTAGAAAGGGGGTGACTGTCGAGATGGCGGCTAGTAGAGGAGTATTGAAGAAAAAGACATGTTGGAAGAAAAAGATATGTTGCGCCGACCCCAAATAATTTGGGATAAGGGCAGGAGAATGATGATCTAAGTAATGATTAGCGTCTGTTTAACCATTCATTTTTGACGTTTAGACGTCTCTTTGAAAAAAATTTGACAGTTGATGCGATTTTTAAAGCAAAGGCAAGCCTCCACTGCGAAATAATTTCGTAACACACTACCAGCAGCAATGGGTTTCATTTTGACAGTTCAACAACATTCATTGCTTTGTTTACGTTGTTGAGCAGACACATTTTTCGAACATATGAAGCAATGGATTAGCAATATCCTTCAAAATGATTCAGAATGAGATTGATAGTGTGTTACTCAATTAGAGTGCAGACTTGCGAAACTTTTTCGTCATCTCACTGCTGTCAATTCAGAAAACATACGGCAATGCTCTAAGCAAATTTTACCAAACAGGTATTTCAAGAAAGACCTCGACGACTTGATTGCCTGTCTAAATTACCTCCGGTGGTCATAGGCAGCGTGACTCTACATCGGCAGTCTTATATCATTCATTATGTAAAACTGCAGATTATTCTGCAAACAAACCTGCTTCAAAGTTAGCAATAGCTCAGGACAAAAATTACTTCGTAATCATCACTCAGCCGAACGAAGTCCGCCGGTGGACATAGGCCTCCCGCAAGCACCTCCACTTCGACCGGTTCTGTGCTTCCCTCATCCCGGGGATTCTTAGCACCTGCCAACCCGCCTGCCGATCGTGGCGATAATGGCAAATCTCCCCAAGAAATGGCAAACACAAAAAACAAATTAATTGCCCCTAGTGCCCGGCGGCCCGCCTACCCTTGGGTACGGTAGCGGCCAATGCCACGGCGAGGGAAAAATTGCTTATAAGGATATAATTAAATCCAGCAGAACCTAAGCTGGGATAGCATATTTATGATCATATCCATCCAAGACATTGAAACTTGAACCCTAACTTGTATCTTAAAATGACTAAAACAATAAAACCCCTTTTTCTTCTACAGGTGATCCACATAACAGGCCACATGCTAATGCCTGCTGAAGAAAAACCTGAACGCAACAACAACGATGAAAAGAAACCCGATGCTGAGGACAAGAAGGCCACCAAAACTGGCACTCTTGTGGCTGTGGGCAGACCAATCCCGCATCCCTCTAACATCGAGATACCGCTGGACTGCAAGACCTTCCTGTCTAAACATAGCTTGGATATGAAGTTCACTTATGTGGATGAAGCGTGAGTAATCTACCCTTCTTTTTCTTCGTGTTGCTTGCACGACAGTTATTCAAATTTGGTCGCCCAAATCTTCGCCACTTCCACGGCGTTGTCGGTGGCAGCGGAGAGGTCACTTTGACGGCATGTTTTGGGACACAGAGGGAGGATAGGAGGTGGAGCATAGTTTGTGACTCAGATCCATAACCTGCTGCCGTTCCGACGAAGTAGGGGGCTACTTCGTCGGAACGGCGGCACTTTACGAGGTTCGACTTACACCTTCCCTGTAATCTGTACTTCATACATCGTCGTACTGATAAAGAAAAGTTTTGCCCCACTTGTAATATAGGGGGTAAAAAACCTACCTCAACAAAAACTAGTGTGACAGGACCAAACATGAATGTGGGGAATTGTGCAAGTTTTCAAGTGGTGCAAAACATTTTTTTATCAGTACACACAATTTATGGACAACTCAATTTTATTACTGTACTCAATAAATAAACATCAGTCCCATGGCCAAGTAAATTAGGGTTACGGCCACATTTCATCCAAGTACACACTATGTACTCGTTATCATTTTGGCAAATATCGAAAGATGGCGCTGTTACCAACGAGACAGTCTGTATTACCTGACCGAATTTAGGTTGCGCGTCGTCTATTGTGTTCTAGTATTTACGAGGCGCAACTTCATCCAGCCGTGTAATATCAACAAAAATATCACCTTCAAATGTATTTTGTAGGTTAAACATGATGCGATTTCGCGGTTTTGTACACAGTCCGCGATAAACTTACGTGGAAATAGTTCAGTCCTTAATGTTTCTATGTGTGGTGATGTGTATTGGTTTTTGTGATAACAAATAGTGTGTTTGTGTATTTAAAAAGTTCATAATTTAAGTGTTACTGGATTTGGATTCTATGAGAATGGCGGGACATTTAAATAGCACAGCTGTAAGTAGTTTTTTGGAGGAAGACATTTCTATTAAACCGTAATTATGTTAGGATTTATTGTCATGAGCACAATTTGTTGATAAAATATTGAGTTGGGCAAGGGACGACAATGGGAGTGGCGGTAGGTCATTCAAGGTTATCTATGTAGGTGTACCGGCGGCATGCATGACCTAAGCATGGGGATTGCAGGTCACATTGGAGGTGACCTTTGGAACGTCATGGTTTCCTGTGCCTTTTTTTTTACGCGTCTGAACAAGTGGTCGCTAAGATATCGCTTAGATACTTCGTAAAGACTGAAAAGTGATGAAATATCACAGAATATGGAATAGATTTATAATATAAGCAATTTTTTTTAAAAATTGGCCGTCTTTAATGCTTGTAGAACATTAAACTTTCAGGATATCTCCAGTACTTACTTAATTAAAACAAAATAATAAAAGCTCAGGCCAAACTATTTGTATGGACTTAGACAATTTCAGAGAATCTACAACTTTAATTCGAGGACTTTAAGTACCCACTCCTCTAATCTAAAAATAAAAACCCTTAATTTACCCGAAACTATACCTAACTCTATGTATTCTTTCCAGATTGATGAACACGCTCGGTTTCGAGCCAGACGAGTTAGTCAGCCGTTCCGTGTACGAGTATCATCACGCTGCCGATACCGGCGCCCTGGTACAGCAGTTCAAATCATGTAAGTAATAAAATAATTATTTAAAAAAAAAAACTTAAAAACTACGAAGAAGCCGAGTTTAAAACAGCGCCCCCTCTTGGCAGGGAAACGTATCGTTGCTCCCAATCTAAAAGTAGCGTAGTTACACTCATAAAACATAGATGGCAGCAGGCGGTTAGAAAACAAGCTATTGTTAAATAAATAAGAATATTTTTCGGCACTGGGGATACTGGTATAAGAGATACCGTATCTAAGTCTTAGCTACCCGTGACTGTGTACGCGACCACTTAGTTTTGCGCAAAACACCCTAACTGGATCGGGGTCATAGAATTAAATTAAAATTAAACCAAGGATAAGGTCAAATGAATGTTGGGCTTTTTAGTCGATAAATAATGACGTGGCAGGGACGCATTTTCAGAAATTTATAAATATTTTTTTGCAATTTAAAAATACTTTACTAAATATTTATTCATATTTAATTTAACAACTCAACTTTTCATCCTAAAATTTAATTATGTAGGTATTATTAAAAATTTAAAATACAAATTAAAACATTAGTTTCAACAAAATGTTTAGAATATTTATTTACTTTTTACAATGTCAGTAAGATGCTTGTATATAATTTATTTATCCAACATGATTACTTATCCAACAATTATAGATTAATTGGAATATTCTAATTTGCCTAAAATATTAGGAATGCTTTTTGTTTTTTTTATAAAAGTAAGTAAGAACACAATTTGAAACTGAAACTTAACACTTTGGCATACCAACCTAAAACTAAATCGATAAGATTATATGATCATCAAGTGATGTCATATCTTAAAAGATTTAATTTCACATCCTTTTTGCTATCACAATGAATCTATACTTAATCAACAAAGCGATTCTGACATAGTTTGTAACTTAATTAAACTTAAAAATTATGGATATAGTTTGTAACTTAATTAAACTTAAAAATTATGGATTCTTGTTGTTTTTAAGTTCCTGTTCAAGAAAACTATTTCTGTGTAACAGTCGTCGATTTTGTTCTATTAAACAACTAATAGCTTCCATTCTTTTTTTCCCCTGTTCTTGTAATCTTCTTACTTCTTTCAACAATTTTCTTTCCAATAGTGTTCTGACTTTGTGTTTTTGCACACCAGGCTGTAAAGAAAGTCATTTTTAATTTGAATTTAAAAAAATACAGTAAAAAGTAATTAATTAGTACAGACGCCAGCAACCGAAACTTTCAAATTTTCCCAATCAACCTTGAACCTTAATGCTTTATCGATAAAGTTGAAAATCTATTAAATAAATTTGACAGATATATACCCCAAATATAGATATTCAGGAGAATGATGGTGACCTATCATTGAACACAGTCATGATACGTTTTAAAAATTTTACCTTTAAAGTTGATGATCCCTTAAGATTGTTTGTGGTAATTTCTTTTGAGTTATTTTCTTGGCATTGGTTAGGGATATTAATATTTGGTTGTTGACGTTGCAAATTTGACATATTTTCATCTTCGCTGAAATCCGTTGTATCGTCTTCTTCTTCATGCTATGGAAGTATAAAATCACATGAAAATACAATTCAATTAGAAAAATATTTTTACCTATTTTATGTCAGAAACAGCGGTTCACATAAGAAATACGTTTTCAAAATTTTCATTTTACCTTTATATATTTTGTTGTTCCCAAAACATTATCTGTTTTTCCAATTTTTTGCGGAATTACGTTTGTACTATTTTGTTGGGATTGGCTTCGGTAAATAATATTTTGCTCCAGAAGTTGCACATTTGATTTCTCTTCATCAGAGTTGGAACCCGTTGTATCGTCCTTGACGGCTTCTACATGCTATGGAAATATGTACGAAACCACATAAAAATACAATTCAATAAGATTTTCTTCCTTTTTCTGACTACTCGTAAAGACAAAACTGTGTAACGGTGAAAAGTTATTGGTCAAAACATTCTGTTGGTTAAGCATTCACTGACGTAGAGTTATGTTGACGAAACGTTCGTGGAATCGTGAGTGAAAAGTCCTTTGGATGAAAAGTTAATGGTCTAAAGATAATGTTGACCAACGGTTCATGGGCCAGTCGACTGTTGGTAAACTGTTTCAGTACCCGTATCGACTGTCAAAGATTTACGTATGATAGCCGGAACCGACGGCTTAACGTGCTTTCCAAGCTACGGAGGGGTCTCGATATGTAATAGATGGTCAGCCATCCACGAACCGACCGCGCCAAGCGTAGCGTAACCTTTGATCGACCCATTATGCGACTTACAAAGCACATGTACTTAACAATAAAATTCAAATAAAAAACGTTGACAAGTTTATTTTTCTCTTACCAATTTAATTTCCGGAACAGAGCTTCCAGTCAATCTGTTGAAACCTTTTCTAGTTTGGTAGTAATTTTCTTTTTTAAAGTGTAACGAACAAACTCTTGTACTAGCCTTGACTTCGCGTTTATTTATAGCTTGCAACCATTTTTGACGTATTAGAGTGGCTACCGGGACTCTGTGAAAGATAAGGGTTGGTTTAAGGTTGTCCTTATAAGATGTTGTTTAAAGTAAATAACTTACGTGAGAATACCTAAAATAAACAATACTGCCAAAACTTAGAGTAATTCATCATCATCTGCATAGCCTTTCCCCAACTATGTTGGGGTCGGCTTCCAGTCTAACCGGATGCAGTTGAATATCAGTATTTTACATAGAGCGACTGCCTATCTGACCTCCACAACCCAATTACTGGGTAATACGATGCCCCTTGGTTAGACTGGTGGCCACTCATGGCCAGACTTTCGGGCTTCTGACTACCTGTAACGACTGTCAAAAATCAACGAATGACAGCCGGGACCAACCTTTTAACGTAGTAGTTACCCTACGTTAAGCGGTTGCGTAAAATGAAATATGTAATCTAACCTAAAAACTAGGGACTTGCTTCAATAATGAAAAACAAACATTTCTTACCTACAAAAACTATTAATTTTAAGTAAAACAGTAATTTAATACATTTCGAGGACGGCCTTGTTTAAGATCGCTACATTATGCACTATCATTTATGTAGGTACATAAAACTCATAATATCAGCCGATACAATTCCAAATGTTTGCTAACCTGTGAAAATGAACAGCACCTTCTGTGAAGGCTGAAGGTTGAGTATCAGATCTTGAACTGCATCCTTCGATTGCACACTGTACCATTTTATATTTTGTTTGTTTGTATAAAAGGTGCCACTCACACGCACGAACCAAATGACGCCACGCGACTGTGGCGCCGCGCGCCGTGTCCTAGCGAACAAAACTCTACTCGTTCATTCGATCGGCGCCATATTGTGTGGCATCTGTTCGCTTCGAGCCATCTACTGGTCGTTTATAAAGTTATTCGTGTGGCTAAGGTTGCCCGCGAAATTCAAATATCGTTTGTTTTTCAGGTCACAATCAGTTTCAAACTATACCCTGTCCATTAGGTTAAGCGTTTTTTGACAGCTGTCTTAGAAGGTAACTATTCCATAATACGTAAAAGTTAACTTTAAAATGCGTAATAAAATAAATATATGTATAAACTGTCATAACTTATTGAATTATTTTATTTATGGCTCCTTACAGACTTTATGATACCGTACGTGTATCAATCAATGTATTGTGTGTTGCTGCAAGCAGTAAACGTTCCATCTTTAAAAAAAAACGGTTTACCCAATGGACAGGGTATTTGAATCACAACCAACAATGAATTGAACAAATGTGTCTTAACAGAAACGTAATAATTAAAATGACCTGCAAATTGCGTAAGAAAATTATTTTTTCCGAATCTCGATTCACCGGTTGTTTTTATTGCAATAGAATAGCAGCTGTTATCGGTAGGGAACGTTTTATAATTTGAACTTTATACGGTGTAGATAAAACTTAAAACTTTATAGTTAAGCTTAAAATTTTATTGTTTGTTTTATTCAAATCTGACGTTTAAAATGAGATATATTTATGCGTAAGGCCCTTCTAAGGGGTTATTTATCGTACTTTGTATTTCTTATTCATAGTTAATACGGTGAGTAACGTACTGTCTTGTAAAAAAACGCGTTCTTGGATACAGGGGTACTTGGGCTTTGTATTGTAGGATAGGATAATGGGGGACGCCAACCGGTTTCAAGTGGTCGTCAATTCATATTTTGTTTTCTGTCACTATGTGGACATAGGTGAAACTACTACGTATTGTAGATCTGCACCATAATTGCGTAACAACTGTCTAGCAAAAGTTGGTTCATTTTAAAGGATATTGCTATTTTGCTAATCCATTGCTTCATAAATGTTCGAAAAATTTGTCTACTCACCAACGTAAATAACGCAATGAATGTTGTTGAACTGTCAAAATTAAAGATCTTTGTTATGGGTTACCCAATTACCCCGCTGTAGTAACTTTATTACTCATAATTAATATTTAAAAGTGTGTATGATACATAAAACGTAAAATAACTAAAAGAAGTACATGTAAGCATCGTAGCATTTGGCTTATTTTATTTTTATTTGATAGGAATAACAAACAGCAGTATATTACATAGTAGGCACACAATATAAAAACTTATAATAATAAAAGTAACAAATACACTACTCAAGACGTTATCCACAGATTACTGTACAGAATAGATAGCTGTTAGCAAAACAAATTAAAAAGCACTTATTAGCTAATTACCAGGGTTATGATCTCTTAAAATACTCGTAATTTCACTCTTAAATATAGCTTTGCTGAGAAACATAATATCAGTAGAGCCAAACTGTTTATTATAGGTATCAACCAGGCGATGTAACGGCTTCCGTGGTTTCTGCCTACCTTCATGAGAAAAAGGTGTGAGCTTATTGTGCGTGTGTGTAATAATGTATTATAAAAATCGTTGTACTTATTTATTCATTTTCAAAAGGAACACTTCCTGTTCCGTGTTTTTGCGTTCGAGACGATTTTCTGTTGCCATGTTGTTACGCGGTGATAACAAACGATCATATAATATCGTTGTTTTGTAACCTCATTTGGCAAGTAGGTACTAACGTACTATACACATGTTTGTTATTTATTATCTTTTATGTTATTTTTTTCTAAAGATAATAATCATAGCTGTTGTTGTGTGTGGGTTTACCAAACGCATGATGTTTTTATCGCTATTTTTTTTTACCTATCTTATAGATACGTAATGTAAATTTTGTGATCAATATGTAGGTAGTATTCTAACATAATATAACATCACGCCTGTATTACCCGAAGTGTTAGGTAGAGGTGTACCTATACAACTAAAGTTGGCAAAAAATAAAAGGCCCGTTTTGACATTTGAGAATGCGTTCTTGACACCAGTCAGTTTCATACAAACGAATACGTGTTTTGCGAATTTGATCTTTATTAACTACTAGAAGTACTAGAACTGTCAATAACAAAACGGGCCTTTTATTTTTGACAACTTCAGTACCACATTTCGCTAGTCATGTTTAAGTCCCACGTAGGTGGCGAGCCTATTGCTATCAGCCGGGCACAAATTCAAACTCCGGGCTGCTTGGAATTGAATGAAAAACTCAATAACACTTCGCACGTCCTGAGAATCGAACCCAGGACCTCGGGCTTAGCAGTAGCGCTTGCAACTACTAGACCAACGAAGCAATCGGAACCGAATAGTATACTATTCTATGAAATACCAATAAAAAACTTCGCAGTTGCTTGTTTACTAGTTAAACACATTGAATTCCTGGTGCTCGATGTCTTATTAACTCAGTTACTAAGCCAATTTTTTTTTATAGTCAGTGCTTACTTATGGATGTACCTGCTAAGCGCTCACTTATTTACATAAATGGAGTGCTGTCAACTCATTAGCACATTTTGAAATTATAATGTTGGACAGTTGGACAGTTACTGTCCAATATTTCCACGGACATTATTTAACTTTAAAGCAACTTTATGCGCGAAGAATACGGAGGAGACTTGACCAGACGAGAAACAGGGCTACATAACAGGTTATAAATGTAAAATCTTAATGTCAGTCGTAATTCAAAGAAACCATTTTGTCATATTTATAAGTCGATCCTATGAGCCAGCACCCTAATTGCGTAACACACTATCAATCACAAACTGAATCATTTTGAAGGATATTGCTAATCCATTGCTTTATAAATACGGTCGAAAAATTTGTCTGTCCAACAACGTAAATGACGCAATGAATGTTGTTGAACTGTCAAAATGAAAGTCATTGGTACTATTAGTGTGCTACGCAATTATTCCGCAGGTTATAAAAATAAAATCTTAATGTTACTAGTTGTTAATTCATAGAAGCCATTTCGACAAATTGATAAGTTGATCCTGTAACCAGCCTGTCGAACCAGTTCGGGACATCGCTTGCGTGTGTATGATCTGATGTAACAGACCCTTCATAATTCAACTTTATATTATCATACTGACGAACCTGTTTATTGGAACTGGATTTTCATTGAATAACCGTCGTAGTATACGTAGGACGTATGATCGTACACGTGTTAATTATTGAGTCGTAAAGACGAGGAAATGGTAGTCGGCTGACGATGTCGATCGGTTTCTTTACGATGAGTAAACTGTTCGTAGGTACGCCGGTCGATTGCTGTTTGATGTTTCTTTTATGTCCCTTGAAGGCCTTGGTAGGTACTTACCTATATCAGAGTAGGAAAGAGAGAGAGAGGTGCTAGCATCCTTTTGAGCGTTCTCTTTCTTCTTTTCAACTAGTCCAAGAAATTTCTGGTTTTGATATAAAAATACATCATTTGACACTCGGCAATACTGTAGCTTTCCTTTAGTGAAAGAATTTTCGGTATCGGGCGAGCAGTTCCAAAGATTACCCCCTACATACAAACTCACAAATTTTACCTCTTTATAATATTAGTAAGTTAAGTATACTAGAATAGCGACCCGCACCTGCTTCACACTTTTTTTACGACTTGGCCGACTTGACTTATTTAAGTTTGATATTCGTTATACACATAAACCATCCAGAACAAGTTCTCTAAATTTAATGATGGTGAAAACCGCATCAAAATCCGTTGCGGAGTTTAGAAGAACAAGCACGAAAAGCGACTTTAATTTATTTTACAATATTTATAGATATAAATGGTAATTTGCTCTAGTTGGCTATACACTTCGTGTTCCTGCTCAAACGCAACAGAATGCCTGAGATTTATTCCAGATGACCTACTTTATGAATGAAGCCTTTAGCATTTATAAACGATTAAAGTTCAAATGAATTAAATGCGTAGTGAATAGTGATAGATACACTTAAACAATGTGTTGATGCGATGTGTTCACTACATAGCTGCTATTGTCTTTGATGTTTCCGAACTGATTAATTGACATAGACATAAATGCCTTCAGTCTTAAATCAAATTTCACATAAGCGCTGCCAATTCAGTACACGTTGTATATCTTTCCGCACAGCCATTTTCTTGCAATAAACTATTAAAATCTGAAGTACATAGGTTATATCATAGATCGGCCTGCGGAGATGAAATAATAGCCATTTGTTATGGTCGCGAACGGGAGCCTGTAATGATATATTCAAACCAGACCTTATCGCATGCCGTGCATTGAATATTTATGACGTTCAGCCATCTTAGATGGCCAACCGTGGAACGGAACGTAATTTTTTTTAAACGTCAGACTGTCATTAGAGAAATAAATGGGCTTTAAGCAGCAATAACAGAACTAACAAACTACTCGAGATGTTAAATCCATCTTATCGATTCGAAATCGTCGACTCAAAAGATATTTCTATTTATAGCCTCACTTTCCAAGCTCAATAATATAAAATGATCGGAAACCTTAACATAGATTCCAATTCGTAGAATTTCATTGCAAGTCAAATAAATATTTCAAAGAATATCGATTGTCATTGGCACGTTGCAGAATATCGTATCGTTGGAATTTCTCGATTGCGAATTGCTTTTTCAGAGAAAGGTGTCATAATAAATTTTCGCAATAGTATCAATTAAAATAAACATAGAATAGGTACATTCTTAGTTTTAATTGTTTATGTATGACAAACATGACGGTATGAAATCATACCTGTATTGTACTTAGGTATTACCGCAAATAAATGCTGAGTTTTTCCTCCATATTTTCCTTTAAGGTTTACCTTTGTTATTCACTAAAATTGAAACATTTTTTCAGTAACAACCACTTGAGTAATGGATGCGTCCGCACGTAGAACTCATTCATTTTAATAAGTATTTGTGTTGCCAGGCTGTAGGATATTGTTTTGTAATGTTGCCCGAACTTGGTTGGCAAAAATTAGATTAAAGGTTATGACTTCATGAGTACATACGTTTAGTTCATAGTACATAGTTCATACGTTTTGAGGGAATTTGTATCATTTTGCTGCGTCGGATTAATCTCTCACTTTTGTTATGAAAATGTGCGTTGTTTGTTGATATTCCACTGTGCTATGTGTTTAGCTATCCACATGCGAATAATGCGTGTGGAACAAAATATGATTTATTGATTTTAAAACGCAAAGCAAAGCATCGAATGTAACGCGTCACTTATCATAATTATCAGATTCAAAAGTTCCTGGTTCCTGAAGCTCGTCAACTTACAAAAAAAAAACTGTTGAAGAGTAAAGTACTTAATTGAGACAAAAATGAGTCTAGCAACACCTTTCTATTCATAGCACTATGCAAATAAACCCACAATTTTATTGTTGTTCGTTATTTATTCTAATTCTGTACGATAACTTACGTAATATAACATACCTATCTATTTTTTACGTAAACAAGCGTCGGATCTGCGTGTTTTAGCACGTGCTTGAGGAAATAAAAATACATTTTATTTGGGACGCCAGTTTAGCAAGCTTGTATCGGTTGACACTGACGAAGGTCGAATTGCTGACCTAGGACGGGTTTAGACTGTGGTTATGTCATTTATTATATCTACTATATATGCGGACTTTAATGAGAAATGAGAAAGCCAGAAATAAATGGGAGTTATGAATATTGAATTTATGGTATAAGTATTCATACCTCTATGGACACTTGAAAATATGAGTAGGTACTGCTTGGCTGTAAGAGGCCAAATCATCGATCGATGGATTAGATTGGATTGTGGGAAGGATGATGTGGCTGGAGATGATGATGATAACTGATAAATATATACTTATGGAAGAAGAAGGCATGCTATGCCGACTTCTAAAATAATTAGAATAAGAGAGGATAAGGTCAAATTAAAGTACCTAGCGAAACTCTACAGACGTTATGGGTATCGTTATCTAAACACAATATAAAAACACCAAAAAAAGGCTTGATGGTTTTTTTGCGTTTCAACGACTACTGGAGGTTTTATGTCGTCATTTCGTTATTTGAAGTATGAGTTGAGAATATCTGAAGTTTACACAATAAAAAGCCGATTTTTAAACTGATATTTCAAGTGACACTAACTGGGGTCGGCGACCGTACAAAAAAATGTAAGTATTTGTGTTTTTATTTTTTTTATTTTATCGTGTTTGGTTGGATATCGACACAGATCACGTCCGCGGAGTTTCGCTAGCTAATTTTAACCTTGTATATTTGAACGAGAGAGGAAGATACTGCCTATACCAACAGTGTTCAAACAACTACATATATGGTTTCCGAAATCTTTATAAAAGACGCATTACTAGACTCAGACGTAAGTCTTTAGGTAGCTACTTACGCCCGAGTCTAGAATTGCGTTCTTTAAACCCACGCAATACGTTTTTACGTTATTTTATCCAGACATGATTAAATGAAGCTTTTAATACAATTAGTGCTCTTTCTTGGAGGAACTTTAAACGAAATTAAAAATAACCCAGCAATAGTAGTATTTATATTCCTTATTATTATTAATTTATTTATACAATTTTAAGAAAGCTTACAGACTAATACATGTAAATGGTAACGAAATAGTAAACAACTGACAATTGCTAATTACAAGCTTCCACATATATATTACAATGTTATAAAAGAAGATTAAAGAAGAAAAGAGGCATGAGAAACAGGCAGGTATACCGCGATAAACCAAAAAACATTCACCCATTGAAATATACCACCATAACCATATCATATTATATCACCTACTACTTTTAAATTCTTGTTTTTAGATCTATATTGACGACGGAATTCTTAGAAAAACTCCAGTTTGCTCATGCCACTGTGGATATGCTTTAAAAACAGAGAAAAAAGGCGTACCTACGCAAAGAAAATATGGATAGATTTTGTGAAAGATGAAATGGCTTGGAAGAATGTGAATGCAGATAACTGGTAAAAGGGATGTGTGAGACAAAAATGACGAGCTGAGTCCACCCAAAAATTTACAAGATACATTTACAAATTAGGATGAGGGCACGAGGAAGATGATTGAAATGACTATTATAATTATGGAACTGAAACATTTCTTCTTTTAACTTGACCCCATTTCTCAAAATGACGCAAAGTTTTACAAGCCTTCAATGTTTATAAAGTTGTAAATACAGTCCCCAAATAGCTGCCTTTGACGTTGATGAAGTTATAGCATTTCAAGAGTTTTAAATCTCAATTAGCGCAAATTACTTCGCGAGCGCCACGATACCGACGCGCGACGGTTCATGGCTGTTCGTCATATATTCGCACCGTGGTAACAGTTGATCAATTCCAATTATTAAAGAAAAACAGAGCTACCACGAACCCGACACATGCTCAGCATGTGATAGATAATAAACCCACCTACAACTACACATAATCGCGTAAACGCTTAGTCACAAGCAACATAAAAACATGCAGCAGTAATTGCCTAAATAAAACTGAGGAGCTTATCCAATAGAACGCATATAAATCTTATCCTATCCGTTAAGTGGACAATAACAAAATGATCGTAGATAACTCCCCCTCCGGTTGAACCCAGTCACATGATGTAGTTGAAATAAACGCGTTATGACGACACACATATCTGAATATCTGGACCGACACCAACGTTTGTTTATTACATGATGCAAAAAGCCGAACCGAAATCACTTCACGTTACATCTTGCGTGTATTTTTACTTATAAACTTACATCGTAAATCATTGCAAATTCTAGTTTTATCTGGTGTGCAGTTGTTACTATCAAGTAATATAGTGATAATAACCCTACAACAATTGGCCCGTAATGATTCAGTAGCGACTGTTTCGTGTGTCGAACACGACTATGTAGATTCTAGCCTTGAACTTGTAAATGAATCATTTGGAAATCATTTTTAATGCTTATTGGCACATCTGCCAACTTTCCCCTTTCAACTTTTATATAATGTACCTAATGATAGAATACACGTGCTTTTCAGTGTTATCCTGTAATAGCATCGTATTAAAACCTCTGTATCAAGAGATCACAGAAGAAGGTGACGGTTATCGTTAATGGACTAAAATGAATACCGCCTTGGCTTCATTGTGACTATTGCACATCAAATTGTTTGCAAATGATACTGATATGCCTGTAGCTATAGTGTAATCTATACTACTTACATCGAATGAAGCGATATAGCATTACATGACTTTTCAGCGAGTAAATCGCTTCAAGAGCAATATTTCCGCTACCTAACTTTTGTCTATCCGCAGCTCGCGAAAACAACAATCCAGGAAACCGGGAAATTTCATATCTTTCAAGTTTTTTTTTGTCCACTCCACAAAACACGACTTGGCATTCAGCTGATGTCAGCCAAAAACATCTCTAGAATGAAACCACCAGACCTTCGGGCATCTGTGGGAGGTCGGGGCGGTGATAAAAATACCGTTCAGAAGTTCAGACGTAACATATACGTCACAAAAACGTGCCACTAAACAATAGCATGATAAGCAAAGACTTTACAAAGAAATACAGGAATAAATTACCTTTTGACGTCAGAAATTAGGTAATATAACGTTGGTTTGATTTCATTAGTATACGTTTACAGGCCTGCTTTACAATAGTTAGTAAAAACATGAAACACGGCCTGGTTAATATTAATTGCTCTCCATTTTCCATTATTCTCTCCTCCAAAATCGTATGTACATTGTGAATGGTAAATATTTGATCTACCGTTAATATTCCATTTAGAACTAGTAACACATCCGTCTTCATCTTCATGATTCATTTCATCATTATTAATTTTAATGGTCGGAATGTGTCTGACCATGCAATGCGTTTTGTTTAGGTCCATTCTATTACCAGTTGTCCGTATTATATCGACCATAAGGTTTTAATATTCTTATATTACGTGCCCAGACGTACAAATGCCGCATTATCCACTTTCTTGTTACGCCAGGATTATTCAAATCAGCGGATTCCTGACCCTCACCATAAAATATAAATTTGTATTTTCAACCATTTCCACCACAATTGATTCTATCTAAATGATCTGAAAATAATTTTGGTAATCTCTAGTAAAATCTAGTTTTATCCAGGTTCGATGATTCGACAAGGATTATAATCATGTCTTCCAGCTTAAATTAAATGATCAGAAATAGAAACGACTACTTAAAAATAAATAAATTTAAATTCACATGTACACTTCAAACGCAGACATTGTCTTTTTTGCTCTACTATAAATGGTAGATCATATCGTTTTCAAATTCGTTTGGCACTGGAAATCCAGAGGACAATGTAAGTTGCAGTCCTACAGGCTTCACAATTGAACCATCGACCCATGAAATTGTCGGGCCGCATTGAAAAGGTTTTAGATAGAATTGGGTGTTTTACATTACACGACATGCACTGGAGATTCCTAACATATTCTAGTTAATAAACGGGAGCAAAACTTATTAACTAACGGTCTATTCAGCAAGGTTTCATGTATTTTATGATCAAGTATCTCTGAATCGTTAATTACGATCAAAATTCACTCTGGAGGCAATTCAACCCGATTTAATTCCATTTTATTGTTATCCTTTGTTGGTATCATTTATCTAGCCGCTGGCGACTATTTGGCAGTTTCTCATTTCTGTCCAGAGCGAGATAACAAGCGGCAGCAAATTTTACGAGTGTCCAGAATTGTAGTATGTTGTCGCCCCGGGAATATTTACGTGCTACCGTCACTCTCTAGATTTTTGTACAGTTAGAATAGTCTACAACTGACTTCGTCGAGTTCTTGCTTGTTTATTGCAGAATAAACACCGCCAGATGACCTCGTATTTATAAAATCTATATTTCTGTGATCTAGATATTCCGATTCGACTGCGTCCTTTGCCGTTTTATTGCCAAGGGGCATTAACCTTCCAGAATTCACGTGCTGTAAATTAAACCGAGATAAAATCATAATATTTTTTTATTGTAATTTCTAGCTAACAGTTCGTTGGTTATAATGTTAAAACAACTCTAATCTCAACCAGTATTGTTTCGGTCAGCCATTACATGGTGACAATTACTGTTTTCTGGACCTCATTAGATTTTATTATTTTCTAGCTTGCCTTTACTGCTATCGTTTATTGGTTTACTTTCGCCCTAAAATTGACTGTTTTTACTATAATATATGTCTGTTTACTTACTATTTTCTCAAAACGAAAACGTTACTAAGTTCTTAAATGATTTGAATTTAGCCTTCGTTAATTTAATTTCCTTCTGCTCATCCATTCCAAAAATTATAACATCGTGCTCAATTACCTCATTTTCGCTGTAGATAACTCACTTGCCGTTGATGAATGTAATTGGCTTATAAACACTCCAGTTTTACTAATTGGGATACATTAATTTCGCAACGTAAAAGTCGCTTTTTATATTCGTTTTAATTATAATCGTGAAACCCTTGAATTATGCGAAAATATTTTTTCTTAACATCCTCTCCGGCGATATTCAGCGATATGCAAAGTTGTCAGGGAATTGAGATATTTTGATCATGTTATAGAATTCATTACTCATAATTGTGAATAGGAATGCCAAAGTATTAAACAATATCATTAAAGTTTACGTAAGCATTGTCAACGTCTGGGGTGAATTTATGTGCGTCAACGGAGTCGTCAGGATTGGTGGTCGTAAAGGTTGCGCGAAGTTATGGGCTGGCACCATGTCGTTCAGTAAACATTGTTTATTTGCTCCTGTCTACGTCTTACTCCTTCCACGAATCAACACAGAGAATTATCGCAAACATGTATGATTTTATCTTACGTTATTTGCTTGTGGCTTACCAACAGTTGGGATGGGTTTTGTTTTGATCAACTACTCCTTTACATAGTATCTTTCCTGTAAGGATTTTTGGTTAAAACGATCGATCAAATTTGTAATGATCATCTGTTTGATTTATTTTAGTATTTGTTGTTTTGTCCTCTTCCACAGCTACGCTATGCTATGAATCTCTTGCTTCAAACTACTCGGTCAATGTACCAGTTTTGTGACAAAATATTATTCTCCAATCTGCTCCATGATTATGATCATACAAATTGCGAAAACCATAATGGAAACCGTGTACATACGTCGGTAAAGACAACATAAAACGAAATCAGATATGGACTAGCCGAACTCATGAATAATATAATGCAGAGGTACTCACTGAAATTTTCATTACTCCACTCATTCTCCGAGCGTTGACTCTTGTCTCAGGTTTATTTTCCTGTCCCACTTAGGAAACGAGGAGAGTGCTCAATGTGCTCATGTTATTAAGAAGTATAATTCACTTCTCTCTGGGGGAAAAAACATTTTTACAGCATATTCAACCTCATTTCTCTGTATACGTTTTAGTGCTTTTTAATGAGAAGCTTAATCATTGGCTTAATGTGCCCTTTATAATATTATATGTAGGTACCTACGAGTATGTTGTGTCATGGCATATGGTATTAAGATTAACACAAGTCGTTAACATAATTCTAGAAGAAAAATCCATGTAGGTATATGTTTCATTATTAACTTGGCTGACTTGAAGATATTATCTGTATCATATATTTAATTAAATGATGTTAACCTGGATAACGTTGTCTAAACAAGCTGACCCTGTCACTAGATCTGAAGTTATCTTTCACGGAAGTGTCGCTGCTACCACGCTCATGTCATCTGCAATCGATAGCTAATCTTTTAATTATCATCTCATAAACATTTTTGTTTTCCTACATTGATGTTACTTTGCTGTTGAGATTAGACTATGTGACTATGATAACACGCCCTTGACGTTCTGAACCTATTAGCACCTCCGTGTTACTTGCGTGTGAACATTTTAAAATAAACGCAGGCTTTGATACTTCTCTGTTAGTAGTTGAAGACCCCGTTGGTCTCGTGGTTGCAAGCGCGACTGCTGAGCGTGGGGTCCCGGCCAGGAGGCCAAGAATCCACGCTCAGCAGTTGCGCGGGTTTGTTGTTTCAACGGACAGGCAATATTGGGTTTTTCCATTAATAGTTACAGCCCGGAGTTTGGAAGTTGGCAGTGTGATATCCCCGTGCTTGAATATAAAGCACGTTAAGCCATTGGTCCTGCGCCTGATCTCTCTCCGCTCGTGTCGGATTGCCGGCCCATCGGACTATGAGAGTGAGGGACCGGAGAGTGCACCTGTGTCTGCGCACACACTGGTGCACTATAATATCTCCCTTCCGGTCTCTGCTGAGATTGGTCGTCATGGTCGAAATTTTGTTTGGAGGACTATTATTATTATTATTAGTAGTTTTGATCTCTCCGCGGCGGATTGCCGTCCCATCGTACTATGAGAGTAAAGGAACAGAGGGTGCACCGTTCTGTGTTTGCGTACACACTTGTGCACTATAATAATATCTCCTGCGTACCTGGCTAATCTCCGTTGAGAATGGCCACTGGGACCGACATCGGTCGGAAGGATATTCCATTAATATTGATGCTGATATCAATTATGGACTCGAAAGACATTTTCATGACTGTCCTAACGTACTTACAGGATAATGTACTACCAATAACTGTCATCAAATACTGCAAAATATTATCTGTGTCGTTGAATCGTGTTTGTGGTATGATGTTACAATAGAAGCGTTGTACGAGTACGTATGTCATTATCTAATCGTATACCGACGACAGGTAAGCACGTATTACTAAACCCTTTAAATCACCTGGGACCGGCACTTTATGCTAATAGGCCATTGATGTACCTCCCCATTTGGATGTATACGGATAATTAACCAATCTAATTGATTGGCAAACTTGTACTAAATGTGATGATGATTGAACAAAAAACTTGGAAAACTGACTGATAATTTTTTATCAGGAAAAAAATCCCTACGACGTATAATTAGTAGGTACGTTGTTGACTATGCGAATGTCGACACAAATATGAAGGTTTTTTTTTGGACGATTGTTGGAAGGGAATTTTGTATGGTTCACTCACAAATAAAACTGCAAAAAACCTCAAATCAAAATAAAGCTGATTTATTTTGATTTGAGGTTAACATATCCTGAATCCATCCTTGCTTAGTGTACCTACATTCTTTAATACCATTGGAAGCCGTATGTGAATAATACTAGCTACCTACATCTGGATTCTGCAGTCGCTCTTATGAGTCTTTTCTCAACTTTATCAAACGTGTGACCAAAAACGTTAGAGAAATTCGCAGTCGTAAAATAATAATACCACTCTAGCGAATCTGCAACTAACGGCGACTAGAACATAAAACTTAAGTATCTACACTGTAGGTCCTTCAATATAGGTAGCTAGCTATATGTAGGTAGCTACAGCAAAGCCTCTAGTCAACGGAGTCACTTTCAGGCAAGCTCGCATTTCTCGGCCCTTAGTTCGACGACCCTGGTCTGGTATTCGCAATTCAATCTCCATCGAAGTTCGTCGCACTATATCCTTTGTATTTGTATCATCTCCATCCTTTTTCGCAACTCGCCAGCTATTGGAACAATAAAATGGCGCATTTAAACATTGTACTTATTTCAGCAAGACGAGATCCTATCTCTTTATTCCGTATCTTTTTTTTCTCTGATTTGCAGTTTTTTTTTTCGCAATAAAACTTTTACTGCTTCTATTAAAGTTTAATGGACGCTTTTAGATCCGAACGTTCTAAAAGGTATTTCTTGTTAAATTCATCCTATACCACCCAATAGAGCTGTAAAATGTTCTACAGTAGGGATCTCTTGGAACACAGCCTATTTCTGTAGCTTACTCACATAGACTACTTCAATAAATAAAATATGCTGACCTACTAGGTCAGCATATTTTATTTTGGACTAGTTTTGACGACATTTCTTGAACAGCCTTTATTATGTGTTAGCTCAGGACATATGGTTGCGTGTCCCAAGTATTTACTATCCCAGGTTAAGCCAACGGCTAACTTTTATTTAGCTCGAGAGTATCGAATTAGGCTAAGTAAATGGATTGTTCTTTTAAGCTACGTCTGGAGTGCAATGTCATGTTTATTACAAAGGCTTAACATTGTCGAGTCGTTTCATGTTCCTTTTCATAAAATGCTTCATTCCATCGTAATAGAATTGTTCAAAACTGTTTTGCTTAATGTTGCCGTGTTGCAGTACCGTTTTCTACGAATCGTCTTGGCATCATGAATAGAGAGGCGGGGCTCAATGGAATGCATTTGATAGAGGACATTGCAACAATTTGCTATCGTTAATTATATCATGCGCTTGCGCTTTTCGGATTTATTCCTTTGTTTTTACAAGAGCTGTTGCTAGCTGGTGTACTGGCGTTCATCCAACTATTCTGTATTTAACTGAACATGTGAATATTGGCTAGCTTCGGCTTAAGTTCTTAATTACTTGTATGTAGTTCAGTCTTGTAGGTTTAACAGCCAAGTTTCTGCTAGTCAATTACCTTTTATGGTGAAGTTAGCTCTTGAGCTGTATCTATGCCGTCTCATTAACGTACTATCTTATCGTAATCATTTTGCGTGATACTTTGAACAATTTACTCATTACGTTTTACTTATTTATTCGGAAATCAATTCACCGACTTAATTATCTTATCTTTCGTCAAGGCACATGTGAACTATACAGTGGATTAAGTATTACAAAATTTCTTTTACGATAATACAATCAGCCGTTGCTCTTTTATCTGTCTGAATATTTCGCGTGACTCTTTTGGGGTTACGTTGGCAGCGCACGCTATATCCGTTTCCAGTAACACATTCTTGACCGAAATGGTTTTCTTTTACCCCGATTATGGACTCTAGTACTCCACTCTATATTTCTTCAATATTGGACGTTTCTTTGAATCCGTAAATTATTCAGCAATATTGTTACATTATTACAACTGAAGAATATTAGTTTTTAGGCACCATTGATTTTTGTTTAACAGATTTTTTCCGTATCGTATGGGTAATAGTGTTTTTATCTTAAACAAGGAAAACGTTTTGTTTTGTCGAGATGTTTTTAGATTTGTATTGTTAATTTGTTTATTTCTATGTTTTACCTGGTTGATAATAATTACTTGCACGAGGAGACTGGAGGATATTACAGTAGTTAATTAAGTATTATTGAAGGCACGCATATTTTATTCCACTTTGCAAAACTATATATCGGCAAAGTTCAAAACAAATTCTGTATCCGTTTTATCTCCAAACGATAGTTTGGATTAAATTGATGTTTGCCTTTACATAAGTAGACGTGCTTATAGATAAAGATTAATATCTTGTCTATGTTATCGCAAATAACACTTACATTACAAAATAGCAACTGAAAACCAATAGTATCATCTTCAGCCATACATTTCGGCTTAAAATCCCGCTATAATATTTGAAAATGACGATGTACGACGATACGATGTGTCATTTTCAAATATTATAGCGGGATTTTCCATTTGCACAAAACACATTCCGTATACTCAAAACAACTTTTAAAAATCCATATAACTATTTCTGTTTCCAAAATGTTCTCTTTCTTTTATGCGGTACATTACATCGAGTATGGTATGCCATATATTCGCCGAGTACCAACCGTTCGTGGTTGCATAAATAAAATTGTGGCAGACGAGTAGACAGAAGTTTGCATACGTAACAGTCTAGAAGCTACGTTGCAATATAAAATGTGAAAGCTATGTGAAATTAGAGGAACATTACCTAGGAAAATTACATCAGTGGAATTCGTATGGACTTGAAAATGCCATTTGAGACTCTCGCCACTGATTTGACAGAATAAATTACTGACCATATTAACTTTTCTAGAGCTATATCTATCTATACGTATAACATCTCTGGCATCTCGAAATATTAGTCAGTGGTCAAGTTATTATAAACCAGTGGCCCAGCATTTCCTGTGTTTAGAAAGCTTACCATCAATAATTTTAATGCTCGCTACGGGATATTAAATGAACTATTAATCTGTGCTGTCTAGTAATAGCTACATCCACGAAAAATTTATCGGCTTAATATCACACAGAGAGAATTACTGGACCCAAGACAGAGGTTTTATTACAACCCTTGTGCCTTGTGTCGACACTATTAATCTTTATTAGTTTTACTGTATGAGATCAACAGCCGAATATTGTACGTTGATCGAAATAATTTGTTACGTTATATTGATCCTGTACACAAGACCAGCGACGTAGTTCCCGCTGACGTAAATCAAAGGTAAAATTGTCTTGAAGAGGGTTTTGTTCGTGCCGTATAAGAAAGCAAAGCTTAGTATCGATAAGCCATAAGATATATAACAACTGACGTAATATCGTAATTTTGTCACTTGATTATCCGTTTCCAATCAACTGTTCATCTTATTATCGTTCAAAACGATTTGTTGTACTATTTTGGTGCTGAATTGAAACAGAATCGCTGAACGAATGTTGTTTTCTTTGGACGTGAATTATTTACTTAGCTTTGTGAGAAATTGTGTTTTAACGTTTCTAGAATAGTTGTGGAGATTACCGTTACATAATGTTATCCTCGATTTTAAACGTTCAGCAGTCCTATCTCTCTGAGTCTAGTCGTGAAGTAGCTGTCCTTCGGGACCCCGCTTGTAAATCTTTAGATTTATTACTTGATTCCATGTTTTATTCATATTGGAATCCTGTAATTGTATTCCAATTTATGACCAGTTCAATGCCCAATAGCTGTGCGACGATCAATTTTATTCAATTTAAAACGTAATTGGCAAGATCACATGATATACCTCGCGGCATTTAATGGTGTCTTCAGGCGTCCCTATTACGTTCTGCAACAATATTATTTTCGTATCGAATGTGTAATTCTGAGAATATTCTGCGTATTATAAGACTGAATTTTTTTTTTTTTTAATCTAGATGTCGAGACTTCGTTTTTAGCCGAGTTTATTTCGTATAACTCATTTTCCTTTCCTGATGGTATCTTGTTCTCCATTATAAATAGTGTCAGCAGCAGCATTTTTAAGTATCACTTGTTTCTTCTTTTTTACTGGAACGATATTATTTTAAAATAGATATAATATCTGGGCCCGTATTCCCGTAATTTAAAACGTTCAAAATCTAGCCGCAGTCTCATCTCGGCGACAAACAAATGTCAAAAACTTGTCAAAATGTAGGGAAATTAGACGTATTTTTGACAGATTGAGACAGATCAGACTGTAAACGTTCTTAAAATTACGAGAATTACCCCTCTGATGTTATGTTAGTATCTCAACCAATTGCGATACCTAAAAATACTTGTTATAGTTTTTCTTTTTCTATGATAACCGTCCTTGAAATTGATTGAACTATTAATAGCAGATATTTGTCAAGTTTGTAACGTACTTGTTAATTAGTTTTATCATTTTATCAGTCGTGAAGTGATTATCTGTGACACTCATGTAGATCTACTTGACTGATTGCCGGTTTCAAGTAGTTAACATAAAATAATTTGTATGTGAAATGAGACTCCATTTTTAGCCTTTTTAATGAATATTACATAATCACATTTTATATACTATAGCGATGTCATTTAGAAATGATTGATTGTTTATTTCATATATGTAGGAATGTTGGTATTGTAAGGCTTCTTCGCATACAGCGATAAAGCAAGAATTCCTTACTCCGAAGTGTCATCACTAAGTCATAAACATATTCCTTTAGTTTTTCACCGGTCATTACTAACATAAACAATCTTGTTACAGTATTCTCGAAGGGGCAATGCGAGACAGGGCGATACCGCTTCCTCGCCAAAACTGGTGGCTACGCCTGGGTCCAGACCCAGGCTACCGTCATCACTGACAAGCAACAGAAACCCATCAGCGTCGTCTGCGTCAACTATGTCATCAGGTAGGTCTAGATATTAGAAATTTTCACCGTGTCTTGTGTTTTTGTTGGAATTTCAACACCGTTTCAGGATTATAAATCAACTACATTTTTATTGAGAATCAGTTTTATAAATTGAGATTTTTCAAGTATATTTTCAAGGTAAGTAACATTTTCTGTATTACTATTTTATTTTGTAAGACATTCATTTGTGGTTGGTCTACCGTCGTAACTTACTTACTGTTACGTACCAAATTGTGGGTGTAATATCCGTAGGCGACTGTATCTTTCACGTAAAAGCCTTATCGCGTCGGCTCACCCTCGTTTAGAGCACTTTCGTTAATTTAATAACTATCAATTTGCGAATTAACTAAGTTAATTAGAGTGTGGACTATAAAAGTAGAGACGTAATAAAATGGAGTATAATTTTCCAAGAAAACATCGTAAAACTTATTTACATTCCTGTTGTTTGTGTGTTCCTGTACCTTTTGTGAATAGTTTTCTAAGTTTATTACATTTTAGCATGCCATATTACGTAAACTGCAGAGTAAAAATTACAAACATTCTAATAAACTTTCACATAAACTTTTCCACCGTCTAACAAGAATTTCCGCATACACCAAAATCCTTGTCATCTTATACTTTATCACGGATAAATGCATAATATTCACGATAACGTCTGCCAGATAACAGAAGAGCAAATCCTTTGATCGTACTCTGTGGTATTTTCCGTACCATTTCTCTGACCGACTAGAGCTGCAAAGCAATTTAGTTCAATATTAGATACTTCTGCATTCCGATATTGGTTTAACTTATCCAGGTCTTTTTGCGTTACATTCGCAAGAAGTACGGTTACTTATAAATCCTTTTAGGGACACGTATTTGCGTAAGATTCATGTATCTTTCGAACCTCTACGTTTCTTAAATCCAAACCCGATTGAATATGTTATTGGGTATCCACATTGTTATGGTCTAGCTATGATAATTCGTCTAGGTCTTCGAGATGATGAATAAATACATGGTAATCAGTTTAGGACCAATGTGGATTATGTAGTAAAAAGTATTCTGCTATGAAAATAATGAAACCTCTTTCCAATCATGTGCCAAATATTACAATGTACTTTTGCATTCGTAATTTTGACACTTGTCAATGTTTTGAACATGTTTATAATATACTTTTGACTAACACCTGGCTGTTTTACTGCGTGTCAGGGACAACAGTTTGGCGTCCACCTCACATCATCGCACCCATACGATACTTGGCACACCACTAACTGATTACGTACTAACACTTCTCTCTTCTACATCTGTAAATAAATGCGGAAATATGATTCTATATAACTATCTATATTCAGCTATTGTTGAATACATTTCAACTGCTCTATTGTTTATATCAGCTACAAATAGCTAATTAAACAATATGCTATCGTTATCAATGTCTTACTTTGTATCAGCTACCCTTGATCTGTGACTCGTGAAGATTCTCAATAGATGTTTAATATTACTTGTTGACCGTTTATTGGTTTGTGAAACAATTTTGATTGAGGAAGTTCTGATATAATTTATATTTCCCTGGTTATGAATGCAAAGCAAATAAGGATTCTCCAAAAATAAATACGTTCTGTACTTGTTTATAAATGTTTAACAGCTATATTTAGAGTGAGAAAGCCTGGTTTGATTGCTCAAGCACTTGAACAATCACATCACTCTTTGAATTTTCCTGAACGGTAAACAATGTTGTAGCATTTTATTTAAATTACTGCTAACGGTTCTCGAAACTTATGTTGGGTAGAAATTTGTATTGTAATCTTGTATTTACAGTTATTTTTCTGCTTACATCATCTGGCATAAATATTAGTAAAATTCTATCAATGAACAATTAAAAAATGTTCCTAATTTTCTCATTCTATTTTTGTCCCGTCTTTAATCTCGTTAAAGTCGTCTTGAAAGTATTTCAGGGCCGATCAATTGTCCGTGAAAAAGAATTTTCCGATATCTACTCCAGCTATGACTGATATTTGAACTAGGGAACTCAATCTCTTCATTTAAATCAAGTTGCTTTGAATTCCTTTAAGTTCCTTTAAAATACGACTACTAATAAAATCCACTTATATTTACGAACGTCTGTCATAAATGATGAGAACATTTCATTCGGGTTTTACGATGTCGTTTCTCTTAGCTATAACTTTGTCACTCAACTCAGACCCATTTTTAACAAGAAAATATTTTCACCAAATTTTACCGCTATTGTTAATGGGATTTCTTCTTCTGGAGTCAGAATATTACTTTCTTTACTTTTTCTCTACGTTCATTTGCTACATAATTCTATTAACGTTTTTTACTGCTTCAATTTTGCAACTTTTTAAATTGATTTTCCCCATTATTCCAGTGAATCCCATCGTGTTTATGGGCCGCATTCCCTGGCCGCTTGAAAGCTGTTAACATTTTGAGGTCACGCAGATTGCAATGAGCTTTCCGCTCTTTTCACTTTTCACATCGCTTTAACAACGGCCCTTTTTCGTTTCATTACATTTTTGAAGGGTCGTCTGAAGGATTTGCTAAGCAATATTTATTACGATATATTTTAAACATGCTTCTGGCAAACACCTATTTTTAGTATTATAATATTATCGACATCGTAAATCGGACACAGAACATTACCTACCTACTGGTTCTTTTACGTTCAAGGCTAAGGCTGTCTTCTGTGGAAATGCCTTAGTAAATTCGTAAATCTTCTGTTAGCTTTTCATTCCGTGGTGATAAATTATTCACTTAGGTACGACGAAACCACGTTCAAAGACCTTTACGACTAGATAAACTTAGTGATAATACTACCTTTGTACTTTAAGTAGGTACCCAAAAGGATTATTCTGTTTTGTTAGAAACGGTGAAAATATTCCGATTCTTAAAAATAATTCCGCATTGCTAAATATGTTCAGAGGTCAGCAGTTTTTATCTTTCCATTTCCGAGATGATGGCGTGGTCTATAAAATGTGGACCGTGAAAAACATTCAGTTATAAAGAGTCTTATCTCTTCCGAAACGTGTTTATCACGTTTGTTTTGTATTTGTAACTTTTTGTAGGCTTGTCACCGATGAAATAATAACTAGGCATTCAAATGAATCAACAATGAAAAACAATTAATTAAAATACATTTCTTTTTACCTCAAAGAAGTAAAATAAACTAGAAAACAAAATTACAAACGCGCCTCAGTAATATTCCAGCATTTTCTTAATTGTGGCTTTTGTGGGAAAGCATTTTAATTTTCTCAGCACTATTTAAATTAACAATGTCTTCTTGAGAATGCAATTAACTGTTTTAATTAACAATATATCTTTTAGCAACATCACACTGATTAATTGGAAAACTCTGTCTTCATTGTTGATGCTATATCGATAACTGCACACATCAAAAGTGTCTAGGGATCAAGTACATTTTTAACTATAAAAAAACGGGACGGAGTGCCGAGTCTCCGGGAGTGCCGGCAAAACTTCAATATTAATGTTATGTACTTTTTTATTTTGGAATGCGGTCTACTCTCCCTCCGTCTTACGAATTTTCGATCAGGTCACGTGTCCTGACGCGAGTTTAACATTTTTTCCCCTTCACAAAAAACTCCCTCCGTCTTACGAATTTTAGATCAGGTCACGTGTCCTGACGCGAGCTCCGTCTTACGAATTTTCGATCAGGGGACGCGAGTTTAACATTTTTTACCCATTACAAAAAAAGTGCACAACGCCGCTAAAAAAGTTTGCACTTCAAAAGTTATCCAATTAATATTTACCAAATCTAGTCTTCTAGACCGGCTTCTTACCTTAATTCCTATGTTTAAGTTAACAACTTGGGATAAGTAATGGGTAAAAAACTGTATGTAGTATGTTTAAGTTAAATACTTTGTAAAAATTAAGAAAAATTGCAATTTTTGCAAATTGTGGGAAATTAACCTAAGTTAATGTCGTCAATTAAATGGTAAAAAAGGCAAAAATTAGGACTTTTTACATTTTTATTGTAAAGATAAAAAAATAATAATCTCTGTTTCCACCATTGACACGAATCACATAATCACAGCCAGCAATCACTTTGAGGAATGGCCGCCCACGTTCTTTCTAACGAGTCAAAAAGTTATTGTGGGGTATGCACGGCATCCATACTCGGCAGAGCTCTTCTTTGGAGCATATCACATGCGTGCTCATTTAGGTTGAGGTCTGACGATTGAGCAGGCCACGGCAGAACGTTGATGCGAGCATCCGCAAAAGTTCGTGTTACGACTCTAGCCGTGTGTGGACGTGCATTGTTGGTCATTAGTCGAAACGAATCACCCAACCGGCTTCGCAAAGGGATAATCACGATCACGTCACGAAACAATGCTCTCCGACTAAATCTGAGCATTGAGGTTGCCCCTGATCCAAATGAGATCCGTTTTTCCACCGTTCCAAATAAGTACCGCCCCAAACCATTATTGTTCCCCCTCCACATTAATGAACTTCCTGACAAAATGTCAAACGTTCTTGACGTCCATAGGTCCTCCAAACTCGAGAGCGTCTTATATCCGGCCTCACACCGATACGAGTTTCATCGGATAAGCAAAGACAACGCCAGTCTTCTTCCTCCAAATTTCTGTGTTCGCGAGCCCATTATTAAGGGGCCCTACGATTGCGGGGTGCTATAGGTGGAACTCTCAGCGGCCTTCGGGAACGCAGACCCACTTCATGTTAACGATTTCGGATGGTTTGGTCGCTTATCAGCAAGCCTGAAGAGCTGCGGAGCCTCGTAGCCAACATCATGGAGGTCATGGTACGATTCCGTCGAGCAGTATTTTGGATGTACCGGTCCTGTCTGCGAGTGGTGAAACGATATCGTCCTCCATGTCGCTCGCCCACGCTGCCCGTGATACGATAGCGTGTTCAGAGGCGACTTATACGCTCTGTGTAGTGCCAAGAGCGACAGCCACAGTACGTTGCCTGGAACCAGCTTGCAACATTCCGACGGCTCTCATCATCTCTTTTCGTGTAAAAACGCTATTACACACTTTTATAGGAATCCTGATTGACAGTTGATTTTTAACCAAAATTTAAAGAAAATTGTTTATTCAAATAGTGAAATTAACTAAAAAATAATCAGTAACGATCCAAAAAAGTTAAAATAATAATCCTCAATTGCGGCGATACTCTAAAACGTACTTGATCCCTAGACACTTTTGATGTGTGTATTATATAGAACCTCGTATCAAACTCATATTGTTATACATTGATAAGCCATTAGAGTAACTAAGATGGTCTCCAAAGACAGATATCTCATTAATGTTATCACGTGTTATTCCTACATAAAACATCAAGTATTAGTTTTTTGTCTTCCTTCATTCGTAGACTTTGCTCTTTCTTACCACCATCTGCCATCCATGAGTTATGTTTTGTAACTATTTGTTTAGTCATCAAACATTTTCCTTAGACTTAGAGGATACTTGCTAGCAGTGTCATTCATTAGCTCTGTCAGATACAAAACCACGTACAAGATTGATGCATGTATAATTCGTTTATTATTGAATGGGTTGTTTTCTCTAATATCATTCTTGCTAAGTTGATTTAAGCACAACCATGTAACGTTTGTACAACAGCAAATTCAACATTGTTCAATTCATCTTGAAGAACTCATACATAATTTATATACTCGACAATTTGATATGGCAAGTCGTTTTCCTTAATTTTTTTTTAGCAAATTCATACTTCTTCAGCTTTGTCAATTGCAAAAACACTATCCTGATGAATGAAATATACAAAGTTACTGAATTTGTCAGTATTAAATTGTGTCATTGAGAATTATTTTCAAAGAATTTTAACAAAATCATATAACGTGTTTGCTGTGACAACAGAATAATCACATACTATCTTGTTTCGTGCGAAAATCATGATGCCAATCGATAATTAAGTAGGACAGGACTTCGATCAGCTATCTATTTAGCACAATTGCCTATCAATTGAAAAATCAAACACGTATAATGAACATAGGTATTACTGTGCAAGTAAATTGTGTCTCAGTGTCTACTACGCCTTAAAATTGTATGTCATACTCCAGTCACGTTTCCTTATTATCCCAAGTTTTCTAAACATACTTGACCTACGGATCCGCTAAGAAATGCTATCTTAATATTTTCTATTTCTTGCACTATTATTGTATCTTTAAGTGCTTTGGTACTAACATCTATTTAATCACGTTTATTATATAAGAGTCAATTAATTCTTGCTCATTAATTACTTATTTGTACAATTTATTGACTAATTAATTAAATTGACGGCCTTATTATTAGATATGTTAAACAACTGAGATGGAAAATTTATCTTATCAGTGTTCACTGCAGATAACACTGGACCGATAGTTATAGCATCAACATCAGATGCGCTTGGGGTTATCTCGGGTATTGGTTGCCATGCAACAATCCTCCGCATTTAATTTTGTATGTAATGATATTTTTTCTTTAGTTTCAACATTAATAACAACCAATGGGAACTCATTACCAAGAACCCCTTGAAGTTTGTTTAAAAAAATATCCACGATGCTTAGTTCAGAAACCATTTTCGTCCCTTGTTTGTTTAGGCTATGCTAATTCTGCTATTCTAAGTGAATTTACCGTTGTTAGATAATATGATCTTGTTATACAATTAGAGGGATTATTAATGTGTTAAATTGTGTCAAGTCGGACTTAGAGGTGAAGTGAAGGGTCCACCTGTTGGCTAGACATGATCTAATATGTTATGCTAAGTCATTTAATCGTACAGGGTCTAAGGATTTACTGCATGTGCTAACGTTTGTGAATGTTAGATCATATACATTACAAGCAAGTTCTAAAATCAATGTTTATTGTGCTTCAGAATCTGTTACAAACTTTGCAGTTTCTTAAGTCTTTAACATTACATCTATTTACATACATTACATTTATCATTTCATTTTTATTTACATTATTTGACATTTTCATTATTAAGCTTTTTAATATCGTCAACAGAAAAAATAATCGGTATCCGCATTAAAGTGCTCTTTACAACAAAACTAATTGCCTGGTGAATGTATGTTTTAAAATGCAATGTTGTTTATACGATCAAGATAATAAAGCCTTTAAACAGGACCTTATCATTGAGATCGAGTACATGGCAACACCTGGACATTCACATGACTTAATATCTTTGTCGTGTGTTGCATTGCACCGCAATTTATTTTCACACCGCATGTAGGTCAATGCGAGAACACGTAACTGTATCCATTGCATATAAAGGGACACACCTAGATTTTTTCTATAATTAGAATTTAATTATTTGTCTTGGACGATCGGTGAGCTGATTGTCAAAACATACATATATGGTAAAAAATATTTCCTGAAGCGATAACTGGTGAAATGTGGGTGTACCAGAGGTACACCTCTGCCTTAACCTTCTGGGATTACAGGTGTGATGTTACGTGAAATATGCTCCAACCCTGTATCAAAATGATCTATCGCAGAATTCGCAGATATATCAGGAAAATGTACTGTCTTTGATTAAGTGTTTTACAAAGCTAATCTTACGAATAGAATCTTCGAAGATATGTATGAATTTGAAATTCTTAACGATTGGATTTTAAGTCAACACACGTTACATTACAGATGCTAATTTTGTCGAGGGAGTGCGATAGCTCCTATATTGAATGATTAATTTGGACATTGTCCATTTCACAGTCTGTTTTGCACACGTTTTGATCATCTTCAAACACACGCATTTGCTTAAATCACAATACAATATCAAACATTACATCATTGTTTAGTGTTAATGGTTTAGTCATTTTAACGATTGGATCTTATCTTTCGTTCTAAGATTTTTATAGTTATTTATATTTTCGCAGCTGTGGCACGTTTAAGCAAAAATCCAATTGCTTTTTCTGCCGCAAGAATGTTATTGTCTGCGGTTATAAAGAAAAACAATCCTTTCTTTTTAACATTGTTTTTATTCTTTCTCTTCAAATGTCATTAGCGTAGATGGTGCAAAAATATAAAAGGAAGAGTCCACCTATGTATTAGGGTTGTTTTCGTTCTCTATGAGACTTTCACGTTGTACCAATATATCCTGGATACTATGCGCAGCTCTGCGGTCGTCGGACGGCTTATGCAACTCCGGGCGAGTGCACCGCCTCCTCCCACCCTAGGTCATTCACCCCACCTTCCTACTACCGAGTAGGTACCTACATAGGTACATTGCAATTTTAGTTAAGCTTGAATGAGGCGCGTGGGTGTCCCGCTCCCGCCGTTTGTTCCTTAGCTTCTGACATAAAGCTCAAAACCTTTTCTTTGCCGTGTATTTTTAGCATCTGTTTCGTGAACATTTTCAGTTTACCAGTTCGTTTTTATATTGCTTTATGTTACTTCGCCTACTTCTTTCATGAGTTTCGGTATCGAATTCTCACTTACACATTTTTTTGCTTCAATTTTATAACAGTCATAGGGTGATCCTAAAGAGAAAACTGCTAAAAGAATAGAAGTGGACTCGAAAAAGGGTCAGCCGGCATGACGTCATCTTCGCCCTTTGAAGACGTACTTGTGTTAACCGTCCTTCAAGATTTATTCAGGCAAGGCACCTTTACACCTTTGGGTGAAACTTTTGTAACTCCACCTACAGATATGCGAAAACAAAATTTTATTTTATTCGCGTCAGCTGCGGCAAATTCACTTAATCGCTTCGTGCCATAATTTCAGTCTTGCTTCGTTGCATTCCCAATCTTCTGAATATTGTAATAAAACAAAATTTGCATCAGCATGAACACCCATATAATTTGCAGACCCGTATCCAGATTGCTTGGCCTAATTCAAAAATACTGCATATTGATTTTAATACGGGCATGTGCGCTTACGTGCCAGAGAGTAATTTAGAATTATGTTTCTATCTAATACACTATGTGATATAAATCAGTTTGTAGGAAGTAGTCAGTCATGTCATAATAATTTGCAAATTTTAATTTTATTTGTTTAGCTACTTTTTGATCACCTTTGCTTAATCCTTATTCTTGTCGGCAAAAGCTGCGATACAAGTTACGTGACACTGATATTATATATAATTTAGATAGGTACTGTATGTGACTGGGCACGTACAGTATCTAAATTATATTATTTTTTTATTGCTATTACGATACTTGTCAGCATTTACGAACTGTCTAAAGTACCTACAGACAAATTTCTTGGTACTTTAAATGTGCGCGTATTCTTCTTCTTGCCAGAGACACGCTAAGATAAAGAAGCGCAGATGATAAGAAACATGTTTCGCGACTTGCATTAGTGCGGATGAGCACTAAATCTTATGCTAGTCAAGCTCTAACAAGAAGTTAGAGCTTGACTAGCATAAGTTTAAATCCATGGGGGCCATCCAGGGCCCATACATAATTGCTGGGCGATCCTGATGTTTTATTAATCACGAGTAAGTATCGAGTTCCGTACGCTGTGCACGTGTCATTTAGCCTAATATTGATTTATATTTTGATTTCCAAAAGCTAAAACACCTGGCTACTACAAATAAAGCTATCAATATTGATGAATGGGGTCACTGACTTCTGTAAAACCATTGTCCAGCGCTGGGTCGATTAATATCCTCATTGTATTGGAAGACTCATTACAGTTTCGAAAGTAACATTCAAGTCCACCGTTCAATTCAAGGTCAGATTTAGTCTAGGTACTCAAGCATGACTATGGAATATTCCCCAGACAATTATTCGGTGACAATGTGACATCCATCAACCCGCCAGGCCGGACTGGGCCCGCGTGGTTGATTACGGTCAACTCCCGCATCAAAGAGGGTGTCTGTGTCCCAGCAGTGGGAACATTATAGGCTTATTATGCTTATAATGCTACTCAGCTAATTACTACTCGACTAATTCGATCTTTAGGTCCATCAAATTGGGCAAATCCTTACCAATATAAAACCATGAACACAGAAGATTTTTGAAAACAACTTTTTCAGATGTACTTAGCTTTTATATAACAACAACAACGTTTGTTTTTGTGCAACAATGTTCTTATCATGAGATTACAGGTTTAGCACACCTTATGTAGTCTTTATATAGTTCCATATAGTTACAGTTTTTATGGCTATGACTCAGACTATATGATGTTATCTTCTAGACACTTCGTTTGTTATTTGTAAGCAGTATTTTTTTCATGTCCCCCCAATGATTCTATATCAGCAGAATCTAGCGAATCGTTTTATCTTATGTTCTCCGACTCCTATACGATCTATCGTAAAACCTTCATAAATCCCTCGTATGAATATTACTTGGATTTGTTTGAAAAGTTTGATTTATTTTGACAAATATTTGTAGTGTCCGGGGTTGATATTATTTTTTACTCCATTGTCCGTTCCTAGAAAGGCTTGGATATCGTTTCCTGTTTGGGTTCGTGAATAGATAAGATAGTATTGGAGAATTCCCAAACGGATCGAAGGATTTATTTTTGTATATTAATATCGCTCGCTGTGTATTAGGATTCGTCTCTGTACGTTTTGTAGCTGCTCTCATTCTGTACCGTTTTAAAAATCGTGATTGACGGCCGGAATGGGAGTGCACCGTTGTTCACTCCAGAAACTTTCTGCTCAATGATATGACATACGATGTCTTTATTATTAATTACAACTCTTCCAAGTATCGTTCTAAGTGAATCCTTACATGACGGTATGTTTTTCATTTGCATCGTGACGATTACACGTTGCATTATGTAGTTACACTTGTAAATGGAAGTTATAATTATATGCATTTGCTTTGAAGAGTTTGTATGTATGCTTGTTCAAAGTTATTTATAGATTTTTAATAAAAATATTATTTTACGATGTAGTTACCTTGTTTGTAATCAGTCCGTGGATTACTCTTTCCTGTTTATGTTGGAATCAACAGCTTTACATTATTTTTTTTTATCATTCCCCATTGGTACTAGTCATTTGGTACTCTTGTCATAATCGTCGGCGACAGTTATGTCTCGTAAAGACGGTGATGCAAGGTGTGTGCAATGACGTCCGAGTCACGTAGCCCGTCAGAACAAGCCGGGGGTGGGGCCGGGTCGACGGCCAACGAGCGGTCTCCTTTGGCCCTAATTGCACAATAGCTTGCAGCTCGCGAAACGCACTGCGAATTTTACGAAATGCAGCAAATTTGTTAACACCGCCATCTTGAATACAATACGCTAAACACCATAATTGTCAGCCATAATATATCCTTCAATTAATACTTCCAAGTTTAAAACAAGTTTTCCATCTTGTCGTATCCTGAGTTTGTTTTCGGATATGAGCAAACTCAGATAAAAAGTGGAACTCCCAAGCTGGGATAGGATCGCGTTCTGTCACGTAACACAAACTCTCGGAAGTAGACTAGTCACTTCAAAAAAGTTAGGAGCCACAGAATCGATGCGAGAAACGTTTCTCGTATCACGTACGCATCTAAATTCGCAAAACATATGACGAATCCTGCGCCATAGACGTATTACTACTACTATTTTAGCAGAAGGTGTTAAGTATCAGGAAAATACCGATTCTTATTTAATCTGTTTTATTTATAGACGTTGCTAAGGTAAATTTTAATCAAATAGCGCAATGCTGCAGTTTATATGTTTTGTGCCAAATTAAATCCAAAGTTGGTGCACGCTATACCAATTATCACTTCCCTGGATTTAACTTATAAAATAATATGTAGTTTCTTCCATAAATTAATTTCCGAATATTACATCAGATGATTGCGAGCGGTTGCAAAATGGTCGTCATCGGCGCGCATGCTCTTTCGTTTAAATTCACGGAGGTACGACGGGGAATAGTCTCATAACTCACAAATCCTTCATAGAGTGCAGAAGACCTTATTCATTAGTACCTAATGAGTACCAAGTTTCGGATAAAATAACAACTCAATTGAAGTGATCAATATCGTTAACGGTAAGTTCGACAATGAAAACAATTCAATTCAAGATCATCAACAGTGTTCAATGCTTAATAAAACGTGATTTTATAATTCAATAAATCATAATATCATAGTTGCACACGATACTGGCACCGGGTCCCAGCCCAGTGGCTGGCATCGTCAGGGTCCATTAGAGCGCGGTGTTGAGTTACGCGGCTAAATTGTGGAACAACGCGGCTTCATCGTCCAAACGTATCGAGTGTCACGTCTGCACCGCTTGATGGATTGGCAAACTGAATCTATTCGTTATCAACAAACACCTAGATTAAGGCAAGTGCTCCACGTGTTTTATCAAACCTATTGTTCGCGTTCTCAGCTTCAGATAGTGGAAAATTAATTTTAAATAACGTATTATATTCTACCTTTTCAATTTCGTTATGTATAACAATAAATATTTGCGGGAAAGCTACCTAGTCTTTGTTAAGCAATTCAGCTTGTCTGTGATTGAATAACTTGATAACAGTGTGGTGTACAAATGAATTGTCCTAAAATGTTGTTGTTCAATTTAAGCGAGCTGTAGGCAAAGATTTTTGGAGAAAATAATTTTCTCACAGGAGATATTATTTTAATAGCTGCAAATTTTTATGCGCATAACTTTGGTTGGACTTTTAATGGAACTCTCGAAGTCATAGTCATTACTTTGGATGCTATGAATGGCAAGAACCTGAGAAAGCACTTATCAGAGGGAAACTTATTTATATTTAGAACTGCATATAATTTTGTCTAATTTCAAATAACGTGACAATGACATATGTGCTAATCGCAAAATCAGTAAGCTTCCATGGGTTTTCAGGTCAAAAATCAAAATATTTTATTCCACATTAACCTACATAAAACATCAGAAGCTAGGTTCACAGTTACAAGTGTTACAATTAATCGTTTCCTATTCGGAGAAGAGCCGGCAAGAAACTCCACGGTTACTCTTAAAAAGAATGTATATCGAAATTACAGAAAAAAATACTTTATTATAATTATCTTGGTTAATGAAGTCTTCCGAGTTGCGACACATTCGTTGCATATAGATAAGGTTGTGTAATTAATGTGATAAAGATAACACTTCAGAATAAATCATCGAAAATATAAGTATTGAAATAGGAAATAAACCAGGTTTAAATGTGTCGAAGTTCGTTGGCCTGTCCGGGAGCCATTGTTCTTAAAATAAGTTCTGCTGAACTTATTTCATCAATTACACGAAATCGATCAGCATTATTAAAGGTCCCATTTCTTTTGCTTTGGAATCTAGGGCAAGTCTATCTGGATTCTGGAGTATAAGAATTTTCGAAATGGTCTTATCTCCAACTGTAGCGGGGTGGTTTCTTATTCTTACGCATCTTTCCGTGTTTCTTATCAGTTGTTTTATGAATGGGATCAACTATCATGGCTCAAAACATCCCGGCATGTGTATCACTCCTAAGTAAGGTGATAACGCGTTAACCTGTTCGTGATCGGCGCCACTAGATCCACCGGTGGTTCGTGAACTCGATTACAAGTCGCGTGGCTGTCGAATGAACGTACCGGCTATCCTCAAAAAATTATCATCTGTTGGTGTCGCGCGACTGTGTAATGTATGTGTTTAGGTGGGCCGCGTCACGAGTGCGCCGCCGCCGCCGCCGCGCGTATCATTCGTGCTACAGACTTCGACGCTAACGTACACCCCACGCGGCCACCCTACCGCCCCCGACAAACTCGCGCTCCCGATCAGCTGTTCACTGTACATTGATTAACACTCCCGGCGTCTCTCAACATAGACAAACTTGTTTGACAACACATCGTTACACCTATCGCATCATGGTAAGGATCAGTGCGATTTAGTGACTGTGAATAGTGGATAAATAGTGGATATTGTGCTCTCATACTAGTGCCTGTTTACTATTTTGTGATCTAATCTAAAACGGTTATTGTAGCAGAAATCTTTACGCTGATTGAAATGATTGTGGTTCAAACGGTGACATTACGATAAATAAGTAATATCGGACTCTTCGATCGATTTGATTTAATACAAAACTTTTCCATTAACTACGATGACGTCCATATGTTCTATCATTCAGTGCTCACTAAACATTCTGCTTACTTACATAATATTGATTCCTACCTTCATTTTCTGACAATCGATCGTTTCCAAGTAACACATGTGGGTCTGCATAGCCTAGAGTTTATTTATGGTCGTCGTTGTTAGTGAAACTTGGTTATTGCATCGTGTCGTTTTGTATTTTTGTGTCAATGCATTCCCGGAGCGTGTGGCGAGTGCGTTTGCGCTGATGCGCCGTGTCAGTGTGTTGTTTGTGTGAGACCCGCTAATTTTAGCGGTCCCCGTCCCCCGCAGCCGTCAGCTCGGTTACATAAGCGCGCCACCGAGCCGGCCTTGACTCCCGCGCCGCACTTCTCGCTACTCGATTGGCAGACCGATGTGCTGATTCTTCTACTTGATTTAATTTGAACGACCGAGATCTATTAATTACAAAACAACAAAATTGATAACATGCATGTTAAATCATAGCCGCTAACTGCAATTTATTTATTGTGGACCTCCTTGAGTCCTCCAGTAGTCATTGCTTGGAATTTTGTTTGCTTTTCTAACAGCACAGTGGCTACCCGTCTGATGACTTGCGGTTTTAGTACACATTGTTCGAAGCACGTCCGTTGAACGCATGGGGCTATGGTAATTTTATGACCCTTCACGACGCGGTCGCCCGGTACAATATTATATGAGCAGCTCTTATCAATTTATCATACCAAATTTCCACCGCTTATAAGCGTCCCTCTCCTAGCAAAGTGGTTATCGTTATTATAAAATTGGGAATTAATCTAATCTTATCTGTATCACCTTTGACAGAATGACCAAATATTTATCAAGTGTGGTGTCTATTGCATCTGGCATATAAAAACTAAACTCCTGTCAGCCAGTTACCACAAAATTACTCGTTTTATCATCACATACATCTATGTCGGAAGTTAGAGAGAAAAAAATAAGCACTCCATAATATTTTTAACTTAGAATTTTCCACGGTGTCATCTACATTATATTCCAGTACTGTATTGTATTTAAGACAATTGATGTCCAATGAGGCTGATGTGTATAGCGTCACGACTCGACCTCGACCGTGGAGCATGTAATTGTTGAATTGCGTTGCCCATTGAACGGTATCACGGCCAAGGTTACCTGCCGAACAGCTGTTCTCTATTTCTTTCGTGTCCAAATATTTTAGTTGCTCAGCGTTAGAGTTATCGCTATCTTCTTTATCTTGTTTTATTTTAGTATTTTGTGCGTAGCTACAGAATGATAATTTGTTATCATCTGATTGGCTGGGTTTGTAGAAAATGTCTGTAAAGTTAGGTGTTGTGTTCCTTACATTTATCATTAAGGGTGTCTTCACTTTCATTGCTGTTCGACACTCTTTGAAGTATTTTTCCTGCTTCGCCTTGACAAAGTGTCAGTGATTTACAAGAGGTTACAGTCAAGGAACTTGTTTTTATGTCCAATATAATTTAACGACAGCTTCATTAGTTTCAATAAAATATAGTGTGTCTAACACTTGGACCGCTTAGCTATAAATTGATCCAAAACATTGTTACTCTGTGACTGTTATTACCATTTCTAAATTGATTTACATTTGTTTAATAATGTTCAGTGTTGTTGGGGGTTTCCTAAACGATATTATTGTACGACAAACCAGGACTCAAAAATCTCGTATGATTTTAGCTTTGGATGCTGTAATCTAACAATTTTGAACTAGTTTCCATAGTAAGAACCCAGACACATAAAAGAGGTGGTATTTCGTCGGTGTCTGATTGGCATAAGACGGTGAATCTAAAGCCTTATATCGATCGGGATACCTACCTCGTGGTTTCGATGCGCGCGCATCCTTCCCTTCTCGCGCTCCTGGTGAATGGCCGGTCTGGAGAAAACAAGGGGTCTGATTGAGGGGTGCGAGGAGCAAGGTCGTTAGCAAGGCCGCACTTACTACCATATTTTTTTATCTTTCTCTCTCTAACATTGACTAACCACCCTTCTCGCTCGCACAAAATTCGCTTTCAAAAACATTGCGTAAATAAAAGGACCAAATAAAAACACCCTCCAAGCGGTTTCTGTCTGGACTGCGTTATATTGTCTGGTTTCAGACCAAAGACGCAATTTGATATTGTGACGTGATTATGGAGTATACATACTATAACTGTTTGTTTAGTGAAGACAAGATAAACGACCAAAAGTTGCGCAACTCAAAATAAACAAAGCCCTTACTAAAAATAGTGGCGTTGTGCTTCAAGGTGAACGATGTTCGGCTTACTGAATCTTTTTAGCCTTGTTCCTTCACTAATTAGTGCACATTATGTGGAGATATGTGTTATTTTCCATCGCTTGCGTTATTTATATGCATACTTAGTGTCAATGAAAACTTGAACCTTAACGATTGTCAACAATATTTTATCTCATAAGTATATGAGTATCAATATCGGTGTTGATTTTGATATCATTGACGCAAATAGGTCCCACAGGGGCAATCCTTAGGTTATCTGATGATGAGATTACCATTAATTAATCCTAATAATGTTAATCACTGTCGTAATGAAGTGCTAGTTAACAAGATCCAGGGTCAGGGCAATCTTCGGGAAAAGTTTCGTAGACTCACTTCGTGGATACACGAACATTTTCTTCAACCACTTTTTTCCATCAGGTCTCTAGAGAGTCTAGAGAAATTGAGTTTATCCTATTGTTCTTCTTGGTTTTATTATGTCTTACATCCGAGAATTGACTCCCAAATATAAGGTTTGCTACATTGACTCGCTTAGAAAATCTGATCCTATAGGGCAGTTTCCGGTGTCGTAGAGTTTTACTATTTGGTTAAATGATAGAACATGGTTAACAGCGGACAGCCACGGGAAAACATCCTAAAGTAGCAATATTGTTATGGACGCGAATTTTACCACTATAAAATCGTGTATACTAAAGCTTTTGTAACCTATAAAGAAGTAGTGTTTCAACCAAAATATTGTGTACAACATTTTCTCTGTTCTGAATGTTCGGATAGTCTTAAAAGTGCAACAATAAATATTGGCTAGATCCTAATCCTCCAAAATCGTCTCTGCTATTGCTACAATTTGTTACCAATTAAGATGTGAAGTTAAAGCCGTACAGATAATCTAGTCTTGTTCATCTCATAAACAAATGTTTTGGTAGGATCTCGTTATCAGGTATCGCTTCGGTATGGTCAAACGGGAGTCAGCTGTGGGACAGTGCGCACGCGTTCATTTATGACTCTCCTCTCAGTTCTCATTCGGTCTGTGTAGTTTGTTGTGCTAGTAAAAATAATTTTGACATTTTCCTAACGTTGCATACTTAAAGCCTCAAATAGAAAATGTTTATTGTTTGAACGGTTTCTCTTTACTTTGTCAGGTACGAATAAGAATTATTTTTCATCCAACTGCGATGATTTTATTCTCCTTACTTTTTACGTAATTGAACTTTTTGTGTTCGCCTAATACCTTTTCCGTGTTGTCTGACGGATCGTTTTAGTAAAATTCCCTTTTTTATTTTTGTTAGTCAATAATTGATTTTCCCATTTACAATTTTAACGTTTGAATTTATGTTAATTTTATCCTACCGACTCTTTCCTTATATTTTGCGGTTTTGAATCGCGTGGCTATGCAGAAACTAATCATCGTAGCTGTACGGTATTTATTCCAATTGACATACACTAGTCTAGACGTGAAACAAATTAGTGTTTATCCATCTGTACCATAACGTGTGACATCGAGCTCGCATATACTGTGGATATAGACCTACATCAACCTTGAATATTGTTGACTGATTACGCGCTATTGTATATCTTACACCGCGACGTCAATATGTTCTAACTAGTGTTTCTATGTAGCGCGCTATTCACACTTCCCGCGTCTTCACACACGACGTACACAAAACCGATTAACACTGGAATGTTTGATTCTCTCTTGACTAATGACCGTGCAGTTTACATTATAGTCCATTATAAGGAGGCACTTGTATGACGTACATCAGATTTATGTGCTGACGTGTTGGCGGTAGACCATGACACCTGACTTGATGGTATATACCATCCCGCCCATTGGGGCATCATGTTATCATGTTTTGTTGTTTTCACAGTGGCATCGAGTGCAAAGATGAGGTGTTCGCCGCACACCAGGTGCAGCACGCCGATTTGAAACCTGTGCTGGCCCCAGCGGCGCCCCTGCCCGCACCTGTCCTGCCGGCCCTCTCGGCTGACCCTTCAGCCAACGGCGCCATAGTCGAATTCATAGCGCCCGAAGAGAAACGCCCTATTCCTGTCACAGAGCTTATATTCGCTCCGCGAAAGAAAGAAATGAACAAAGGCTTTCTCATGTTCTCCCAAGACGAGGGACTTACAAGTGAGTGGCACTCCAACTTCCACAGCTTAGGTATCAGTTGTTGCTTTATTGGAACTATATCTATATGTGACAAGGATTCCTTCCTTTAATATAATGTCGGTGTTGTTTACAGTGCTTAAAGACGAGCCGGAAGATCTGACACACTTGGCACCCACCGCTGGCGATGCTTGTATACCTCTTGAGAATAGTCCATTCGACATGTTCGACGAATTCATTCTGAGCGACAACTACTGCAGTCTTCTGGGAGATGATTTGGCTAACGGATCACCAGTAGACTCCTTAACGCCAGATTCGTTGTTGTTGTCTTCGCCTGAACCACAGGTAACCATCCATATAGTTGAACACTTCGCTTTTCTTATTGCTTTAATCTTCTTCGCAGTTCTAACAATAAATATGTTTTCAGGAAAACGAATCGTCATGCGAACAGTCCTCGTTATTAACAGAGCTGTCATTGGACGCGTTCGATAGTAACAGGTCAGATAATGACATTGATGATGGCAACTCTCCGTTTATACCGGCGAGTGATGAACTGCCAGTGTTGGAACCGGCGGTGATGTGGGGGGCCTTGCCCGACAGCGTCAGCATGGCACGGCCACATCCCACAGAAATGCAGACCACATCACCGGCGCCCGCGTTACAACGCCTATTGACGGCTACCACCACGGGACCACCGCCACAGGATCTCATAACCAATATATACTCTGATCAAGGTATTAAACACGTCAAGTAGTATATAATTGACATTAGCTGCAGTCTTTCTTGACTTTATTACAACAGAATCATTGCCAACAGGTCTAATACCAAGCAGAAGTGTTGCATCATGGGACACGGGTGTCAAAAGAGTAATGAAGCAGGAGCAGGAGCCCTGTGCGAAGCGTATAAAACGTAGCCCGTCCCCGGTCCAGTCGACGACGCCGGCGCAGTCTTCAAGCGTCCTCATGAACCTCCTGGTGAGCGGCTGTGACGTCGATGCCGGCTACATCTGCATGGTGACATGCCGGCCACGACACAAAGCAAAAGCCTGAGGCTATCACCTCAACTACTCAAAATAAACTGTGATAACGCGCGTCCAGTGTTCAAACTATACGCTACAAAACCAGTGCTATCTCACAGAACTTTACTCTGGTCTAATATGAATTAATGTTAATAGAGTGCCGTCGATACTTGTGATATTACCGTATACATGTACCAGTATCCGACTGAAAGTCGCATTGAAATGGAAGTCCTACGAGACAATAAGCGTCGGCACGAGCCAGATTAAAGTGTAAGGCAGGGCTATAACGTGAGGCGACCAGTCGAGGGGACTTAGTACCAGGGCTGGTTAGTTTAGTTAATCTTCCACGGTCTTGCAATCTCGTGCTAGCGCCTCAAGGCGTACCAGAATTAGTTTTAGATGTCTAGGTATAGTGTACCTACGCTTTAGTTTTAATTGTGTATATTTGAAGCAATCGATTGTTGAGTTTAGTGGTTAAGTTGATCGTGCATATCGTGTTGGTTATGTGAAGTATCGGTATCGTTCCTAGGTTACTTAGTTACCGCGAGAGCTCGCCGCGCACTCCGTCTTATGTTCATAGCCGTAGCTGGAACCGAGTCAATATTAATAGTTTTAATATCAACCCTGTACACAGAGGTTATCGCTATTTATTCGTTACTGTAAGTTATGTTAGTCGTACAACTAATCTTATTTTCACACCGATGTAGAGTTAGTTCGACTTTAGTCAGATCATGTTTTAGAAGTATTGTTCCGATCGTTATTTTATTCAGAGTTTATTGTAGTGCGTTGTTGTCCCAGGCTGTTGTGCGAAGCGACGGTCGATGTCTCAACAGTTTCCACTGCCAAATGATACAAAGTACAACTTAGAACAAAATGTAGTTGTGTTGTGTTACGGTTTATGTTCGTCTCTTATACGGAACGTTTGGATGCCTTTACATTTATAGTGAGCATGTATTTATGAAACGAGTCATTCAACGATGATCTAAGAATATTATATAAGCAATCATAAGATACTCGAAATTCAGATTAAACTGTGCTTGGCAGTGTCATCGCAGTATGAATAATAATCAAAATTTTAAAAGACGTAAACATAGATATCACAATTCGTCGTTGTTATTTTAATATATTTATAGTGTGTATATGGATGAAGTGTAACTAGAGGAATATATGATTATTTATGAGAGAATATATAATTATTTATTTTTCTGATGAGAAATAAATATTGTGACGTTGACAGAAAATATCTAAAAATAAAAGAGACAAAAAATAGTTCTGGTTAAAAAGGTGCATGTTGATTTTTTATTACCCTATGTCCTATCCTTGAACTCCTTATCGAGTATTGGCTTTAGACTATGACCCAAGTTATATGAAAAAGGTGAATTTAAAATTCACTGTTCTTGACTACGACAAAACAGAATTCTGTTAAAGCAAGGTATTTATTTGAACATTTGAACAAATACCGATAAAATCTATGAAATTATGCAAACTATACAACAGAAAAAATGTGCAAACAACAGATATTTGCAGACTTTTGACGCTGGATCAATGTGAACCAGCGTCAAAAGTCTGCAAATATCTGTTTTCAGCATTCTGAGTTTACTGGCCATGTCAAACTTTTTTGTTAATATTTTATGCAATGGTGGTGTAAAATACCTATGTGATATTTGTTCAGGCACATTTTAGTAACGTTGGCTGCTTGTTTTGATACCATCCACACGGCACGGCATATGCCCAGACTTTAAAACAAACATGCGAAGGGAAGCATTCGTTTCGACACTAAAGCTGAAAGCTACTAATTTCTGAATATATTTTTAGCACAAAGCATATATAATTACATGACAGCTGCCAACCCGCACTGGGCCCGCGTGGTGGATTACGGCCCACTCCCTCTCACCGAGAGGAATCCTGTATCCCAGCAGTGGGAACATTAAAGGCTGATTATGCTACATAACTAAACATAGACATGCTAGTTTGTTACAAATTAATTAATGGGTCTGGTCTTGACCACGACCCGACCTCGCTATAATAATAATAATTTAATAATAATAATTTATTTAATAAAAACGTTTACAAAAGGTGTACAATTAGCCAAGATTGGCAAATTTCCCATACAATTATAGTGCCTTAAAGTAAACTACAACTAAAATATTTTATTTTTTATTACGGGTGCAAGTAATGATGGTTCGGAATTCGAGTGTTAGGCGCTACCGATGAATAAGGTCTACGATGGAATGAGGATACCTAGAAATAAAATGAATTGATTACAGTACTGACTGTCTGTGTACGAAAATAAATTAACATATAAAAAAGAGAATTACACATAAGTACATAAGTGACCGAATAAAGTTCGGAAAAAAACAGGTTTTGGACACGTTTCCGACACGAGTTTGTCATTACAAATCCAGTATTCTGATTATACGATCGTCTCTTGTCTCTATATGTAACCGGTTTATCAAAATATAATTATAGTTAGATATGTAGCCAAAGTCCGTATTAGGAGGTAGACAAAAATCCTATTTTTACAGACAATAGGATGGCTTTGATCGACAAAGATAGATTGATAATAGCGCCAGTGATGGAGCATGTGATCTACACATAGTTCTTACTCTTCCTCAAACCGCTAAGTTGTTTTTCATCACCTCCGTACATCGTTGCCAAAAAACGAGTTACCCAAACATCAGCCCAACAGAAGTATTAATAGGGCCCTCATTTCTCTGCTGGCTCGGGAATTTAATACTAGCAAATACGTATAACTTTCAAGTTAAATTGTTACTGGAAAACTTTTTTCGCCCGACGAAATTGTTTGTGGAAGTCTTTAGGGCAATAACTAAAAGAAAAAATCCCTTCTAAGCCGTCCTTTTGAGCCTTATGTGCGTCCGGAGATAGCATTCCACTATAAAACGGGTGTTGGCTTGGGTATCTCGTTATTTTCTTTTTCTTCCATTCGCGTCTAAAACTTTCCCTAAGAACTCGGACTTTGGCCACTGTAGAGCGTCATAGATACTGCAGATAGGGGTTAGAAACTTTGCTTCGGTCTTTGCATGATAGATATATGAAATGTTATGATCCAAAGTTTACTGTTGGTAACTGGAGATTAACCCTGAATTATCTCGCAGTCTATAAATGAAACGTGGCAAGAAACTAGTTAATATTTGATCTCATGCTCGACCTCAGGAAGGGATAGTAAGAAGATCCCAAGTGATACTGTAGGCTCAACAATGTAACGGATGCTGCAATTATGACAAGTCAGGTTTAATCTCCGATTTACCCACATACGATGATCGTGTGGCTGATTGAAACTAATGATACGACTTAGTTGTTCACTTTAGAAGTTTAGATTTGCTAACAAAGTATCTTTATAGTCGTGCATTTTTATTAAACGGACGCTAAAGTGGCCGTTAATATCCATTTAGGGCTGATATTTCCAACGCCAGATAATTTTATCGGAGGAATAATTTTGAATTTTTGACAGTTCTTCCATATAAAAACTGTCAGGCGTCAATCAGCCCTTAGAAAAATTACTGGACAGTGTTTTTTTATTATATTAACTGCAAATTAGTTGTTTATAATTTTATAGATCTGTCTGAAAAGTTAGCAAAGAAAAACATAAAAAGTTGCTGTGCGGAAAATCGTCATTCGGCCTTTTCCATCAAACTTATTTTTCTTTCGCGTTTAATTTTTTTCGACGTTGAGTGCACAGTAATAATAAAAGTCGATTTTAGTACATAGCTGCGTTGTTTGGTGTTAAATCTAACATTAGTAAGTCGGGAAATAAAAACTAATGGAACATTTTTATGATGTCAGTATTTTAGTACACGAACAAAAAAAAGTATGAAAGTTGAAGCCAAAATACACGCGATCGATCTGATACCATCCTGACATTTAAAATACCTATGTATTGCCGAAGAAGTACTAGATTAAATATTCATAAAAGTAGGGTAGTAACTAGATAAAAACATACATGCTGAAGCATAATCAGCCTATATTGTTCCCACTGCTGGGACACAGGCCGTAATCCACCACTCGAACCCAGTCAGTGGTGTGCATTGCATAAAGGCATATAAGCAGTGCCTACCTCGATAAATCACCATAAGCCTGTCAATTAGATTTTAGTGTGTGTGCCTCACAATAAAGAAACTCACTAAATTATCATATCAAACAAAAAACAAAATCTTCATACAAACACGCGCAGCAGTAGGTAGTCGCCAGACGGCCTACTCGGCCCCCGTAGGTACTATTCGCACATTGTCATTGGTGTTTTTTTTTTCAAGATACGGCGAAATTAAATTCCTGCCTACCTATTCTGAAAACCAATGCACGCCACTTTTTGTTCCTCACGATGTTTTCCTTCCCCCTTTTGAGAGCAGTGGTGATGAAATAACTTAGGTAGGTACAAAAAGTAAAGCGCCTATCAGGGTTCGAACGCACAACCTACGTGTACTTAAATAAACTACATAGATACCTACAACTAAAATGTCTATTCTAAACTACGGCAGACATTCGATAGTAGGAATTCTTGATTAAAGTATAATAATGATTTAAAAAAAAGATTTCACGAATCATGTGAAGCTAGGTCACGTCATCAATATGTCCTTTCAAATTAATGACACTGCAATAAATACCCCTCATCAACATTAGATCAGAAGAACAAGGGACAGAGTAACAATAAATTCAACCAGCCAATCAGCCACGAGCCCGCATTCAACACGTTTATTAAAATTACAGAGAACTCAGTAGCATGCATTATAATGTTAGTGGGTTATTATTACTATCGATCAACCGTTGACGCTACTTCAACCGCAATGCACCACACAACGGCTCGTCACCATCAAATTATATTAAAACACTTTAAATTAGGCCGACATGCAATGTGAAAGTAGTCAGCTGGCTAGGCGCAGTAAAAGTTTTATTGATTGAAGTCTGCGATACCACCGTAAGCATGAGATTTAAGAGCGACAACAAATATGGAACGTCTCTGCATGTATTTCGTTGTCATCCGAACAAAATTATCTAGTCTATCGCCCTAACATTTGTCAAATACGCGACAAATGTTAGGGCGGCAGTACGATATGTCGACCATCAGTGGTGCGACATCACATCAGTTTGAAGTACGTAAATGCGACTGCTTGTTTTCTCGACAAACGAGAAGACGATGGAACTTTTGATCGACGAACGATAGCGCGACACAACTTTCGCTCCACGAACTAAGGCGCCATAAACGTTTCTATATTTTGTTGCAACTTTTCGGGGCCTGTGCTGACAGGCCACCGCGTCTGCCAAGTACTAACAAGTACCCTTTATCTCAATATTCAAGTATACAGGTTAAACACACAACAGTGGCGTTGTGCAAACTAATTTCAGCTTTAATAGCGATGCAAGCGAATAAATGGCTCATATCCGCAAAAATAACCGCGCATTGTCTAAAATAATTAGTATCACCTACCCTAAATCTTTGTGGAAACACATCTATTTAACAAGCACTTAGATTCTCACAGCATTAAGATTTAAGATCTAGCTCCATTCTACCTCATAAATTATGCCATGTGTGTGCGAGATCTATAAATACGTCATCAGCATATTCTATCTACATATTCACGTGGTCGGAAAACACAAATTACTCTCCGTGTATACAAGCGTAATGTTTGCATAACAATGGCGGATTGTCCAAATTCTGCTCAGCTTCCAAGATTATGTAAATGTTAAGTGGGACATTTATTACGGCTGAGAATGCTTCAATGTCAAGGCTGAAGCTGATACTCGATCCTTCTTTTTACTTTGTAACGTGCACCTTTTTACGGAACTTCTTTTTGTGTTTTTTGCAGGGATTGTCCGATGATTTTTCTGTTTGAATATTATGTCTCTTTGTAGGAAAATTTACTTCCACCCATGTGTGTTTGCTGTAGTAAGGAAATACTTCTGATCACTAATATATTATTGTATGTGTTTACAGGACCTGCAGCAACAACTACCACAACTTAATCCCCAAATTCAACTGGTCAGGAACCCACAGACGATACCGCAGAACACAAATATTAATAACATCCCTTTGCCTGTAATAAACTTATTGCAAGGGATGCCTACCAAGCAACAAATGATACGTAACAACAATACTAATATGACCGCTATGCGCACGAATATTAGCAGCCCTATGTCCCCACTGAGCCTTAACGTCAGCCCCATGTATTCCCTACCATCAAGTCCAAACAGCTACACCCACAGCCCGGCAATGAGCCCAGCACAGCGGGTAATGAGCCCATACTCCACTCCACAATCCCTATCACCCGTTGGTAAGTTCCAACAGTACAGTCCAGCCAGCAGATTGATGTCTCCAGTCGGCGTGATGAAGGGCTGCGACCCATATCTGTCGAACAAGATGCAGCCGAGCCCAGGCTTTCTCCAGACTCCGGAGATCATGCTCGAGTCCAACGGCCAGCTGAACACGACAGACTTCTGGTCCGAAGCCGACATGCTGCAGAACACCAGCGACCTCCTGACAGCATTAGACGATGTTAAGCTAGTTTAGCCTTTAAGTAAACCGTCGCGTGTGAAGACGTGATTGTAGAGGAGTGATTTCTATATTTCCCTTGGAACAGTTGTGGATTGATTGAATACTGACATTCAAGCTCAGCAATACATTTTAGAATTCAGTTTTTCGCACAAACATTCCAATAGAAATGTTGTTTCAGTTAAAGCTCTTTTAGAAATCACTGGAATGAATGCAGGGTCGCAAAGGGTGAAAAACAATACAAGTCAAAGGGATTCCACGCGATATTTTGTTGTACCCGTCACAAGTGCTTCGATCATTTGAAAAAAAAAAATGTTGGTAAAACCCCTACTTTTCATGTACCTACACACGGCTACACATCAAGCTATACATTTCCAGTTTTAGCTGACCTTGCATTGTATAGGGTTTTCGTACAATCAGAAGTCAGCTTATACTGGTTATGTATAGCTTGATGTGTAGCCGTGCGTACAGACAAGAGTTGTTATTAACTTTGTAAATTTGATTTAGTATGCGTGGAATCCTCGGTAATGCAACGATGTGACTTAGGCCCGGTTTTTTAGATCCGTAGTTAAACTCAACAAAAATGTGTTTTTTGATCAATGTTTAGTTTATCTAATGATATAATATCATTGCTAATGGTCAAATAATTAACTATTAGTTAAACAAAAAATAAACATTTGACAATCTAAAAATTGATCAAAAGAGACATTTTGCAAAAATTTAACCTTTAGTTACTATTTTTGTTGACTATTGGTTGAATTTAACTACGGATCATTAAACCGGTGCTTAGATGGTAACAGATATTCTATATTGTGTACGACATTTGGATGCCTACTATGTATTTTGTATGTCTCTAGATATGTTTGTTGAACGTTTGAGTGGCTGCTTCATAGTTTTAGTCTAACTACAACTATGAAACGTTTGCGATGAGAAACCAAGGCAGAATTAAATGCGACCTGTATGTGATTGATGTCGATAAATTTTAAAACAGAAATGATTATGAGTTTTTGATAAGAAAATTTTGTACTAATTTGTATTATGAAAACGTCTAAAAATGTATATTTCATTAACACTTCGTTGTTATAGTTTATTTCTGTCTTGTTTTGGTTTGTACTAGGTGGTACACACGGCGATTCATCAAGCTATCAATTTCCAGTTTTAGCTGACGTCGCATTTTACAGGTTTTTTGTACAGTCAGAAATCAGCTTATACTGGTTATAATAGCTTGTTCTGTAGCCGTGCGTACGTACAGACCGGCATATCAAGCTACCCGAAACTGTCAAATTTTCCCAATCAACCATGAACCTAATGCTTTAGCGATAAAGTTGAAAATCTATTAAAAAAAATTGACAGCGTATCTTGATGTGCTTGCGTCTGTACATTATGTATTTGTAAAAGCAAGTTGGATTACGGTATTCGATATAGTTTCATATAATTTTGTATTAATCGGCATGGTATTTCATTAATAATCATTTAAAATAAACAATTCTCAAAGGAGTATCGACGATAAAGTAAAGTGAAGATGCTATGTAAGTGTTAATTTATATTTTATGATCAAATCGTATACTCATTTAGAAATTAAGGGATCATAATCTTATATACTTGTCTTTTTTTTCAGTTTCGCCTTGTATCATTCAACAAACGTACTATTTATTTATTCTCTATCACTGCCTATATTGTGTCACAGTTAAGATACGTCATATCTTCCGCTTCCGGTCTATTCAGGAAAATCTCACCGTGAAAACTTAGGTGAAGTTAGATTGAAGTGAGCTGTCATTCCACCTAATGCAAGGTATTGACACTATTGACAGCTGACTTCACCTAAGTTTTCACGGTGAGATTTTTACAGGGTCGGTTGATGATTTTCGATAGGTGCCTAGTGGTCCACGCACACTCGAATAATTGTATTTTTATCTTTGTTTTATGACAATTAAAGTAAGTGACAATTATTAGCAGTGCCATATTTTTTGTCAGAAAAATATTCTTTGAAGAAAACTCTCTCACAATATTAGTTTTAAAAGTCATGTATTAAAATTAATTGCATTGACAGGACTGTTGCTTCTATAGCATGTTTTAACTGACGAAAAATAGAGTAAGGCTGATAGATGAACAGTTTTCCCCTGCGTCCTATTCAAAAGCGATCGTCGCATTCATATGTCACTTTTTGTGCGGAAAATCGGAAAGCGCCCTCTATCGGCATAACCACGTGTTCTGGTTCACCGAACAAAAAGTGACGCCTGAACGCGACGATCGCTTTTGAATAGCACGCGGCTTTCCTCTAGAGTCTAGACAGTTAATTTCAAGTACCTAATGTTTGGTAGACAAGCTCTTGTGTAAAACATTTGTAGCAAACTTCTCGTTTGCATTGCATTACATGCCGAGGTACATGTTAAGTACAATCAGTAAACCCTCTATCATATGAATTAATGCAATTATTTTCGTTATAATTTAAATCTCGATAGATTATTTACACATTATTTAGATTAAAGTAAAATTAGGACGGGATTGTTATACATCAATTTTTGATCCAATTAAATTAGATTTTTATCATAGAGAAATATAGAATTTCTACAAAATAAATAAGTTTATAAATGTAGAAAATAATGTTTTATGTTAATTGTTAACCCAATATATTACCATATTGTTTTGACCATATTTTAGTTTTAGTAATTCTAGTTAGTATGTACGATTTCGTTTTTAAGAGTAATCTCTAATGTAAGAACTTACCTACTGCCAATTTTCATAATATGTTTGCATATTATTTGTGTTGTTTCTGTAAAATATATTTCCCTTTCAATCAATGTGCCATAGAATTTGTAAAGTATTTACAGATTCTTTAGCTGTTTCTTCATATATATTATTATATACGTCCAAATCATTTCGTAAACCATTCAAAGCAATTTATAAAAACGATATAAAAGAAAAATTAATTGTAAATATAAATCAAATTGTTTTATATATTTAGAGAATAAATTTCTGTCATTTTATTCTTGTTTCAATTATAAATACCTGGGTATTTAAGGGACACAACACTTCCCCCTTATTAATAAAGACGGAGTGAAGTAATTAATTACCAACTTAAACCTCGAAAAATGGATGATTACTTCTCTGAATGAAGTTATAGGTACTAGTTGTGACTTTACTCCGAGTTTATCTTTATGGGATTAAATAATACCATAACAACACATTGCGGGATACGAAACGCCCCCAGACGTAATAACAATGAAACTTCTATTGTCTCCTTCAGTGCCCTTCATTGGGTTACGTCTCTGAAGGCCAATTCCCGTAATTAAATACGTTCAAAATCTAGTCGCAATCACATCTCGGCGACAATCTATGTCAAAAATGTAAGGAAATTAGAGGTATTTTTGACAGATTGAGATAGATCAGACTGAACGTTCTTAAAATTACGAGAATTGCCCCTCGGATATCTTAGCATTAATATAGTACTGAAAACAGCCACTATATGTTTGCTAGAACTAAAACAATGCAAGAACAGCATCCTATACATTCACAACGAAACAGGCTGCACCAAGGGCTACAATAGACAAAACTGCAAATAGGTGTTATCAATATTTGGCAAGGACGTCCTACGCCTTTATGAGCGAAGAGGGGTTATATTATATTGGACTCAGTTACAGTTAGCAGATAAGGAGTAGGAAACATAATATGATAAGAAGGCTACCCGACTTTAACCGCATCGCCCTATACCCTACGGGCCCAACTTTTATCACAATTTGTTTTGTTACAACGAAAGCTACCCTATTCTGAAATCAAACTCAAGATGTCGGCGGCTGCCGTTCTCCCTGCCACTGGGCGGAAATTAATTCGTAAGTATTGAGAAAATATAGAAGGTAAAATACAGTTTGGTGAGTCTGATAAGTAATTATGTAACAGCTGGTGAACAGCTAGGTAAACACGACGACCTATTAAGCTATACCTACATTTCCAGTTTTAACTAAACTCGCATTGTATTCGTTTTTCATATTAAAATCAAAAGTCATTTATTCAAATCAGTACTTTTTAAAAGTCAAAGTTACATAGACAGTCCCCCAAAATGCCCGCCCTTCACGTACTACGATGAAAAGTTAGATTTTACTGGAAATGTACAGCTTGATCTGTCGTCCTGCGTACCTACTACCATGATAACATGACCAAGCACACTGCACAGGCATTTGCTTTCAAGTCTAAGAGGCGACGAATAGTAGGAGAGTACGAGAGTCATCGACCTACGGATACCTAACTATGAGTTAACAGGTCACAGCAAAACTGTTGATGCGGGGTTAGAGCACCGCGTAGTTATAAGCAGAACTTCCATAGAAAATAAAAGATGAAGGAAACCAATCAGTTGGGTTAATTAGCAAAGCAGATAATGGCAATGGCCCAAAAAGACTGCGCTGAAAGACATTTACCTATTGGTAGTTGTGCATTGTTTGCCCTCAATTCTAAAGCTTACAAAACAAGCCGTAAAGCCCACAAACGATTGATAGTTATCTATGTCAATCGATATGTTTAGTAGTAGAAAATAAGGCCATTATTGTTATGAGGGGCGATTTGCTAGATTATTGCTTATTATGGCCATAGTTTAATGAGGATACATTTAACGCCATCTATTTTTTCACCAAGGAACTAATACAACTCTAAAATCTATGGTAGTAACAAGTTATTTTAACAGATGTCGCTGTCGGATTTCTACACATAAAAATTACATAAATAAAAATAAACCATTATATAAATAGAACAAAAATGTAGTTTTCCTGGCCAGGCAAAAGCCAATTAAAAATCTTGACTATTTTCATTTTTCTGTCAAACCTCTGCGTGAACTGAGTATTTTTTTATCTGTATTAGAAATTACAAAAAGCAAAATGACAGACCACCCCGGTATCCTACAGTACTTTTTGCAGACCACGTAAGAAATTCTACACGGAAGACGAGGCGGTATGGTCGAGAGACTTTAGCCGGCCCATTGGGCGAAAAAAAAAAAAAGAAAAGCGAAATGACAGTAAACGTCATTTTTAATTCATTGACCAAGTCGGTCGAATTGAATAAAGTTATTTTGTGCGCGATTTCAATAATTCAGTGTAAATGGAAAATACTAGTGTCTTGATTTTTGGAAGAAGAAGCTGAAGTGTGGTTCTTGTGTTTCTTATTTGTGTTCGAGTGTAATTAAGTGACACTAATGGCTTCTACACCAAAACAAGTTAACGGCAACGGCAAACCGTCGAATAGTAACGGCTCCCTGGGAAAGCGGAAGAAATCTCGTGGGAGCAGAGGTTCGTACCTGTCGAAATGGTTGGACAAGACAATGCACCACATCCAGGAGTCGACGCCTAGCATGGACACGTATGATACATACGTGAATCCGAATGTGAACTATGCGATGGGTAGTTCTCAGTTCGCACCGGGCTTTGATCCTTACAGGCATATGTACGGCTGTGCACCTGAGCCGATGTCTCTGCCCACGCTGCCTAGTTACTGCAACCCACCTATGATGCCATACTACGGGCCTGAATATCGTTATGTGCAGAGTGTAAACAAAAGCATCCAGGTGCAGAGGCCTAGACTGCGGCGCCGGAGTGAGAACAAGGCTGAGGAGGTGACGAGCACCCCTCGACACGGAACGCCGACACACTCACATAACATCAATTATTTGCAACCAAAGAATTTGACTGACAGCCAGGACTTTGCTAGCTTGCCACCAATAGTGACATCAGTTGGTGACACAAACTCCAACAGTGAGATGAACCTGAATGACAAGGATGAAGGTAGTAATGCAAGGAGGTTCAGTGACCCCTGTGTGAGAGGCCTGCCGGATGTAGCCAGGCCTACTAATGGAGATGTGGAGTCAGGATCAGAAGACAGTTCAGACATGTCTGGAAGTCAGGTTGGCAGCAGACTCCTGACATGTCTGCTTGACCAAATAACTTCCCTGAAAATGGCTAATGAAAGACTGAATAAAGATTTAATGGACACCAAAGGTAAGGATGATAAACCTATTTTCAACCCTTCCAAGTAACAAGCATTTTGTTGAGCTTTTTATATCTGTGTCTGTCTGTCTGTTTCAAGCTGTGTTTTTTAATTGTGATTTTGCAATACATAATACATAACATAGCATTATTTTCTTTATAATTTTTGTAGTTCTATATGAGCATATCATCATCATCATTCTCCTGCCCTTATCCCAAATTATTTGGGGTCGGCGCAACATGTCTTTTTCTTCCAACATGTCTTTTTCTTCCAAACTCCTCTATTAGCCGCCATCTCGACAGTCACCCTAATCAATAATTGTGTCCCTAGTTCCTTTATCTGTAAGACAATACTATATCTACATTATAATAAGTTCCCTAAATTGTAAATAGCCTTAAGCATTAAATCTGCATAATATGTAACCTTCCCAACTTTTTGGTAAACCAGCCCACGATACAAGCATAAGGTCATCCTTTCAAACTAGTAGGTACACCTACATTTTAATCACCCACACTTAATGCATAATGTTCCAAGGACATGAGACATGCTTTAAACGTGTACTTCATACAAATGTCACTGTTTAACTTAATCTGTGGCTTTTAATAAGTTAATAGCACTTTTTGAAGACTTCATCATCTGCCTAATCATTTTTCAACTATGTTGATGTCGGCTTTCAGTCGTAGCTGATGGCAGCTAGCTGTTTACCAGTTGTTTTACATGGGCGTCTGCCTTTTGTGACCTGCCTAATCTTAGTAATAAATCAGAAGTCATTGTTACAAATTGAGGCTTGAAAATTGAGTCGAATCTCAAACCAGTGAAAGAAAATATTGTGAGGAAACCAACATGTCCTAGAACCCAAAATTCGAAGACATGTGTGTAAATCATACATCTACCAACGGCCCACTCCCTCTCACCCGGAGGAGGACAGTGTCCCAGCGGTGGGAACATTGTAGGCTGTTTATGAGGCTTGAAATCATCACTTTCTGAATGTCAAAAGTTGCAAAAGATAGCCCTTAAAATGCCCACCCTGCTACCCTGTGTTCATGCTGAGAGAGAAAAAATTGTGCATGTAAAATCAAGGGATGTAATAAATGTCTGTTTAATTTTTTATCTAGACAATAGTTATTTAATTTTCAATAAGTTACTAAACCACATTGTTAATCTAAGACATAGTTTCTAGCTGTCCTATTCTCAACTTGCATATTGTATTATACTAAGTTGACCATTGTAATATATTTACAGTTTTCAAGTCCATTGTCTTACACCTAGGCTACATCACCAGAGGATGTTAGTATTCAGTGTCTTAATTAAAACTATGGCATGGCAATCTAGTTAGTATTATGAGAATATTACTCTTGTCTATACCACAGACACTGCCAATTAGTATTTTCTTGACTTCATACATACCATACATACACACAAACTCATGCCTTCTACCCATGGGAGTAGGCAGGTGGGAAACTACAGAACACCACCTGATACTATCATCATCATCCTTCACAGCCTGACATCATCTACTGCTGGGCAATCGCCTCTCTTTTCTTGTGCCAAAGACCAGGCTCCTGTGCCAGCCTCATCCAGGTTTTGCTCGCGATGGCAACAATTACGTTTGCCAATCTCGCCGCCGGACGACCGACATCTCGTCTCCCAATCCTTGGACACTCTGTCACAGCCTTATTCCCCCTGTCATCACTGCACCTTGGCAGGTGTCTAGTTGCTACTGTAGTATGGCGAGATTCCTTGACTTCAATCAACAGTAAATGCTGTTTTCAAAATTTTATGCCCGTAGGGCTGGTTTCAGCATCAGTACAATTATCTATACTGCATTCAAGGCTGTCAGTGGTAAGATTCCCCAACCTTGATGACACTGACAGCTCTTGAACATGGTTTGGATGTACTAATCCCGCATTGGTAAAATTCTCCCTTAGTGTCCACCATTTTGTGGCTTCTTGTCCCAATAATGTAACATTAACTAGAAGAACCTGATCCAAGCATGATAGAGTCTTCATTGATGACTTATTCAGATACTTATTTTAAGGACAAAATGAGTGCCGTATGCTTCATAAAATGTGGGTTGTTTATTATCTAGAGCAGACTGTTTTTCCTGTGAACTGAGTTCAAACTAATTGTCAAATAGAATAAAATGTTATACTAGTTTTCCATAAAGACGCCTTTTTCGTATTTTGTGCATTCCTTCAAACACTTTGTACCACTGATAACACTGACTAATTATTTACATTTTATCATATTGACAATGATACTTCAAAAGTAAAGTGAGTTTCTTGCCATTCTTCTCTATATAAACCTACTAGTCATCATTCATCATTGTGATTCAACCCCTTGACAATTCAAAAGTGCCTGTAATTGGTTTAATTGAAATAAATGCTTTGAGTTTGTGTTTAGTTAAAAAAGACCCAAAAAGGACCCTTTACCTTGAGTTTGACAAAATGCAAGGTTGCCTGGAAGAGATTGCAGAAAGCGATAAGGCAGCCCATTGTATGTTTTGTAGTAACTATCGTATTTTTTGTAATGTATTTTCTGGTGAACAGACACCAGCAGGTCAACCTACCGGAAACTGTCAAAATATTTTCCTCAATCAACCTTGAACCTTAATGCTTTAGCGTTAAAGTTGAAAATCTATTAAAGAAATTTGACAGATTGTAGTGGCATTATGTGCTGGCATCTGTACAGTGTAGTAAATTAATAAAATATCTTTAACCCTCCTCATTATTGCTCACAGGTAAATATCATAAACCAACCACATTAACATCCATAATGTTTTTGTCTCAACATACTTATCAAGAACAGTTAGCAGGCTGTTTTTTACTGTAATTAGCGATTACAATGCGCTCATTAATATTCATTTATATTTTCCTTTACTGCAATTATAACTTGTTTACATTTACAGTTGAGCTGGAGAACTTGCGACAACACAATGCCATATTGAAGGGGTCCAGTTCTAGTATGGGAGCTACTCCAAATCACTCCCTTAATGATAATGGTAAGTCATTAAATTCCATTATTAATCACCTTTTGTGTAGAACGATTTAGTTGCTTGAAACTTGTTTAAGGTATTGAGCTGATGTAAGTACAGGGACATGAGTTATTTTGACTTTGTCTCTGGGCTGCAATGACTCTTATATTACAGAGGTCTCGAAGGGAGGGGTGAGCCCTTGCCATCAGATGGGCTTGTTTACCAATAAATGTCTTAAAAATATAGATTTGATATAATTTTTTATTAAGGACTAGCTGCGCCCGTCGGTTTCACCGCATACGTTTCGATCCGTGGGAATTTTAGGATAAAAGTATCCTTTGTCGTTTACCGAAAGGATAAACCAAGATACTGCCACATGACTTTTAAAAGGCCCTAAAAATAATTAAATATATGTGACTGCATTTTCTACATTTTTAGAAAAAAAATGTTTGACTAACATGATTAAGCGAAAGAGTCGTAGAGGCGAGAATTTAATGCTTATCAATGAACAAACAGATATTGACATATTCTTTACGTCTTTCATTCATTCAATTATATGGTAATGTATGAGAACAAGAGTCATTATAAGTTGTTGACTCAACTAGTTTGAATGGACAGCTTAGTCATTATTTCTGACTCAGAATCGTAGAATCCATCACTTACTTCCACCTTATACCTTTGATCTATATTTTTGACAGTCAAGTTCAAGGTTGAACGGTTTTAAGGGTTGAGCTAAAACATGAGCATGGCATTGCGTGTTTCAAAGACGAGACCCATAAATACCGGCCATACTAATCTGTTTGTTTTCGTTTGTTCGGATTAAATTTTTGATCGGCATTAAAAAAAAAAAATCGGTACCATCCCTGTAGATATAAGTAGGTATATGATGATCAAGTTCTTAAGTATACGGTAAGTGATTGCTTTATTTTATTTGTTGAATCTTTTTTAAACTAATAGGTATTATAAAGGAAAGGTTTTAATTTTTGTACGATTGTTTCTTACGCTTTCACGCTGAAACGACTGAACGGATTTGGATGAAATTTAACACATGGGTAGATCATGACCTGGAGAGAAACATTGTTATTTTCATCCTGGATCGCAGACGGAGTCGCGGGAAACAGCTATAATAAATATTATCTATCAATCAAATCTCTAAACATTATTTGCTATTAATTAGAAGAACAGGCTAGGCGTTGATTTCGTAATTAGATAAATGAGTATTCGCTGTGCTAACAAAGTAACAACACAAACATCATTTCACACAATCACGTAACTGACTTTCTGTTTGCAATAACTGGGAAGATTTTACCTTGTTCCTTTCCCCTGAGAAATATTTTTACAATCGTTTGCAGACCTGCACCCTAATAGCGTAACACACTATCAATCACAATCTGAATCATTTTGAATTATATTGCTATTTTTTAAGCCAGAATCATGGTGAATTATCGTGCGTGATTTCGAGACAATGCATCGACTCTGACGACGTCTTGCAACACTTCCATGTTGTATATTTTGGCGATAATCAGAACAGATGATGATAGGCATGATAGTGTAGATAGATCGTTCTGCTTCCACTCGTATCGCGTCTCTGATCCAATAATCTAAATGTTAGCATTATAACGTCGTGTTAGGTGCAGATTAAACTGTGCGCGTCATCTGGCGACCTTGCCCAGACGTAGTAGGGGGGCAGGGTTACTTAGTTCATAAATTATGCATCGGTTCTGTGAGATATTCCTACCTACATAGTTTATCAGAAATTGATGCGTAGTTATTGAGAACTTGTTATTGATTGAGCAATAAACAATTTTTTTGGACGTAGGTGCCTGCTGTGAGAGCTTTACGACCTCTAAATATCTCCCGGCATCAGGCGCGGTCGCAGCCCAAGATTTTGGGGAGGGGTCACCAAGTACTAAGTTAGTAACTTTAGTTAATAAGGCAAGGAAATCATGCAGACTCTCGACAGCTTGAATGATTTTGGGGGGTCATGACCCCCCCCCCCCCCCTCAGACCGCGCCTGCCGGTATTTAGAGATAAATTAAAACCAGTTTGTCATATTACTTTAATAATTATTCCTAAAAGATGGTTTTACATTTCCTTCTGGCTAGGCTTCACAGCCAAATCTCATTCCTATCGTGTTTTTTTTTAATTCTTTTTATAAATCAATGTTTGTCTCTTATTTCTGCCATCTACTTTTCAAAGTATTGATAGCATTTCTGCACCAAATAGGCTCTCTAAAGTACTCTTTATTGGTGTTTTTAGAAGACCCATTCTTGTATGCCAACGTGGGCTTGCTAATTTATTGTACAAACCTCTTTTCTGGTTGGCGAATTTGTCATATGGGTGCCCTCCGTCAGGGCAGAACGGAGGGCGAACCGACGATATCCTCAGGATGGCTTTCCGGCTACCATAAGCAGCACCCTAATTGCTTAACACACTATCAATCTCAAATTCTCAATCATTTCGAAGGATATTGCTAATCCATCGCTTCATATGTTCGAAAAATGTGTCTGCTTCACAACGTTAATAACGCAATGAATGTTGTTGACCTGTCAAATTGAAACCATTGTTGGCTACTGATACTGTGTTACGCAATTATCCCGCTGGATTCACATTTCATTCACGCATGCACCTTGACTGGTTATGGAACCTTTATTAAGAAACTAGCTTCTGCCCGCGATTTCGTCCGCGTGTTATTTCTTATTCCACCGACCCAGCCCGTCGCATCGCATCGCCTGCCCGCGCTATTAGGTACTTCGCTTTCGCTTAGCGTTTTCTCTGATTTTTTTTTTTTTTACTCTTCTCTGATGTTAGGTAGCCTTATAACCTTCTATCAAAAGCAGAAACATTTTTTCCGACTAGTAGTTCCAGAGATTAGTGCGCTCAAACAAACTAACTCTTCAGCTTTATTATTAACTAGCTTTTGCCCGCGACTTCGTCCGCGCGAAGCAACTTTCTTAATTTTTTTTTTCCGTAAGAACCTTCTACAAAGTATTAGAAAACTTTAAAAAAAAATGGATGAAATCGGTAAAGTCGTTCTCAAGTTATGACGTGACCAAGGGAAATAGGGATTCATTTTTATTATACATATAATATGCATGTGCATAAGTTAATATAGATTGTAGATAGATTAGAATCCAGGAGTTCCAAATACTCGCATGTCTTTTTGCTATCTAATATTCAATTAAATAAAGAACTAATTGTGAATATTGTGACTACATACCGTTTGTTATTCGAGCATGTTGATAAACTTTGCCCCGGCGACAAATTCAACTTTCGCAGTTATCAAATACGCGGCTAACGAGCTCTGAGCTAAGTTAGTTCAAAATACATCTGTAGTAGCGTGAGAAAGACAAATTAAACTAAAGAATACTGCAACATAGCAACTATACAGGGTGGCAGGGACATCGACGCGCAAACTGTAACCATGGATTCAGCACATGAGTTTAGACCCCATAGAGTCGAAATTTTTCGTCGGTTATTAAAAAAAATATTGCTATTCAGTAAATTTTGACTGCGTAGGTATTGCACTTTTCTATGAAACAGAAGATTTTTTTTTTATAACCGACGAAAAATTTCGACTCTATGGGGTCTAAACTCATGTGCTGAATCCTTGGTTACAGTTTGCGCGTCGATGTCCCTGCCACCCTATATTCTACTTAATAAAAGACATCATTCAGTGTCGAACATTTTATACCCAAAAATTAAGCCGGCCAGAAAAAAAGTAATTATTTTCTTATGGGAAATAATATCATCACGATAACGCACAGCCTAAACCGCTGGGTCTAGGAGCATGACATTTTAGCACAATAGTTTCTTTTATACAATAACGAAGGCAGGTTTTTTGAAAGTTCATCCTCTAAATGGATTAAATAAGGTTTGGAAGTTTGTAAGTATACATAATCAGCTTATAATGTTCTCACTTCTGGGACAGAGGCCTCTTCTCGATCAGAGGGTGTGTGCCGTAATCCACCATGCGGGTCCAGTGCGGGTTGGTTGAAAGTTTGTATGGAAGTCCCGTAATTTTTGCCGTTGGGATCACCCATCAGCAAAAAATACGGTTTGTTGAAAAATTGCATAGGCTTTCAAAATCAAAGTCATTTATTAAAAGTGGTGGGTTGGGACCCAAAACGCCCCATTTCAATGTCCACGCCCCATGCATCTGAAAATACGTTTTCAGGACTAATAAATCAACGCAAAATTTATGAACTGTCAAAATAAAACCTGTTAGTATTGTGTAATTGTATTACGTACGCGGTTATGTGGTTACTAAGTATATCTGAAGAAACCATACAGTAATACTTACTTTACGAGATAGTCTAATTAGTTATTTTCATGGTGCACATACTCGCTTTTATCCATAACCTATATTTCTTGTTCATCATCATTTCAGGCCAGAATAACACACGGGGGGGTATAGTATAGACCTCCCTTCTGCCATACCTCCCGGTTCCGTGCGCCCCTCATCCAGGTGTTGCCCGCGACTCTCATGTTCATCTGAACTAAATACAGGGTGTAAAAATACCCATCACATATCCGTTATCTACGCATTTTGCACATCAAAAATTATTGCTGGGAATTGACTTTTAATTTTGGTGTGAAGAATCGCTGTTTATTGCAGCGTGCAATATAATGCACGCAAAACATTATGCTTATGGGTGCATGCAACGGTACAGGAGTTGCTGGTATTTAGTCAAGTTAAAACATTTAAAACTTGTTTGCGAGATTTCTTTTAAGTTGGCACTTTTGACCTTCAATATCTCCGTGGCCAGAAGGACAGTGACGGGGAGTATAATAATATATCTAATATAATATATCTTTATTGTTCTCTCTTCACAAATGCTCACATATTCACATATAGACATTTAAACAAAACATAGTTTTTTTCTTTCTTTGTTTTCTTTCAATTATAGTGTTTTGACAACAATGCGCAAAATATGATAATTTGTGGGAGACTGGCGTCTATACTAGGATAGCCTGTGTGCCGATCACCAAGCTCTCACCCCGAATGAAAACTAATTAACATTACAGTGGTCAATTTTCAAATTCTAGACAAAGTATTTATTGCAGAAGGGGTAAAACAGTCGCAAAATGACACTGCTTCTTTAAGCGTCTTGTTACACCCGTTGTAATATTTTCCTGCACGTTTTTGGCGCATATAACTTTTATTTTAGCATCTAGTACAACCGGTACGATAATTATTGTCACTCAGCCAAAATTGCAAAATTAAGAATGGGCCACATTTTATTTGGCATTGTGTGCGCAAAAATACTTAGGCCGTGACTACATTGGTCAGCAAGGATTCGAATCACGTCCAAATGAAATAGCAGTGAGTGGCCTACGGTTATGAACTCGTAGAAAACATTACTTTGTAGACATATTAAAGTCTGACATTAGAAGGTTATCATCACAATTACTTCTTAAAAATATGCCAGGGAGCCATCGACATGGTTTCAGTCTGACTCGTACAGGCTTACAAAAAATCTTACAATTTGAGGATCTTTATGCATACAATTCGCACCTTCGGTGAAACGAGTGAAAGAGTAAGAAAAAAGAATGAAAGAAAATAGGTTTAAGATGCTTATTATGTAAGTAAGTACTGAATTTTGACCTATTGTGGTATATGTAACGAGAATGGATTAAAATACATTATTTAGGGCTTCAATCCCCTGGGGGCCTAAAAGGGCCACTTTAAGCAATACCTCTAAAAGCTATTCATTTCCTAAATTCCCAGAAGATCATATGGTTACACATAATAGTTTAATCACCTACAATTCATTTCATATCAATCATATTTGGTGTAAACATTGGTGGACCATTTTACGAATTTCCATACAAAACTGTCAAACAGGTGAATTGCGTGATATGACACAGATCATATTCTGAATGGTCAGTTTGTGACCATTTTACGATTTTTAATAATATTCATATTGTTATCCTATTATGATTCTGCCAAAGTGGCCTTTTTAGGCCCCCAGGTGGTTTTACGTTGGCAGATATCCCCAAGAAAGTAGGGGACATACATTTATAAAGGCTTAAAAGTGAAGCTGGCTGCTGGCATCAGAAAGTTGACAAGCATTTAGCTGCACACGTGTGACGGCTTAGCGATGTATCAAGGTTAATGTTTTTTATACATACGTAGACATTCTGCCTGCGAAATGCGCCTTATATAAATATTCACATGGCAGCTGGGACACATTGTAAACGCAGCGTGTGAAATATTTTGTTCGCGTCGTCTCTGTTGACCTGTCAGTGCGACCGCTCCCTTGGAGTCGCGCTCCATATTTGCATGGGTTATTTATCTTTACAATCTTTGCTTGATGTTATCGGTGTTTCAACGAACGTGGAGGGTGTTACTGCTATGACTCACTTGGGCTTAGCAGACGTTAAGTAAACTTAAGGCTACTTCGCAGCAAAATTCTTTAAATTCCTATCATTTTGGCCTCATTAAAGGCCTTAGTTCAAAATGCATCTTCAAATCATGAAAGTTGGAAAACGTTTAAACATGCAAATCAATACATAACAGTTCTATTTCCTATTTCGCATTGGCCAAACATCAACGGCCAACTTTCAATACTCCAATCCAACGTCAAAGATTCACCAATCCAATGCCAATATTGGACATTGGCCATCGACTGTGTTTTCTTCACCCGCTTCGACAGCTCGCGTTGAATATTAAACGTCAATCAGCGAAGTATTCAACCCGTTCGTGTCTGAAGTAGATGAGACAGCAGTAGAAACGAACCATTTACACAGACAGCATATAACAGTAGATCAACTACGAATATACGCCCGAGTCAGCAGTTTGTAAAGGGCCTCGTCTGTGGAAGTTCTACCATAATACTTCTTCTGCCGCATAGCGTTACTAATTACTATGTACTGGCTTATAACTGCCAGTAAAATTACAGGCACATGAGTGTTTATTCAACTTTATCTTTGGATGGCAACGAATCTGCAATGCAAAGCCTCTGGTATCTGGTAAAAGACCCATAGACAAAAAAAAAATGTTACTTCTGTCACATCGTGACATTTATTCTTCTAATAATGGTTGACTGCCCTCACGATCCGTTAGAACGTAGCCTAGTTGAGCTACTGTTTTATATATTTGTACTGTGCCACCGGCGTATTGCGGCGAAATCGCGTGCGTTACGTGACCCGAGATAGCTCGCTGGTTTGTTATAACTTTTTCGCATTTGCGGGATATACCTGTAATTTAGATTTGATGCGGTAACTTTATTTATTTTGTGAATCAATTCCATGTGATTTTGGCTATGTCTGTATACGGCTGGGTGTATTCGGTTGTAAAATAGAGCGTACATTTCAATAGCCGTTCGCAGACTTCAGACGAATAGAAGCGATAAGAAGCGATTGACTGTAAGCACAGTAGAGACGAAAAAGACTCATACTTTGGCTTTTGGCGGTAAAGCTTGGATGACGTCGTGATGTCCTAAGTTTAAAATAGATCCCCACGATAATTTTAAGGGTTGGGCACATTTTTGTGCTCCTAAAAAAATATATAATAAGAAGTTCCTGATAAGGTGAACCTGCATTTTCTCTTTCATCTTCATCATCGGCAGCCTTGTTTCATCCACTGCTGAGTACAGGCCTCCTCCCTTTTGTGCCAGATTCCCTTTACCGTGTGACAATCTCATGGATCTTTCCTATTGGTGGGCGCAGGGATTCCGATAAGAATGTCTGCATATATAACTGGCTGTTTTTGTATGTGAGTTTAAATGTTTGTAAACGCACCCACGATACAGGAGAAATTCCTAGTGTGGGGCAAAGTTTAAAAAAATAATAATAATAATAACACTAGCTTCTGCCGCGTAACTTCATCTGATGAAATTTCCTGTCTTAACATAAAATAAATCATATGACACTGAGCAATACTGTGGCTTCCCATTAGGACAAGAACTTTCGAAATTAAATCAGAAGTTCCGAAGATACAAACCTACATACAAACTCACAAAATTTTACCTCTTGATAATATTAAGATAGTAAGTAGGTATACATAGATGTTCAGCTAGCCATACTTAATTTTTATTTGTTTTTCACCAATTTCACAATACCTACGTCGGATATTTTAACATCGTTTTACGCACAATATGGCAACATTGGCGACCATTGCGTGCTTAACTAACATTGACATTCGTTACCCCGTCTGTGGGCTAGCTATGTCGTTGTAAAAGTAATGAAACCCCTGAAGGTAGACTGAAAGAATTTCGGTCGTCGGTAATTAAATAGAAAGCCAGGAATTTTATTACTATAGTTATGTTACATGAAATTCTAGCTTACCGATCGGAGCTAGATACGGAATTCAGCGAATATATTTTTTAAGCCAAGTTGGTACGCCGACGGCTGTCGCTGAAAACCAGCGCTGGGGCTCTAGTCTCGCATAAGGTCGTAGCATTATGCTGAGCGATGGCCGTTTTGCGTGTATGTGACGTATATTTTCCACCAACTTGTTCTTTCTTTCTCTACTTCATGTTTACCGCAAATAAAAGTAGTACCTATTTGTTCCTTTTTTATTTTTTTTAATAAAACTAATATAAGGCGGTCAACAACGTTATTAACAGTCCAGTCAAGGAAAAATCGAGAGATCCTCATGAACCATGAAGGACTACCACAAAAATGAAAACCTATTACAATACGAAAGTCTTAAAACGTCCAGAATATAAAAAAACTGTCGAGTTAACTAATTTTAGGGACCCCCGTCTTCGTTTTAGGGACACGTTTGGAATTTTGATGCCGAAACCAAGGACCCTTAAAAAAAGGGCCTCAGTACCTTACCTATAGACAATGCTAACTGCCTGCTGCGCATTCCCGGGTCCGGCAAAGTGTTATTGGTTTTTTCCATTCGGAATTTCTTAGTAACAAATCCGGAGTTTGAAAGTTGGCGGTGGCTCTGAAAGCACTATAAGCCGTTGGCGTGCGCCAGATCTCTTTCCGGTAGTGACGGATTGCCGTCCCATCGGACTATTACAGTGAGGGAAGTGAGAGAGCACCTGTGTCTGCGCACACACTTGTGCACTATAATATCTCCGGCGCCGAAGTCTGGTCCCCGCTGAGATTGGTCGCCATGGCCGAAATTCGGTCTGGAACGCTTTAGATCTAGTCTTGATTTTTCACCATAAAAAGAAAGAGAGGAGCATACATACATAATATCTGAAACTGTTACCTATATACCTACTGGAGACGGCAGAAGAAATAAGATTTCAAGAGTAACCGCATATTTCTCATTAACCCTTTCTACTTGCAGTGTACCTGGCAGGGCAGTACGGCCCTGGCTTCCTAACCGACTTGGTGCGCGAGATCAGGGATGCAGCGCGCTTGCGCGAGGATGCCATGTACTCGCGCGTACGTGCCATGGTTGTCGAGAGGAATGATGTAAGTATAAACTGGAGCTTTCCTCCCCTATCGCTATGTCTTGTGGAAGACAGTAGATAGAGTTCAATTTATGAGCAGTAGGGAAGCCATTAATTTGTGTGCAAAAATACATAGACCGCTTTTTTAAATAGAATAAAAACCGAGAGGGATCGTGTTGTATGGACACTTCGCACTTATAGGTGGATAGCAGGATCTTTCTTCAAATGTGGTATCGAAACGTAGAAGGAACGTAGACATTTAAATTCCGCATACAAGTGCCGTCAAACTGCTCGATGTATGGAGTCTAACTAGGGATCGCGTCTGACTTTCCGATAGGTCGATAACTTAAGAAGGTTTAAAAATCCTGACCACCATAAAATCTCAGTTACAAACACTATTACAACCATCTAACCTCTCGACTCGTTCTGTCCGTTTTCTCGATATTTATGTCGATTGCATCCCGTCCTTTCTCTCGAGTTCAATAGCTCTGTTCAACTTTGACATTTAAAACTATTGAATGTCGTTTAGACCGCCGTCTAATAATAGAGCACTTCGCCACAAAATCGCGGTTTTTAAGTTATCTGATGACAAATTATGTGATTGGATGTCGGTATTTGGTTCTGTCAGAAATGTTCCCACTTATGGTATTTCTCCAGCGTAATGAATGCTTTGAATGAGAGTCTCTTACTTGACGGAGTTACCGATATAGCTTGCAGAGTAAGCAAACTGAAGTGGCAATGGGAGGACCGATGGCCGGTGGAGACCGCGTATCGGCAAGCGTAGTGTGGGACGCGCCCCCCAGCTAGATGGACGGACGACCTCAAAAGGTGGCTGGGGCAGACTGTATGCGGAACACGGAGGACAGAGTGTTGTTGTGCAGCCTGAGAGAGGCATGTCTAGCAGTGGACTGCGACAGGCTGAGTTGAGTTGAACTTATTTGACGTGGAGGTGGTGGACTATGGAGCAAAGGCCTCGCCCAAATCCTTCCAGGCATCCTTTTCTAGAGCCATATCGATCCAACCCTGGCGGTACGCGGTCTAGGTTGTCTCGCCACGTCTTCCTGGGCCGGCCTCGGCGGCGCCGTCCATCCTCAAGCACCTACGGGATTGTACTGCAGGGATAAAACGTATCCTATGTCCTAACCTAGGTCATGGTTTATTTGTGTGCCAAATTTCATCCAAATCCGCGTTTATAACATTAGTATGGAGGTTTGTCTACAAAAAAACACATAATTAGAGCCAGTGCCCAACTGTTCTGTCTGGCACACTGTCGAGCACAAGGTCGTCGAGTCCGATTCCCACCCGTTGCAATAATGACGTAACCCCACTACTAGCATAGAAATTCATCTGTCTCCAAGCCCATCGACAGATAGGATTGCCCATCGACAAAAATGACGAACTGCCATACAAACTTTACCCCTTTAAGGGGTGAATTTTTTAAAATCCTGCCCTAGTGCTCACTTTCGCTATAGAAGGAACTATTGTGCAAAATTTCATACGACATCGACCAACCCGCACTGGGCCCGTGTGGTAGATTACAGCCCTCTCACTCTCGAAGAGAGGAGGCCTGGGTCCCAGCAGTGGGAACATTATAGGCTGGTTATATTGTACCTATAGATTTCCACGATAGTAAATACCAAAAAAAAAATATTTAATCCTGGTAATAAACCATCTTTGTGCCAAATTTCATCCAAATCCGTTCAGTAGTTCTTGCGTGAAAGAGTCACAAACATCCATCCATCTATCCATCCATCCAACTTTCACGTTTATAATATTAGTAGGATAGGATTATAAATACCTACCTTCAAACACTGTGACCATGATATTCACCATTCACGTCCTTAACCGCAGACAAAGGGGGTTTTCTTCAATTACTTATTCACCATAATCGATACTGCTTGCTTGATGCTAGAGCTTGATGGTACGACTGTATGACAGAACGTCAATACAAGGTGAGATTTTATGGCCTTCGACCTTCGAACGGGGTAGCTGTATATTGAAGGAAATATGGGAATCAATTCTTGTGTTATCACGTTTGTAACATTGCATTGCAATGCCACAGAGTGCCTCTGACACTTAAGGCATGACAAGTAATGAGGTTACGTCTGGCGCGGATTATAAATTAATATTTTATTTGCTATTTTTTTTTTGTTTTTTTAAATCACGTTTGTAACCGCATTGCAATGCCACAGAGTACCTCTGACACTCAAGGCATAGACAAGTAATGAGGTTACGTCTGGCGCGGATTAAAAATGAATATTTTATTTGCTAATATTTTATATATATCTATGTATTTTATTATTTATTTATTCCTGTAACTGTCCGTGACACCAAAGAATCATCAGAACAGGACGCTGCGACATTTATTTTTTTAAAGTCGCAGCATCATGCTGAGATTCCTATCTCAGCATGTTGCTGCACAGAAAGTCCTATATGAGGCAAAAAGGCAGGAGCTCTTTGGGCTCGTTTGTCTATACGAGCCCAAAAAGCTCCTGCCTTTTGGGCTCGCGGGCCCTAGCGGACCCCATCGCTTAGTACTGACATCTCTTTGTGACGCGCGTGGAACACAACGCGCCGTCGACCCGGCCCGGCCGACCCGGGCCTCGTCCTTACCGGACGGCGAGCTACCCATTACTCGCCGTCCGCAAGCTCGCGCCTACTGGTGGCCGGGAATCGGCTATCAATTCCCGACGTCCAGGGCGTCGCTTGCGGCGACATTCTCTTGCCCTTATATCCTAATTGGGGTCAGCGGAGCAGGTCTTCTTCGAAACTTCTCTATATTTTTCATCTCAGTAGTCTCCCGCTTTCTAGCGGTATCATCTTTCATCGTCCATCCATCGTTTCGTTGGTGTACTCTTATAGCCATCCACATTAATTTGGTGAATCTTGTGTTGCAATAAGAAATTACTTTATTTTTCCAAAATCAGTGTAAAGCCTCCAAGATAGATTTATAACGGTCGTCCCGTCATAGTTCTAATTCTTACTCGCTACCGAGATCTGTGAAAACCATGACAAATACTAGATTAGCTATGGAGCCGACGGAATCGATCCGTAACAGATTTTATTAAGTTCCACTACGGCAGAAATCCCTTAACTGTATCGTTGCAGATATTAGAGGTAAATAGTTAAAACTATTCAAGGTCGCCACCGTTCCTAAATAAACTGCTCGAACCACCAAAACAATTTTTTGTTTTGGTGGTTGCGATTTGTCGGAAAATTATCTCTGACTCTGCCAACAATTTCTTCTATGTCGGTCGTTCTGGACGTAATAAAATGGAAACCGTATTAATATAATCTAATGTTTTTATTGACATGAAAAAGTTTTAACATTTTTAACTGAAGCCCTGACTCCTCAAGGTTGTACCTGTGTTATAGGAGAATGTGAAAATGAAATGTGGAAAAGAGTTGTTTACATAGGTAGGTACTCTACTACATTTTTTATTATTACCTACCTATTACCTAGGTATAGGTAGGTTAGGTATGTTATGATGTGGAGTCCTGAGATTCTTAAGTCAATAAAAAATCTTATAAAATTGTCAAACTATCTAAAAGGATATTATTTATTTGATCGCATAATCAGCCTATAATGTTCCCACTGATGGGACAAAGTCCACCTCTCTGTAAGAGGGAGTGGGCCGTAATACACCACGCGGGCCAAGTGCTGGTTGGTAGATGTCACGTCTTCAACTTTGGACATGCCGGTTTCCTCACGATGTTTTCCTTCACCGTTTTGAGACCAGTGGTGATGAAATAATTTACACTAAGTAAAGCGCCTGTCAGTGTTAGAACCTACTCGGTATGTCGCGGCCGTGTCCACTTGTCCATAACTGCTCTCATTTCGTTTATTCTATAGATAAGAATATTATCTGTCCTCACATGCAATTTTACAGCTATCGCTTCTTCAAGGGACCTAAATTAGGTTTAATTAGGATCTTGAACCCAAACACTACTAATGAAGACCTTACGAGCGAAAACATACGCAAATACCTCCGATAAAAGGTGCAAAATAATAAAACTTGACTCTCAGTACACAATAGAGGTGAAAACAACTGTCCAGACTGGACTTGCCATTTCCAAAACGTCTTGGCTCCTCTCCAAATATGTTCAAATCGGAGCGGTGTCGGCTTTCAGTTCAATAACCTTACATAATGCTATAGCTACATTGTTGGTAATTATGGCATCGCCGTTTGTGGTAGACATCTATATTGTATCGGTGGGTTAAAAAAAGCGGCCAAATCCGGGTCGGACTCGCACACGAAGGGTTCCGTCCGTGCCACTTTACAAGATTCAACACTATATTTAAAAAAATGAAACACGTTTCTTGTATAGGGATAGGGACCCCTTGAATTTTTAACTTTATTTTATTTGTTATTATATGTTGTTATAGCGGCCATAGCAGTACACACTCTGTGGTAATTCCAAGTGTCTACTTACATGTTACGGTTCAAAAGACACAGCCCTGTGACAGACGGACGAACAGCGGAACTTTGGTAATAGGGTCCCGTTGCCCTCACCCTCTTCTCTCTCTATCTTCTTCTTGGGTACGGAACTCAAAAAATGGATAAAAAGGGGAGCAATGATACGAGTACTTACTGGTAGATTGAATGCGATGATATCATAGTTTGAAATAATACGGCAAATTTTGCAACGGTGAATCGGAGATGTTTAGATCTTTAAGCGAATCTGCCGTTGCTGAACTTGGGCTACCTAAGACACCAAATACTGCAAGTTCATGATATTACTTTCACTATCATGGTCTGGCACGCTCTGGGCAGTCAGCCTGGTACAGATTAATTTTACGGCATGAACTATTGAAAATTGGAAATGGCTCAAGCACTAAAATCAATCTGTCTGGCATTTTCCCAACTATGTTGGGGTTGGCCAACATAGTAGTGGAATGTAGCTGAGTACCACTATTTTACATGAAGTGACTGCCTATCCGACCTCCACAACTCAGTTACTGAGTAACACCAGCTAACCAACCAGTCTTGACTGGTTGTCAGACATTTGGGCTTCTGACTACCAGAAAAGACTACCAGTATCGACTGTCAAAGATCCACGAATGACAGCCGGGGAAAACGCAACGGCTTAAAGTGCTTTCCGAGGCACGGGGGTGTTTCGATATTTAATGGATGGTCCCATCCACGAACCGAGCGTGGCAAGCGTAGCTCAACCTTTGATCCCGTGCGGCTGTCATTTTTTAGCCCCGAGAAAAATCGCTCAAAGTCCAGGCGTGGTTAACAACCACACGACCAGTACACAAAATCAAAATCAAAAGTCATTATTTTATTCTGAGAGTCAGCACTTTTCGAACGTCAAAATTACAAAAGACAGTCCCCCAAAATGCCCGCCCTTCACCAATTCCTAGTGCTTTCGCTGGGAAGAAGTGGTGTAGCAAATTCCTCAGCATTCTTCACATTTAAGCAATTCTTCTGTCAAACAATAGACCATGCCGGGAACTCAACAATATGAATTCTCAATAAGTTTTCTCTGTTAATGAATGAATCTGATAATAAATAAACATCCTTTCATGCTAGGCTTCAGTTTCATAACGTCTAATCACCTATTGAATAGCAGGAGTTTTCTAGATCCATTGTCGGAAATGCAATACCTGCATCGCAAATATTCCTATTGTTTAAGAACAACGTTAGGGTGGGTATCATTTCTAAGGTTTTTTTGCAAAATGCGGCACTGTTTCAAGTAGGTACGCAAGCATAATCAGAATCAGCCTATAATGTTCCCACTGCTGGGACACAGGCCATCTCTCGGCGAGAGGGAGTGGACCGTAATCCACCACGCGGGCCCAGTGCGGATTGGTAGATGTCACATGTCCTCGAATTTTTGGTTCTAGAACATGCCGGTTTCCTCACGATGTTTTCCTTCACCGTTTTGAGAGCAGTGGTGATGAAATTATTTACACAATGTAAAGCGCCTGTCTGGGCTCGAACCTCCTACAACTCGTTAGTCGAAGCCATTACCACTTGGCCACCACTGCTCCAAGTACGCAATTATGATAAAATTAGAACTAAATGGTCAAATCAGTCTCATTGCAGCAAATATATTTTCGAGATCTATATTGATGTTTTAAATGATAATAATGTAGTAATTAGTGTCATAATAGCCGCGTATTGAATATTATTCGACGTACAACGTAAAACAGCGCTGCATTGCGCATGCGACCGCGCTGATTTACAAGAGTGATTTTTTTTTAAATTTCGCCGGTACATTGACGTATTCCTATTAAAAGTAGTTCTATCTCCACCATCATCTACCTAGCCTTTTCCGAACTATGTTGAAGTCGGCTTCCGGTTAGACTGGAAGCCGACCCCAACATAGTTCGGATAAGGCTAGGCAGATGATGATGATTCTCCAGAAAAGAAGAAATGCAGCTATGATCATACATAGCAGTACATAATGTAGATTATCCCCTGACAACCAAATATGTAGGCGTATCTAATAGATATTTACACTTTGAAGCTATGTAGTTAGTGATAACGATATTTATGTATCGTTGATATGATAACTTATCAGATAGATGGGGACTTTTTATCGCAATAGTAAAATTAGAATCTATGTTACGTTGAGAAAATTGTGTAACTACTGTTAGATTTAATACGTATTAAAAATATTCTCTTTATTATAGCTGGTTAAACTGCATTTAGTACCTCAAGGTTTCTCAAAACCTTATCAGAGTGAATCTGCTGTCAACTTCGAAGATTGATTCACCAAAATACCAACATTGATAAGTTGACGTGAGATTTGGCAGTAGATTTAAATGTCTCCGGCTGCGGCTTTTAGAAACGGTCGCAGTACTTAGGTGTTGGTAAAAAAACTTTTTTACAAAAAAAAAAAACAACCGACTTCCATAAAAAACACTACAAAGTGAAAAATTACTTTAATTTCGGAAGTCGGAGTCTTTGGTTTTTGTATTTCGTTTTTCGCCACCGTTAAAAAAAAATACAAACATCCGAATTGAGAACCTCTTCCTTTTTTTAGAAGTCGGTTAAAAGACAAAAAAAAATACAGAGTGGCAGAGACATCGGCGCGTGAACAAATTAGGTGTTCCACACATTTTATACTTTTAGTAACCTAGGCTAAAGAAGGCAAACTCGGACTAAACGGAGGTAATAAGAAAAGGCAATTTATATGTACTATGTAATTGGACAAGCATGACGACATCAGAGGGGTAATTCTCGTACTTAATTTTAAGAACGTTCACAGTCTGATCTCAATCTCAATCTGTCAAAAATACCTCTAATTTCCCTACATTTTGACATTTGTTTGTCGCCGAGATGAGACTGCGAGTAGATTTTGAACGTTTTAAATTACGAGAATTGGCCTTCTGTGCAATCTTTAATCTGTTTAGTATAAATAAACGCCAATCAGTTTTGCCAAGGAAACTGCTAGACTGCAGTTTAAACCTTCCACTTTTAATATTGCTGAAAATACTCGCCGAACTTGTGTCCCACTACCGTGCAGCGTTCAGTAAGAACGGCAAATTTAATTGTCTCTTGTTCCGCCAACTGACCTAATATTTCCTTTAGCAAAATTATTAAGGGATCCCTTCCTAACAACTGTAATTAAATAGTCGGTAAACGTTGATTTTCGAGCGTTTAATTATTAATTTAGTTAGTAATTTGACATTGACTTCTTTACTTTTCCACCGATAGCTAAGAATCTATATATATCACTGTTCCTTCATTCTAAACATGATAATTAATTAATTGTTCTAGCTAAAAAAAATCGTATGTAAAAGACAAAAGCAAACATTTTGAAATGGCTTCCCTTTTAAAAGAAGTTTGACTGTTGACCCCTGGACCCCTGGTATCCACTGACAGAAACCGCGTCCACTATCCGTTACAAATTTCCACTTTCATAAAGTATACCCATAAAAAATCAACAGTGTTCTGATTGCCCACTTTATACTTTATAGTACGCATTATTAATCTAACAGCATTGTTCATCGATCAATGAATCTGGGTCGCTTACATGCGGCCTCAACGCGTGCAAGGAATTTAGCCCATAACTGAGAACAAAACATATTTTCTTAATTATAAACTAACGGGTTTTGTCTCTTTTACAGAACGGTTTGACATCTTCGGAAGCTAAGTTCACGGAAAAAGCTCTTGAAGAGATCAAGGTGGGTTATCTACGTATCTCTATTTTAGTATTATTAGAATTAGAGCGAAACTAACTGTATGTTAGTAGCGACATCTGTGTTGTTGACTTGTAACTATTTGCATGGTATGGTCACGGCTTGTGGCGCTAGATGGCGTTTTTACTAACGTGAATTACTTTCCTGTTGTAGTTCATTGTACAGTGCACAGATGGCTCTTAACGTTATTTTTAGAATATTTTTTATTAAGACAAGATTTTTGATGTTTATTTTATTTGAAAGAAAGAAAAAAGTTTATTTGGACACAGCAGACATTTGCATGATACTATAAAGATATAAGAGCTGTGGGCGACCATTTTATTCCTGAGAGTGCGTTTATTGATTGATTGTGTTGTTTGGTCCTTAGGGCTAGTGTCTTATTTATTTATTGTTATCTTGGTTTTGTTAATTCTTAATTCAGTCGCCTTTTAACAAGCAGATAGCTCAAGTATCTAATACCTACTTCTATTACGTTTATGTTAAATGCATTCAAAATCTTCATATACAATTTTATAGTTTGTTTTAATAAACGCAAAGCCAGTTAGAATGTCATTAGCATAAACCTAACGCTGTTTGTCTACTCTTTGCATAAAACCTCAAGGAATTGTAAAACCAACATGATTTTTTCATATTTCACAAGTTTTTTTTTCCTTGAGTTGTGTTTTTTCGTTTTTCACCTCAATTCGGTGCTATTAAGCATTATTTGCGGAGCGAGTTGGGTGGTCCCGTGGAGGGCTCTTCACGCCTTGACGCACCAACGTTGAACCACGAAATAGAGAGGTGCAGAAGGAACACTTGATGCTGTAGACTTTACCAACGATTTTTTACCTAAGTTGAAGATTTCGGAATTTTTTCTGCATCTTCAATCTTCTTCGTGTCGCCGCCGAAACTTCGCCACTTCCACGGCGTCGTCATGTATCTGTAGCGTCACTTCTTTAATGTAACGGTGTTGTAGAATTCCTAGTTTAATTTGTAAGACGGAAGAAGCTTTACAGAGTGTTTTCAATAATTTCGGATGACCAAAGTTTTTTCGAAAGGACCAAATATATTTTGCAGTTGAAAGAAAAAAGCAATGAGAATATTTTAAGTAACGGAGAATACATGGGCCAGAGTACAATAAATAGATGGGCCTGAGTCGTAACGCAGTGAGTACCAGAAGACGGGCGTCGACGCCGAGGGAGGCATAGGAAATGCTGGCGTGACCGACCTAGATGAGCTTACAGGAGATTGGTCGGTGAAGGCAATATATAAGAAGTAATCGACATTTTCCCAGCAGTGGAACAGTACAGGTTGAATTAAAAAAAGCGGACAAAAACCATGTACTATATTCTTTTCAAAAATAGAAAAGGAAAATGTCAAAGATGGGCAGATAATCAGCGATGATATGTGCAAAACGGTGAAAGAAAACATCGAGAGAAAGCCGGCATGTCAGACATGTGACATTACCAACCCGCACTGGGCCCGCGTGATGGATTACGGCCCACTCCCTCTCACAGAGAGGCCTCTGTCCCAGCAGTGGAAACGTTATAGGCTGCTTATGTGAAAACGCCTGTTTCATCATATTCCTCATTTGCCTACTCTTTTCCGCTTCCTGTCTAACTGGACGCAGCTGAATACCAGTATTTTTTACATGGAGTGACTGCCACCGACCTCCACATCCCAGTTACTGGGTAATAGGTACAATACCCCTTGGTAAGACTGGTTGTCAGACTTTCGGGCTTCTGACCCGTAACGACTGTCAAAGATCCACAAATGACAGCCGGGACCAACGGCTTAACGTGCTTTCCGAGGCACGGTGGGGTCTTGGTATGTAAAGATGGTCACTCATCCACGCACCAACCGAGGCATGCGTAGCTTAACCTGATCGATCGACCAGTGTGGCTGTTATTACTTAGACGCAAGCCCCTGTTTATTAATATTAATATAATATCTAACCTTTCAACACTATCTTTAATGTGGCAGCACTTACTGATAGCATCGAACACTTGCGTCCAGTTGTTGTTGATGCGAAACGCCTACGGACCGTGCTGTGTGACTTGGCGAATTATTTCTAGCTTTTTTTTTTACAATGTTGGTTTGGAATAATATTGGTGTGGTGTTCGGAATAATAATTATAAAGCATGCACGTAACTTATGCTTTTGTCAAATGTTAAGATAATGGTCCTCTCAAAACTTACTTTCCTGCCTTGTTAGTTTCTTGGTAGTAAGGCGCTGCACACCTGACCGATTTTCGACTTTCACTGACAGATAGCTGATGTTACTACTTTTATTTTAGAAACAGAATTAGGGCTCCGCGCAAAATTAAAACCTATCCGACATGCATGCGAAAGAAGTCGCGGGCACTTTTAGTAATAAATAAATTATTCTGTTAGGTACAAAGAAGAAAGAAGCATTAAGTTTATTATTGAATTAAATTATGGTCTTCCCTCTCTTTCTCACTACAGAGTAAAATTCAAACATTCAAAAACGAAATGGGAACCGGAATAACTTGTACCAAGTTGCGAATGTGCAAAAGGGAGCGTATCCACGTAGCGTTTGATTTTCATACCCGTGTGCACACGTTGGATTATAAAATCAGCGCGAGTGAATAAAACGGAACGCATCGATTTAACTCAAACGTGGCGACTTCGCACATTCAACGGTTTGACGCGACCTGCTGTCACACCGAACTGTAACATTGTTGTACCCGATGGACACATAACGATACTAGGGAAGTGTCAGAATCAGAACTAAAAGTTTTGAGTAAGTAATAATATTCCTAATTTTGAACCGACTGAAAAAAGGAGGAATTTATGCGTTTGAGTTATTTTTTCAGATCTGAATCCGAATCATTTCATTTTTTTTTTCATGTATTTACGCCGATTTCTCAGTGATTACTAGGCCGATTTACGTAATACATTTTTTTTTTATTTTAGACAAGATGCTCGCGCGATTTTGTCACATAACAATTTTATTAAATTTCCTTGTGCAGTGTTTTAGTTAGTTTCAATAATAGGTGTTTTTAATACAGTCATCTATGTTGATGGATGTTGTTATCTACAGAAGTCGTAGTCGTTTTCTTTTTTATAAAAAGTATTTTCTTTCACGCTTCTCTTTCCATTGATGGTTTCTGGTAAATATGAAACGCAGAAAAAAAAAACAAGACGCAGAGAGATAACACAACACACACAAAAAGAACAAGTTGGGGGGAAAATAAGCGTCACATCCACGCAAAACGACCATCGCTCAGCATAATGCTAAGACCCTATGCGAGACAGAGCCCCAGTGCTGCTGGTATGATTTGATTTTTATTAAATTGAAAAAAAAGAATAGTTTAATGAAATAAAGTTTAATTTGTACGAAAAAAATGTTTCGTGCTAATTAGTACCTTCATTGAATATTTCAATGTGCGTAATTTTTAACGTCCTTCGGATTTTTATTAGCATGCTTATGTCAAACTAATTATTGACAGACCAAAAATACTCAAGTATTTTAGCTATTTATTCTTATACTAATTATGACTATTAACACGGGTGTAAATTTACTCTCATAAGTAAGTAAGTATCTTTATCGAAAACAATTTGTCGTTATTTAATTTTATATTGACAATATTGGTCTTCCGATCCGATTGATTCCGACATTGACAATTTGGCAACAACGCAATACCTTTTTTATTCTATGACAATAGGTATATCAATAATACGAATACCTGCCTTTTATTGTCCCACTGCTGGGCAAAAGCTTCAAGCATCTTCTCATACAAACAAGGCACAAGCATTGACCACCACGCTTGCTCAAGACAAACAAATAATAAATCCGGTTACATTGCATTTAATTTCTCCAACCCTCGCATTACACAACGGTGTAACAACAACCGGAGTCCAGACCCCGTAACTTTGTATTTTGTAGTGTTTAGTGTCACCCCACATCATAGCATTTGAAATATGAACGGGTGAGCGTGCGAGGGGTTGCAGGGGGTGAGGTAGGGGATGAAAGGGGGGCTGGTGAGCAAATATTGGCAGATGTAAGTGGATGGCGGTGCAGCGAGGCGCCCGCCACCCTTCGCGAGCCGTCACGTGACGCGTGTGACGTCATCGGACACGGTCGCGGTAATTTTTAATAGTAACAGTAATAATTATGCTGTTACTGTTCTTTTGTTATTATTATGGAGCACCTAATTGATGCATTTCGAGTTAGAAATAATTTTTTAGCTTAGAAATGCTGTTGATATATTCAAACGGTTTAATTCCGAGTCTTGTGATGAGACGTATAGCATTATTATTATACAGGGTGGCAGGGACATCGGCGCGCAAACTGTAACCACAAATTCAGCACATGATTTTAGACCCCCTAGCGTAGACATTTTTGGCGGTTATGAGAAAAAAAAAATAGCCGGTTTTAAGGAAAAGTGCAATACCTACGCGGTCAAAATGTATGGAAAAGCATTAAAAAAAAAATAACCGATGAATAATTTCAACGCTGGGTGTTTTGAATCCATGGTAACAGTTTGCGCGTCGATGTCCCTGCCACTCTGTATAGTTCTGATATTTAAAATCGCGGCAACGCCAAACAAAATCATCAATCTTACCCTCCTTTTTGGCATTTTTGCTGAACTGGGCCATTTTGGCGCAGCCGTGAGGCACACGTTCCTGCTGATTTCTTACATTGGACTTTACAGTTTTCATTTGGTTATTTATTTGTTTTTATCTGATGTATGTATCTGGTGTATTGTGTATTTTAGTTTGTGCTAAATAAATTATTTTCTTTCATTTTCATTCTCAACGCATATGATGGTCATCATTGACCGAAGGGTGGCGCTTCCTCACACCTTACCAATTTCCCCGCCTACTGAAACTAGTACCTACCTATTTCCATATTCTCCTTACAATACATACATAGACATACAACTTACTGTACACGTGGGCGTCTGTACGTTGGTCCGTCTCATTAGCATCACCACTCACCTCGTAATAAGTTGATTGAAGTGCAAAAACGTACGGCAACACCCGATTAACATGGTCGGGTTAATGCGTCACTCGTGGCCGCTAAATAACCATTGGTTACCCACTGGTTGTACTGAAAAATAACCCGTGTTGTTGTGTATGGGTTTTGGGGTATTTTCCGAATGGGTAAAGCCAAGAATGCCAGCGGGGCAATTCTCGTGCTTTTAAGAACGTTCACAGTCTGATCTCAGTCCCAATCTGTCAAAAATACCTCTAATTTCCCTACATTTTGACAAGTTTTTGACATTTATTTGTCGCCGAGTTGACACTGCACTAAATTTTGAACGTTTTAAATTACTTAAAAAATGGTTTCCTAGATTGCTAATTAAAATTTAAAATATGTAGGTGAAGAAGCCCTATCAAGGGAACTGGTTAAGTTTTATTTATAATAAAAAGATCCCTAAGCACAGACAGACATACTTATATAGGGTTACAATCAGTAAGACACTTAAGGCATTCTGACTGAGCCCGAAGAATATAAAATAAAAAAAAGATACCCTATTCTCTCTGTTACCCATGTCCTTAAACGGTGATGGCTGACTAGTCGAAAAAAAAAGTTTTTCAAAGTCCACATATGATGTAAACTGTGGAACTAACTCTGTTCCCTCCCACATTTAACCCGTCTGCCTTCAAAGCAAGAGTGAACAGGCAGCTTCTGGGCACGCTCGTTCCATGTTCCATCATAGACCTCATCCATCGCTTTCCATAAGGCGTGAGCGAAGTCAAGTCAAAAATTTGCTTTCCTATCAAGCATTGCAGGTTATAGTCGATACTTAAGAGCGTTTACAACGTACGGCATTTCATACAAACTTTCAAGTCCTTGTTTTTCGAAATGCATGAACCGATTTTAATGAAACTCCATACGCATAAGCAGAATAGGTATATAGGTCTAAAAAGTTAGTTAAGAATATTTTCGAAATGTCTTATTTAAAAAAAGATAATTGGAAATCTCTGTTTCTATAGAAAATTTAAAATCGGTCTAATTTAGCTGTAACACTATTTTTCGAAAATGTTCTCAATTAACTTTTTAGATCTATATATCCTGCTTATGCGTAGGAAGTTTAATTAAAATCGGTTCATGCATTTCGAAAAACAAGGACTTCAAAGTTTGTATGAAATGCCGTACGTTGTAAACGCTCTCAAAACCTTTATAAGTCCAAATATAATGTAGCTTTTCTATCAAGCCACCTGGCAATGTAACTACGATGACATGTATCAGCACAGGGAACTGTCGGAACAAACAAAATTAGCCGTTCGCCGGCTGTCTGTCTGTTTGTGCGCGCATATAGACTTAGTAGTGTAATCTTACTTAACGCCTGCAGGCTAAATTTGTGGGCGGACGCGGGTTGAGAGTTGTATGTCGTTGTAATTGTTGTTTAACCCTTCGTATGAAGGAACGTGGATCCACGTGAGACGCAGTGACTTTTTAATTGCTTCTGTTATTAAGGCATTCAACCGGTTAACCCTTCGTATGCCGATGATCGTGGATCCACGCAATACACAATGACTTTAATTGTTTCTGTAATTACGGCATTCAAGCGGTTAACCCTTCGTTTGTCCATGGACGTGGATCCACGCGAGACACGATGGCTTTTCAACCAACCGATAGCAATTCAACCGGTTAATAGCGTGACTGACATAAGATTATCTTTCTTGGTTTTTCCAAATCCAGAGCTAGTTGAAGGTTGTAGTACTTAGCTAGTTTCCCCCCTGGATAAACTGGAGGAGAGGTCTCGATAACACAATGTTATGTACTCAGAAATGCAACTATAAGACATATCCCTGCACAGGCTGGCCATAAATCAGAAGTCCATGAAGATTTTCACCTGAAAAAAGAAATAGGATTAGTCTAAACTGCCCTGTTCTTACGGAAATTATTCGAGGCTTCAGCTCTTCCCCTTTACCCGGTTTTTTTAATGTATGCCCAGAGACCCTCAGCATTCCTGAAGTTCATAACTTGCACCGCAGACAAATAGCTTCATCATCGCTGGCCGTCGCAGGATAATATCTCATGCTGTGTCCTGTGTAGATCTCGCTGAGCATTGTGCTCGTACGTCATCGTTAATTGTTTATCTACTAGGTAGACTTGTCAATTGAGCTTCATGGAACTGTGACGTCTGTAGTGGACCAGCACCCTAATTGCGTAACACACGATCAATCGGAATCGATTTCATTTTGACAGTTCAACAACATTCATTGCGTTATTTACGTTGTTGAGCAGACACGTCATGACACATTTTTTGAACATATGAAGCAATGGATTAGCAATATCCTTATTTATTTATTTATATACCTATGCTTTATTGTACACCACAAAAATACATAGCATAAAAAACACATGATACACTACAAAATATACAATGGGCGGCCTTATCGCATTATTGCGATCTCTTCCAGGCAACCTCAGTATGGACAGTGATTTCCCTGGACACAAAATGGGACCGTCGTTGGTGCAAATATTATGTATACAATACACTAAAATAGACAAATATATACATATTCAAAATTATAAATACATAAGTACAGACGCCAGCAGGTCAAGCTACCCGAAACTGTCAAATTTTCCCAATTAACCTTGAACCTTAAACCGTTAGTGATAAAGTTGAAAATCTAGTAAAGTAATTTGACAGATTGTAGTAGCTTGATGTGCTGGCGTCTGTACATACTATGTATACAAGCAACGAAAAATAAAAGTAGACTATAGACGCTTACAGTTCACAACAAGTAGTGTTCCTTTACAAGTCTTTTGAACACCTGTGACGACTGCTGTCTGAATCCTTCAAAATGATTCAGATTGAGATTGATTGTGTGTTACGCAATTAGGGTGCTGCTAAAAATAAAGACAGTAATTTTATAATAAGTAAACTAAAACAAACCTAAAGCTCAAAATGTTAACGTCTTTTTGAATTTTAATTGTTACCTATATGTCCCCACTAGCTTCTGCCCGCGGCTTCGCCCGCGTGGATGTCGGAAGTTATCCCACGGGAACGTGCTACCAGGATAAAAAGTATGTGCTTCCCCAGGATGCCATTTATCTCTTTGCCAAATTAGAAGTTCAGTGGTTTAGGCGTGAAAATGTAACATACAGTTTCAAGTTCAATTAATCTTCCCCTAAAAACCGAATTACCTCTTTTTGCCCCGTCAGGGGTCAATTTTCGACAACTTTACATACTTATTATTAATTATTTTCTGTCGAAAGTATCAATACTGAGTTTCGAGTTAATCGGACCGCGCATTCAATTTCTTCCACACAAACTTCAACACCCCTACATCCCCCTTTGAGGGGTAGTTTGAAAAACTTAAAATGATGAACTTTATAACTTACTTTGGCAAGTATTGTTGCCAAGTTTCAAGTTTATTAACTAAATTAATAAGATTTTTCATATAAACTGTATCCCCGCTTTTCAACCCCACAGGGATGGAATTTAAAAGAATTCATAACTTGTCTCAAAGATTATTTATACCAATTTTATAATTAATCAAGCCACTTATTATAATACCCTGTAAAATTAACTACCCCTTTTCACCCCGTTAGGGGTAGATTTTCGAAAAACCCTCATGCGTGTTATTATTTTTTTTAGTCATAAGTACACTCACAGTACACTGCGAGTTTCGAGTTAATCGGACCGCGCGTTCAATGTCTTCCACACAAACTTTAAAACCCCTATATCCCCTTTGAGGGGTAGTTTTGAAAAATTAATAATGATAAACTTTATTACTTACTTAGGCGAGTATTGATGCCAATTTTCAAGATTATTAACCAAACGAATAAGATTTTTCATATAAACTGTATCCCCGCTTTTCACCCCCACAGCGGTGGAATTTTGAAAAATCATTTGGGATGTTTTCATAACTTGACTCAAAGATTATTTATACCAATTTTCGAGTTAATCAAGCCATGCTGTAGAATGCTCGCCTGTAAAATTGACTACCCCTTTTCAGGCCGTCAGGGGTAGATTTTCGAAAAACCCTGATACACATTATTCTTTCCTTTCAATTTTAGGTATAAATACTGAGTTTCGATTAAATCGGACCGTGCGCTAAAATTCTTCCATACAAACTTTGAAACCCCCCAATCCCCTTTTAGGGGGTAGTTTATAAAAACAAAAAATGCTCAACTTCATAATTTACTTAGATAAGTATACATGCCAAGTTTCAAGTTTATTAACTCAAGGAATAAGATTTTTCATACAAACAAATTCCCCCCATTTCACCCTCTTAGGGGTGGAATTTCGAAAAACCCTTTCTTAGTGGATACCTACTCTTCACGAAGAATACACCCTCCAAATTTCATGTCTCTAGGACCAGCGGTTTAGGCTGTGCGTTGATGTCTCAGTCAGTCAGTCAGTCAGTCAGTCAGTCAGTCAGGACTTTGAATTTTATATATATAGATATAGATAGATGGACCAATAATCATTGAATATTTTTTTTGTCGAGTTGAAAAACGTGGCTTTATGGCAATTTATATCTTCTATCTATACACCGTGAAATTTTAATGGTTGTTTTCCCGCAGCGAAATGGTTTTGTCTTGGTAATACAATCGTTTTATAAACAAATAAAATATTAGAACCAAAAAATGGCAGATTAACCATTGTGAAAAACAAAACTCGAAAGTGACCATGGACCAATAGTAATACCTCCCGATACCTACGCGCTCGGCGCCGGGCGCCGCGCGCCGATCGGCCGCGCGGCCGTTGACCCACGTGCTTTTCAATCAGCTGATAACTTATTCTTGATGATAATAATAAGCTTTACCCAACAAGTTATTCAAATTTTCCCTTCATACTTTTACGGGCTTAGGACCGTCATAAATACTTTTTAACTGCAATTTACTGAACACGAAATTAAATAAAAACAAGTTTATCATCTAAGAAAAATAATTTTCTGAATTAGATACCTAACAAAGTACTTGAGGCGTATTTAAAAAATTTGAATCAACTTATTTACAATAATTTTAAATAGCTACTTTTAACACAATTTACAAAAGTACGAGTAGGTACTTACACTTCCCGGTAACGGAGTAATTGTTCGAAGTGCAAACCACTGCGTTGAATACACAATCGAGCACGTTTTAATTGATTATCTTTCAATTTTAATAAGGTGTCTCTGTCACTTCTTACGATATTGAAAGCGTCCACTATCGCAATTATTAACGCGTCGCGAGTTTCGTGTTCCTCACGATACACCAAGCGCTTGAGCTCAGACCACAAGTAAAAGTCTAACGGAGTTAGGTCCGGGCTTCTTGCTGGCCAAGGCACTGGCCCGCCGCGTCCGATCCAGCGCTGGGGAAACACCGAGTGCAGGTGCTCTCGCACAGCGCGGTGATAATGAGCCGGGCACCCGTCATGCTGATAGTACAGATTTTCCACGGACACCGCTAGCGGAACGTCGTCCAATAAGTCCGGGATAACGTTATGTAACATTTCCAGGTAGGTTCCACCTGTTAAGTGTCCTGTCACGAAATGCGGTCCAATGAGGTTAGGGTTACCAGATGGAAAATTGAAAAGTCCTGACAAAAAGCCTGATTTCCATAGAAAAGTCCTGAGATTTTGTCGCATACGTAATTCAAAACTCTGTGGAAAAATTAGTTATTGGTTTTGTGCATATCAGTTGATTCTAACTATATGTTTTTGATAGAAATTGATTGAAACAATTATGTTTTCTATAAGTTGTTTCTTTCTAAGAATTTAAAAAAAAAAAAATCTGCTGTAGGTATTTAAGTGAAAATCGAAAAATCCTGAGATTTCCAAAATCCGCCCGCAATCCTGTTAGCAGCCTATAAATCCTGAAATCTCAGGACAAATCCTGAGATATGGTAACCCTAAATGAGGTGGCCATTAATTATGCCGGCCCACACATTAACACTAAAACGCACTTGATGCGCACACTCGCGAATAACATGTGGGTTATTCAACGCCCAAAAATGTTCGTTACGCTGGTTGAAGAGTCCAACTCGCGTAAAAGTTGCTTCATCCGTCCACAAAATGTTCGTATTTTGATTGTCGATCAACCACTGACAAAAAGCAATTCTGTTCGGCGCGTCGTTATCATGGAGAGCATGAACTCTGCGAAAATGATATGGATGCAGTCCTTCAGAGTTCAGCAGTTTCCAGACGTAGTATTGGCTTACACCAAACCTAGCCGCAGCCTTACGAGTACTTCGCCGAGGATCCCGTTCAAAGTACTCGATGATCTCTTCGTCGAGCTCTGGCGAAATAACGGCCGATCGACCTCTGCCCTGTGCATGTGCTGGTGTCTGGAACTGCCCATGATCGAGTAGCCGCTGTGTCGCCGCTACGATCGTCCGGGCCGATGGGACTTGGGGGTTCAGAACCCCGCGAAGACGGAGCGACTCCAAGTGTTGCGACTCCGCGTAAAGTCGCCGGGCAGCATGGGAGTCATAATCAGCCCTAGCATACAGTTGCACCATAGCGACGTACTCCAAATTGCAATAATTGTAATGACGATCCATTGCACTGATAACGCGTGCTGCGCGTACGACATTCGCGGGAAAACTAAGTGCGCCTTGACGGCGGGCGCCCGTGCGGCTTCGTTTGTAATTGTAGTTAGTTTGTATTTTATGCCGTATCACTACACATGAGAGCTTATTTTGCTTTGAACATTTTTATAAATCGGTCTTTTCTTTGTCGGTTTCGCGACTGTTTTGTGTTGTTGCGTGCAAACTAGTTTATGCCGTATCACAGCGTGCGAGAGTTTATTTTGCTTTGAACATTTTATGCATCGCTGTTCCCTTTGTCGGCGGCGCGTGCGATTCGAGTAGTGCCTACAAGCTACCTCTAGTGTTACTATTGATTCTCACTTGTTCGACTTGATGAATATTATTTAAATTATTTGAAAACAAAAACATCTTTATTTTTTTACTTTTACTCTATGCTTCGAAAGTACTCCATATGGCAAGTTGTTCTGCCGCGGGAAAACAACCATTAAAATTTCACGGTGTATACTAATAATAAAGCTGAAGAGTTTGTTTGTTTGAACGCGTTAATCTCTGGAACTATCAGTAGGATTTGAAAAAAAAAACGATCGGGTGGGTCGTGGGAATAAGAAATTTCACGCGGGCGAAGTCGCGGGCAGAAGTTAGGATGTCATATACCTACTATATTTAAATCGCGACATATTCGCCAGAAATGTAAAAAAATACGAGTTTATGGAAAAATAACTTTAATTTTTACACAATAAAGTTCAGTTTACGCTGCAACTTCAAACATTTTTATAACTTTTTCAATATTGCTAGTCACTCTGAAACCAACTTAATTGTTATTAAAATTAAGTTGATACTTGTTTAACTTGAAATAACGTAAATTTGAAACATAAATAAAATTTGAATATACAAATTCTACACGAGTTATCTATCTCTATCGTGATTAACACCCTGATTATCTTTTCTGCCCTCTTTTAGCAGCTTTTTCCTGATTTAAAAATCTTATAAAAGCGCTTTATTACGAGGTGCTATTTTATCGTCACGTAGGCCATTTATTAATGTATCTTCTACGTAGCCTAGGACGGCCGGTTCCGGTGTAAGAGATAGAGGCAATTTCGGCTTTAACGGCGCCCACGAAATACCGGGCGGGGTGAGAAAATTGGAGCGCTAAAATGTAACGTACAGGGTGAAGTGGTCTTTCGTTAAGCTGCTGATATTGTTATACAGATGTTCTAAGGGAAGAGAATATTTTGTGGAAATTGATGGGCAAATAACGTCTCGTACAGGATACATTTTTAACTAGTGCGAAAATTGTGGCGTAGAAATTTTTCGTCGATTATAAAAAAAAATATTTGCTGTTCATAGAAAAGTGCAATACCTACGCGGTGAAAATGTATGCAAAGCCATTTTTTTTTAAATAACGGACCATAAATTTCAGGTGGGTTAAGAACTATGTACTGAATTCATGATAAATGATAAATGATAAATGATTTTATTTTTGTAAGTAGGTTTGTACAAACACTTTTACACGTCAATCATATTTTAAAACTAGATGAGGTCGGCGTTTCCTATCTGACTACTCTGAGAAGAAAGGCCGAAACAAACTCAGAGGTCACAGTCTCTTTTAAAGTCCAGACATAATCTTGGTCAGATCATATGAAGACCATGCAGGTCGATGTCTGAGATGGTCTTTTGAGGAAAGAACCACACAGATTGAGAGGACCTGTCCAGCCAGTGCACGCATTTGTCAGAAATCGTGCAGCTCAACTCAAAACTTAAGGAGCTCGACGATTCGACGAACAATACCAAAGAAAGGACATTTGGGTAGGCCACATTAATTACTCAAACTGCCAGACCATGACAAAAACTAACAGAACAGAGAGAAAAATTAAAAATAATATAAATAAAATGACCCACATAGTCTTCACATTCACAATAATTAAAATAATAGAATACTTTACAAAGTAAGCAAATGTCATAGTATATATAAAATCCATTAATGTCAAAGTGTATATAATAAAACAAAAAAAAAAAAAAAACAACAACAACAACACAGAGAAAAAAAATAAAAATAAAAATAAAAACATTAAATATGTAAAAAATTGGAAGCACCTTAATCCCAAGCCTTTTTGTCCTCGATATAATCCTTAACGGTATAAAAGGCTTTCTGGCACAACTTACGTTTAATGAATGATTTGAATTTATTAAGGCTTAGATCTTGAACGGGGCTTGGAACTTTATTGTAAAAGCGTATACATTGGCATCTGAACGAGCCACCTATTTTCTTGAGCCTTGTTATAGGTACAACAAATTTGTGTTTGTTCCTAGTATTTATATCATGGATATCACTGTATTTTTTAAACAATTTTATATTTTTATGGGCATATAAAAGATTTTCATAAATATACTGAGAAGGCACAGTCATAACATTAATCTCTTTAAATTTGTCTCTGAGCGAGTGTCTCGGACTTAATTTATAAATTGATCGAACAGCTCGCTTCTGCAAAACAAAGATAGTCTGAATATCAGCGGCATTTCCCCACAATAGAATACCGTACGACATTACACTATGAAAATAGCTAAAGTACACTAAACGGGCTGTCTCTATATCAGTTAAATTACGAATTTTTCTAACAGCGAATGCTGCGGAACTTAGCTTTTTTGACAATTTGTCTATATGCGGACCCCACTGAAGCTTAGCATCCAAAGTTATGCCCAAGAATACGGTGCTGTCTTCAGGATTCAATTCTTCGCCCTTTATCAACACATTAGTTTTCACCTGCCTAACGTGAGGTAGCGTAAACTTAATGCATTTGGTTTTTTTCTCGTTTAGAAGTAAATTATTAACATTGAACCAGTGGACTACTTTAGAGATCGCGCTATTTACTTCGTCAGTAACCTGCTGCTGACGTTTAAGTTTAAACAAAAGTGAAGTGTCATCTGCAAACAACACTATATCATGATTATCCTTTATGAGGTACGGCAAGTCATTAATATAAATAAGAAACAAGAAAGGACCAAGAATTGAGCCCTGTGGGACTCCCATTGTTACTATAGATCCGGGAGATCTTTTTCCATTAACGTCAACGCTCTGAATCCTCTTACTCAAGTATGAAGTAAGAAGATCCAGAGCAGCGTTCCGGATCCCGTAGTGACGGAGTTTCCTGATTAAAGTTTCGTGAAGAACGCAATCGAATGCCTTGGACAAATCACAGAAAATGCCCAAGGCATCGCATTTGTCTTCCCATGCATTATAAATATGTCCTAAAAGTTCAACACCGGCATCAGTAGTTGAACGACCCCTTGTAAAACCGAACTGTTTGCTATGTAATAATTTGTGTTTATTAAAAAATCTTTGCATTTGTTCTAAAATTAATTTCTCAAAAATTTTACTAAAAGTAGGTAGTACAGAAATAGGTCTATAATTTGTGGGGTCTGATGTACTACCCGATTTAAACAAAGGTATTATTTTACTATTTTTCATGAGGTCAGGAAACTCCCCATGGTTACAGTTTGCGCACTGGTTAAAAATGTGTCCAGCCGATCGATTCTGTAAAAATCTCACCGTGAAGAGTTAGGTCAATTGTGTCAATCCCTAACCCCGCCTTATGCCTGGAGGCTTTTATTTGGGTAGTAAGTTTTTTTATTTACATTTTAATTAATTATTTTTTAGCTTGAGTACGTATAGTTTTTATTATATTTGTTGGTATATTGGCGTGGCTAGCTGACATATTATTATGGCAAATAATTAAATTTTATGTTCTGGTTTTGTAACGTTAATTACCGAACATAGGTACCTAGTATTGTATACAATCAAGTATTTTTTTAAATTGAACAGACAGCTGTGCTGCTGGGGAGTTTGTTGCGCCACTTCTTCATCCCAGCGATAGCACTGGGAAGTGGTGAAGGGCTGGCGTTTTTGGGGGACTGTCTTTTGTAATTTTGATGTTCAAAAAGTGCTGATTCTCAGCCTAATTTGAATAAATGACTTTTGATTTTGATTGAACATTAGTTGGAATGACAGCCCACTCCACGCTCACTTCATCTAAGTTTTCACGGTGAGATGGTTACAGAATTTCACTGCTGTATACCTACGGTTCCTGTCAGGTTTTAAGATTGAGTTGTTTTTAGAATTCTGTTGAGATTCTGCCTGTAGTTTCAAACCTTTCTAGTCTATCTCACGACGACATCGCGGCAAGCCAAGGCGAAGATGGGGGGACAAGCTTGACTCCTACAGACAGGACTGACCGGCTGGGGTAAACACGCTAGTTAGTTAGATAGATAGATTTGTCTATCTTACTTCTATTTGATCTCCAACAGTCTTGCTCTTTCCAAATATACCTACGTTCTCTTATCTCCACTAAAAAGCAGCATTTTACCGTCTCTTTGAAAGCCGCGTGGTCAGCGCGTCGTGTCCCCGAATACATTACCCGTAGCCAAACGACGGCGACTGCACTCTTGTGCTACACACGTGAAATACAGCCTCGGTACAGACAGGGGCCCTGGGATGTATTTTCTGAAGGTTCTAGACAAAGTGTCTTGATATGTGTTGAAAAATGTTAGTGATTAGGTACGTCTACGACGAAAGAGGAGGGTAGGGTTGCAATATGTTGTAATTTTTGACATAAAAATCAAACAACATTCCCACTACTAAGAGACAGGCCTCCTCTCTGGTAGAGGGAGTGGACTATCCACCACACCCCACCCAGAGCGAGTTGGTGAATGCCCACACGTCTTCGAAATTTCGGTTCTAGGATATGCCAGTTCCCTATGTCATTACTGGGTTCAATTATTATTCATGTTTGTGTTCAATATAAAAGAACACAATTGACCGTGGAGTAAATTACGTACCATTTTCGTCAAAAAAGTTTTCTTTTATCCGAGCTGACTCCGCAAAAATAACTTGACGGGGCTTTATAGATGTTCTTTCCTCGTTCTTTATGGAGACCAGAGGAACAATTTCCGATCGGCTGAGTACGAACAATTTCGGGTCGGGACCATAGTCAATATTCGAAAGAGTGTAGGACCGAACGAAATGTAGTGCCAGAGGTGAACGTTTTATCGATATGTTTTTATTCATTTCGATATAATTGAACTATTGAATTACAGAGTAAAATTATAAACTAATATAATAACTTTCTCCTTCAGAGTAGGGTATACGATACAGCAAATGTCAAAATGAAGTTCAGTCGGATCGGGACCTACCGAACCAAATAGTAACTTCGTAGTAGGAAATGGCCCGTATTCGACCCGTATATATGTATGTTTGTATGGTCGCAATTTTCTCAACAACTACTGATCCGATCTGGATGGGGTTTTCGTTATTTTTTAAGTATGAGAATTGGCCTTCAGTTAACGCTTTAACAATTAAGTTATTTAGCATTTTCTTACTTTTCTCATTCTCTTAGACCGCTCAAGTCTGCAAACACAGTAAGTTGACCAGATAAGTAATTGATCTCATATTTTGTTGTTGCAGAGTTCTCTACGTGCTTCGGAAGCGGACAAGCGTCGTATGATGGATCGCATCGTCAAACTGGAAGACGAATTGCGCGTTCTAAGAGTCACTAATGGGTAAGTAACCTTTGATAAAAAATAAAAGAAAAATCAAAGGCGGCTGACATGTAGCCATACTTGGCCTGCGTGTATGTACGTAGCGTTTGTTTCTGAATAAACAGCTGTCCTACTGTAGCGGTATCTACAACGCCACATACGAACTATGCGTCATTATTCACAAGAGCATATACCTTCAGGTGACCGCGCAGCTATCAGACGCTCAGCATGGGTTTCGACCGGGAAGAAGTACGACCAGCAATCTTCTTTGTCACATGGCTCAACTGGTGCCGACAGTGGATAGTGGGGGACAAACGGATGCTGCTTACTTTGATTTCAGGAAAGCATTCGACCTAGTCGAAAATGACATGTTGCTTAAAAAGTTAGCAGGGGTTGGTTTCACCCCACACTCACTCCAGTTTTTTGCCAGTTATTTGAGGGACAGACAACAATATGTGGAATATGCGGGGCACGTGTCAGATCCATATTTCACGAGGTCAGGGGTAAGCCAAGGTAGTAACCTTGGCCCTTTGGGTTTCCTTCTGATGGTAAACGACTTACCGGAAGTAGTTCAAGACGCCAATTGTTTGTTGTTTGCCGACGACCTCAAATTGTCTCTCGCGGTAAAGAGCGGTGATGACTGTGTCAGGCTACAGGGGGACATTGATAGAGTAGTGCGCTGGAGCAAAGAAAACCTCTTGCAGTTTAATAGCTCGAAGTGTGTGACCATCACTTTTTCTCGCGCACACAATCCCATAACACATACCTATCATATTGATGGGTTGCCTATGGCACGGGTCACAGAAGTCAAAGACTTAGGAGTAGGCTTTAACACAGGTTTGACTTTTCGTGATCACATCATGCGTAGCTGTAAAAGAGCGTATAGAAATTTAAATATTATTATTATTATTATTATTATCTGGGCTCAGCATGAAGCTAAATATAGTCTCATGCTGGAGAGGGTACAAAATAAGTTTATAAGATATTTATATAACCGTTATTACGGAGTCTATCCTTTTTACCCGTTAATGTATCCAACCTTATTTATTTTAGGGATGGTAGGATACAATGAGCTAAGGGTTAGGAGGGATCTTGCACTCACCTCATATATATTTAAGTTACTGAGAGGGAAGGTGCATAATGCAGTTATTTTAGAGCTGGTGAGTCTGTGTGTTCCGGACAGGTACGTGTGGCGACGACGGCAGCCGCCGCTGCTAGTGGAACCGCGCGCTCGGACCAACCTTTTAAGGGAGGCGCCCCTGGCGCGCGCACTCCGCACGCTCAACCTCATAGCGAGTGGGACGGACTTATTCTGTTGTTCTCTGAGTGAATTCACAAGGAATGCATTATTTATAATAAGTTATAGGTGTTAGTATAATAATTTAAGTTAGGATAAGCGCATTTACCGCATTGGGTTAAATCCTGTAATGGTTAATGTAAGCAGATAAATAAATAAATAAATAAATAAATTCTGACGCCATGCAAAATCCTGCATCTCACAAGCAGAGTTTAGCGCGCAAATAACATATATACAATGGCCTGACATCAATCATCGGGCAGTTTCCCGCCAGACACGACACCCTTCTGGTCGGAGGATCCTCCCTTTTTTATGAAGGTTGTGTGAACTTTACACCCTGTTCCTCATACCTCTATACTACTACCTACTCTAGAAGGGCTTATTTTGAAGGAGCTAGCTACTACCTACTTCCCCAGATGAGCTCCTTCAAAATGTTCAAAACCCATACCTATTTTCTCGCCAAGCAGCGTTGCTGTGTTCCACTTTCAAGGGTGGGTGCCGGTGAAATTAACCAGAAAGTCGCAGCAATATGCTGAATGCGGGAAGCACAACTTCGGTCGCTGTAGGTAGCCCCAAGACGACTCCCCAGAACGACCGTTCCTGTGCCCATGTCGCCATAGACGATTTTCGGCTAGTAATCATAATCAGCCAATAATGTTCCCACTGCTGGGTCACCGGCCTCCTCTCTGTGAGAGGGAGTGGGCCATAGTCCACCACGCGGGCCCAGTGCGGGTTGGTAAATGTCACAGGTCTTCGAATTTTTGGTTCTAGGCCATGCCGCTTTCCTCGCGATGTTTTCCTTCACCGTTTTGAGAGCAGTTGTGATGAAATAATTTACACAAAGTAAAGCGCCTGTCTGGGTTCGAACCTACGCCCTACAACTCAAGTCGCGGCCGTTACCACTGTGCCACCACTGCTATCGACTAATAATAATGATGATGAACGACTGAAGTATACATACATACAAAGTGGCCATTCTAAGTCCACGACACGAATGCGATGTATTTGTAGATTTTTGTTTAATTATACTATTGGTATTCCCAACAGTTTGGAGTCGAACGAGAACAAAATATCGAACGGTAACGTCGAGGAAATGGATGCTGAACGCATGCGCCTGCGCAAGGAACTCGCTGACATGCGCAGAGCTAAGCAAAATGCTGAGGATCATTCTTATAAGTAAGTTTGTAGGGTCACTGTCTGTCTTTGTTAAAATTTGTATGAGTAGTAGAGGTATTTTATTTTATTTTTCTATAAAAATATCACTTTTAGGTTGGCTGGGTGGGGGCTATGTTGGCCTTGGTGGTAGTGAAATATTTATTATTGCTGCAAGTAATACAGGGTGGCAGGGACATCGGCGAGCAACATGTTACCATGACTTCAGTAGATGATTCTGAGCCCACCTGCGTTGAAAGCTTAAGTAGGTTAAAAAAAAAAAATTGCTGTTCCATACATTTTGACCATGTAGATATTGCACATTTATATGAAACAGCAGTTTTTTTTATATTCGAAGAACAATTTCTACGCTAGGTGGTCTAGAATCATGTGCTGAATTCATAGTTACAGTTTGCGTGTCGATGTCCCTGTCAGCCTGTATTTTGTATCATATTGTGTATCCATTACATACTGCTTATCATGTTTGGTTTGGATTAACCAAATGTATATTTTAGTGTGGTGGCTGGTTTGAACAACAGCACGAATGCTTAATCGGATCATTTATTTTCTCTTAGTTAGGTACTTAAGTAGGAGTACATCACGCCGAGTAGAAAGTAATTAGCTTTGCACCTCCAGGTACCTAGTCTAAACTGAACTCGTGTTCCAGACTCGAACGTCTAGTAACACAGCTACGTTCCAAATTCAACGGGCTCCAACTGACGAACGGGCCCGATTCGTTGCCGAGCGATGCCGAACACGAGACGAACGTGCGCGCGCGCCGAACGAGCGTCAATTCGGCGAACAATTCCACTGTGGTCTTTGGCCCTGTTACTGATTTGTAGCGAATGGAACTCGCGAATGCGGCCGTAGGTATCGCCGCAGACTTATTCTGGTCCATAATGTATAAGTTTTCCTGAACGGACTTAAAAAACTATTGTAGTTTTTGTGATTACGTCTCGGTTTGAAATGATACAGTTTTTATCAAACCTGTGGGGAAAAGTGTTTCGGTTAGAATAAGTGTGTTTAGCTGCACTTTCGTTTGTTTGTGTTCGAATCTCAGTCACTGGAATTGATTAATTTTACTTAGTTTTTTTTTTACATGTGCCTTGTTTGCTCTTGAATTCCGAACAAATAGGACATAGGTACCTTAGGCTGTCTGTATATGACGCCGAAGCCGCACCTTCCCTGGACAGCAAGTTTGTGTATATGAATGAATATCGCATCAATGCGGTGCACACACGGTTCCGGTGCGGCGGTGATGCGGTACATGCACGATATTCATTCGTATACAAATACACAAACATGCGTTGCGATGCCGGTACGACTCTGGACTCATGAACAGGAAGCCTTACAATTGAATTGATAGTTCCATCCATTTAATAGAGAAGCACTAGCCTTCTTCAGCCTTGCAATATTGATTAATAATATGACATACCTAACATGTTTTTTTTATTGTTTTAACTAATATATTGGTGCTCACAATTTGTATTAATATTACATCACAGACAATTTTAAATAGTAATACTTATTATGAAAATATATTTGCTCATATTATGTTACCTATGTGATTTTGGTCTCAAAATTTATATTAATTATATCTTGCTAAATCATGATTGTCTAAACAATTTTAATGATTAGTTAATATCACTGATTGATATTAAATTGGAGTATTTAGTTATGCAAATTGACCAAATGAATGTACAGTCGCGTCCAAAAAGTCGCGACTTTATATTCTGATGTTTTTTTTTTGTTGGTTAATGCCCATCTTTCTAAATCATGGTCTTTGACAGTGCGGCATTCGAGAGAATGCGTTCACGCCAGCAGTGCTATTCTGTAAAAATCGCACCGTGAAAACTAAGGTGAAGTGAGTTTGAAGTAAGCACAGTGTCAATCCCCAGCATTAGGTGGAATGCATTCACTTCAAGCTCACTTCACAAGTTATCAGTGATTTTTTTACAGAATAGACTGTTTCGGGCAAACGAATACGTGTTTTTTTGAATTTGATCTTTATTAGCTACTAAATTTGTCGCACTGACAGGTGTCAGGAACGCTTTCCCTCGGCGGCCCGACTGTAATATTAATATCTTTACTTAATTATTTTATTTGCAATGATTATTTTGGTAGGTAAAATCAAAACCGTATTGCATTGTTCTTCTTTGAAATACTTACAAATTCGTTGTGTCATTTTGTCAATTTGCCCAACTGATTACTGAACAATATTGTCGCGATCATTTAATGATTACAAACACAATAACATCGTTTACCTAGCAATCAGCTCTTATTTACTGACTTGATGCACACTTGTTGATGTTTGCAATTTTCGAGCAATTGCCTTTTCACACCTTTACATTATGGCGTTTTAATGTTTGCTAGAACTCAGCAATATTTGTGTGCTAATGATTTTTCTTCACATAACCAGCCTATACAGGGTTAGTTTTCAAAGACCAGCCAAATTTAAGGGTGTGGTACAGACCATCAGACTGAACAATTTTCTCCATGGGACCAACATCGTAATCGCGAATAAAAATTCAGCCGTCCCATACGTTTAGCTCGAGTAGGAATTAAAGTTTTCTATGGGACAGTTGAAAAATTTTTCGCGATTACGATATTGTCCCATGGAAAAAATTGTTTAGTATGATGGTCTGTACTTTTGAAAATTAACCTGGTAGTGCTCCCGCTGCTGGGACAGAGGCTTCCTCTCAGATCTCAGTGAGAGGGAGCTGCCCGTAATCCACTACGCGGATCCAATGCGGGTTGGTAGAAGATTATTTTTCGTTTCTCCGCAAGTTGTCTTCTTACGTAGGAAATTGGAAATCTTATTTTTGTTAGCATTTTCATGTTGAGTTTGTTGATAAGTACCTAAACAAGAGTACTTAACTGACATACTTATTTTAATTTTAACACTATTTAAAGGTTCTCCTCTATTTGCTGTAGACCAAAGTAGTAAAAGCTATGGGGGCAGGTTATAGCCCAGCACTGGGATTATTCAGGCTCATAGTAAGAGTAATTGATGCCCTTTTGTTGACCATGACTTTTGCTCGTTCTATCATAGACGTCATCTATCGCTTCCCATCAAGCGTGATTGAGGTCAAAAGCAGGCACATTCAACAACAAAAAAAAATTAATGATATTGATTTCTGTGCATTTAACATGTAAAACGTCATCATAGCATTAAAATTTTAAATCGGTTTTAGAAAACCATGAAGCAAGCCTTAGTTTCACTCGCAATTAAAACTTACTTTGAAATATCCTTGTTTCCTTAATTTCTGTTGTTTGTTTGTTAATTAATTGATCGATTACAGTCTTCTGTGAATATTTTGTGTCTATATCAATCAGTGAAGTTTGTTTTATCTGTTTAACTAAACGGACAAGCTACGATTTTCAATATGGCGATAATTTTGATTAATTGCCACGGTACGGAGCTGAAATTTGAAATAGTTACTAGGTCAATTTATGTTACAATAATTTTAAACAAAAGTTTTGCTCAAACATTTGAACGTTTATACGTATTATTTGACAATATTTAACCGGCTATAGAAAAATATACCGTATGTTAGGTACTCATAAGTAACGAGAACAAAAACCGACCTAACACTGACTATAATACGGGATGAAAATGAATACGTGCGCCAAATTAAAACATTTAATTCAACGTGTTATTAAGAGGATGCCATTAAGGAAAGGGAAGCACTTACGTGCGCGTAAGCAAGCGACTTGCAACGTCGTACCGCGTCCTTTTTTCGTAGGAACGGTCAAAATTAGGTAAATAACGCTAGTTCAACGCGCTGCCAACTTGCTTCATGTTGAGAACTCTACGATAAATGGAGAGCTTTTCAGGCGCGCGCCAAAATTGACAATAGTTTTGATAATTTTGATAAAATAAAAAAACTTATGCCGATAATTCGTATCCACTTGAAGGCAATAACTTAGTTCGCACTATCTAACCCAATAATTACACGATTTTTTTCAAGAATTTCGTTTTGGAAAATGATAATTCATAATGATGATTCGAGTCGGCGCAAGTTTTCAATTTGATCCTGTATTATTTATAAAAGGCTCCTAATTATTGTTATATGTTTTGTCTTAAAAATGAACTAGTGGCTCATATTGTGATTGTGATGTTTTGTGTTAAAATATTTTATTTATCGAATTTAATTCTGTAGTTAAGTGTTTTGTGTGTGATTGTACTTGTTTGCTCTCTAACATTACGTCTGTGTTTACTTTGCTATGTTAAAATGTAACACGAGTGAAAATATTATAAAGGAGATTGCCCACGGCACTATGGACAAATGTACTGAATTTAACATTGTTGTGTCTTCATCAAATCATCTTTATAATACTCGATGACATGTCTAAATACATCCTCAAAAAGTTCAACACAAACTACAATGGCATTACCGAGATATTTTGAAAAATTAAAATATTATTTTGAGGTTATGTTCGACTACAAAATTAATTGAAACAAGCTATTTGAAGGGATCTGAATGGGTTTACGAGTGAGCTGTGTACCTTTGAAGTACATTTGTGTAAAATATGTAGCGGTTTAGCTATTTTAGGTGGCCAGTTACTGGTGGCCTGTGACCACCTCACCAAGTCTTGATTTAGATTTGGAGCATCTTCGTGCTTCAAAATCTTATTCCCGCGTTTCATTCAAAATAATGCAAAGTATGGAAGAATCATTACTTGGTAGTCAAACGCTCAGTGTTATATCTAGATCCTACTCAAATAATAGATTGTAGTAGGTCTCATGAAATGATCTATGTACGTAGGAAGGAATGGAAAACAGCTACACTAGGTACAATAAATGAAATCATGATTATTCCGTATACCTTTATTTTAATCTTCCAAAAATATATTATTCAAAAATGGAGCTGGAACACTAACATTGTTGTAACGTGCCCAGCTCAAATACCACACTATGCAAATTACATGCACACAACAACCTACGCTTCTTTTTCCTACAAGGCAAGAACAATAATATCCTACAATAGCGCCTAATCAAATGTATCTCTTACATTTTCGTCTTTATTTATTAAAATATACGCGTAATAAGTTCTACTAGATACATGCCTCGATTTGATTCTTCCTCTAACTAAATAATTATTAGTTCCCAATATTAAAGGTAATTCCTCTTCAAACGCTTCCGATACTTCTATATGGTATATACCATTTTGTCTTATATGCTCGCCATAGTAGGATCTGGCTTGTTTCAATTGGTACGAGCCTAAAGCAAATCTTTTAAGCTCCACTAGCCCTAGTTTTGGGAAGTTTCTTAATTGTGGTACATTACCATCTATAGCTGTAAATACAGCACGTCTTCTATTAATGTTTTTTTAGCTTTATGTATCTCAGAATAAACTAAACTGATAGAAATATACAATCCTAGTTAATAAGTTATGTTATTACCGACACAATAGCAGGTACCTATCTAAGTTATTAAAATCCGTAACCCAACTAATGAGGTGAGGAACTAACATACAGACATGGATTGCACTTATTGTCCTCTAAGATTTTCATATGGTACCCATTATAAAAAGCGCAGTTCCTAAGTAAATAATATCAAAACGACAATGTTAATCATTCTTACCGGCGTTGGTGAGATCCAGACACGTAAAATGTTCATGATATTATTTGGAATCTCCGACAACATGAGTCTGCGCATAAGTGGAGTTAATCTCAAACAGCAGTTGACACATCGCTCCACAGTCGCACTCGCCATGTTTAATGTATTACAACACAAAAAGTCCTGTTTTGAGTAATATACAACACACAGGGTGCAGCGGGTTGGAAGTATGTTTATTTTTAATGGGTTAGCAGGAGTAACGGAGGAACTCTCAAATTCGACGCACAACGTACCAAAACCAGCAGAAAAAAACATACCTACTGAATAACTTGACAATGTGTATGACAGACGGGCAATAAATGTCAATCAAGGTTGTACCCGTGCTGGTAAATGATTCTAAAACATTCGACTTTTAATCGATTTCCACAAATCACCCAGTGGTATTTCACGAATACAACTAGGTGCCTTTCCTACCTACTTATTTTGTGTTTAAGCTTCTTTATGCTTATTATAGGAAGTAAAGCAAACATATCGATTAGCAACATTAAAAAAAATAAAAACCATAATGCGTTTTACAGATTAAAATCTTTATTGTTTTTAATCAACGTATAGTTATAGTTTCATACGTCTAGTCATACTAATACTCCCAGTATTACGTTTCTCTCCGATCTATTCCGATTTCAATATCAACAATAAATAAAACCAAAGCTAATAACCATACCAACCAAATATCTACCTCACCGCACACTATTGTCTCGTCTCATTTTCAATGAAAAGATAGATAAATGTACCTACTACATAATGTCTAATTCTGTGGGGATATAGAAACTGATTTATTTATTTTACCTTGCGAGCTATTTATCGATTTAAAAAAAATATTGTATACAGCTGTTTTCTTAAATAAACAGTCATTTAACTTGATACGCAATAATAAATCGAATAATCAATACAGAATCGATATTATTATGTATTTTTGTAGGCGGGTAGGTAGTTAGGCACAGTACACGAAATAGAAAAAATGGACACCCCTAGTTTTGACAGGCTGTAGTAAAAAATGGCGTACCTTATAGTCAGAAACTTAAAAGTACTAATTATTGTTCAAAATACTATCCCATTATAAATATTGATTAAGTCTTATTGAAAAAATATATTTTTATTTTAGATAGTTGATGCTGTTCAACTTTTTGAGACACGAGACAGTTATCAAGAGTACTGTGCCTGGGCATTCTCCTTTAATATTAACTGATTTGTGTAGTTTGTGTCCGGTTTCTGAGGTTTGTTTTTTATAACCGGAGTTTATTGATTCGATAGTGATATTGGTTCGATATCACACATTGCGTTTCTGAATCCTCAAGAAGAACCTCGCGTTTACAGGATGTACCTATACATAGACGCGTAAACTGTTGTCTTGAATTCGGTACGTACGTGATTCTAGATCCAACAGCGTTCAAATTAATCTTCAGCTATTATATAAAAAAAAAACTGTTCTATAAATTTGGGCACTTAGTATTGCACTTGTATGAAAAAGCAGATTTTTTTAAAATAGGTGACAAAACAATCTGGAATTTCTAGACTCAGAGGGCCAATTTCCGTAATTAAAAACGTTCAAAATGTAGTCGCAATCTCATCTCAGCGACAATCAATGTTAAAAACTTGTCAAAAATGTAGGGAAATTAGTAAGTATTTTTTGACAGATTGAGACCGATCAGACTGAGAACGTTTTTAAAATTGCGAGAAGTAAGCGCGTCTAAGTCCCTTATACCGTGTATAGATAACTTCATCGAATCAATAGCTCATTAGAGTTTATCTGAGGACCTCAGAAACCGGGCATCAGTCTTTCAAACTGAAGTTGTATATTGTAGTTAAAATAAATATAAACCTGTACTTATACATATTGTAATAATAGAAATTAATCATTATTAAACAGCGTGTATCAGAAAGGTGTGGTACAGGTCATCAGACTGAACAACATTCTCCATGGGACCAACATCGTCATCATCTGCCTAGCGTTTTCCCAACTATGTTGGGGTCGGCTTCCAGTCTAACCGGGTGCAGCTGAATAACAGTGTAACATGGAGCGACTGCCTATCTGACCTCCACAACCCAGTTATTGGATAATGCAGTACCCCTTGGTAAGACTTGTTGACAGACTTTCAGGCTACTGATGATTCGTAACGACTGTCAAAGATCCACGAATGACAGCAGGGACCAACGGCTTAACGTGCTTTCCAGGGCACGGAGGGGTGATGATATGTGAAGATGACCCTTCCCTGGACCAACAACGTAATCACGAAAAATAAGCAGCCGTCTCATGGGGTCGCATAGGTATTGACGTTTTGTATGGGACAGGTGATATTTTTTTCGCGATTACGATGTTGGTCCCATGTAGAAAGTTGTTCAGCTTGATGGTCTGTACCACACCCTTGAATATGACAACATCTATCTGATACATGCTGTATTATCTGCAGTCATGTAACGCTGTTTAACGCTCTGTTTTACTATAAAATTTAGAGTTATGTCGCAAAACATGGAATTGTCTTCGACTTGATTAGGTTAGAAAATTAGCTAGATGAAACTAAAAATGACTAAATTGCAGTTTTAGACGTGTCACAAAAAAATAAATTTTGCATCACATAAAAGTTGATTAATTACATCATTATTGAAAATACTCTTAGAATATTGTAAATGAGGCTGTGTTTATGCGATACCGATGCGTATTTTTAATCAAAAACAGTTTGAAATAAAAGTGATATCACTTTAACATCCGATGGCTGGATTTGTATTTTGTACCCGATCGATGAGAATAGTCTCGCCCCCTGTTACATAGGACTTAAACATATCTGGCCGAACCCTTCGAGGAATACAAGCAAGATTTTATTTAAATTTAAAATTTCAATGGAAAATGATAAGATTTTTTTTATTTTTTTTAAACTGTTATTATTTTTAAATCTTGTTACACGCTGTCCGTGTAACAAATCATTTGTCTTCATAAATTGAAAATTAAGGTGAGGTTAAGGGTAAACTCGTTTCGAGTAGACCTTTTTAGCCTCAATACCCAGCATGCCTTAGGATGAGGTAACATCAACTGAAATCTATCTCAATTGCATCAACTTAAATTGTAACGTAGATTTAGCTCGTCGGTAACTCTGTATGGAGCTGCCCGTATTGGTATAGCATGGACGCAGCCTTATCACCACAAATATTACTTTTAAAATGTCTTATCAACAATTTTAAGATAGTTTCCCAAAATTGTACCCCTTTTAACACTGATCAACCCCACTAACCACCGACATCATCGCATTAGACTGATTTTAACTAATTTATTAACTACGCATAAGAGATACCAAATTGGAGATTAAGTAGATCGGTTAATTTATTTAGGGCTGATTTTGCCGTCGCTAGATAACTTTTATTCGAAGAATAAAATTGACGTTTGACAGTTTTTGTATGAAATAACTGTCAAAATGTCAAAATTATTCCTGTCAAAGTTATCAGATGATTGAAAAATCCGCCCTTAAACGTAAGCTTTGTAGTTGACTGTTTACTATGGTTTTATTTGCATCTAACAAAATATAGTTAAAACACAAGCTTTACCTATTTTTTGGAACGTAGTTCTTTAACGGAGCTTACGGTAGGAGTAAACTGGGAGAAATGATCACGTCAAGAAAAAGAGTTATGCCTCGTCCATGCGGCTTTTTATTACATACAAATAGAGAGTCAGAGAGAGAGAGAGAGATAGTTTTCATGGTTTTCGAGGGCGCCGAAGCCGATAGTGAGGTCAAATGAAACTTCAAGGTGGCGGCTGCAAAAAATTTCATATTTACGTAGCCGCCATCTTGGATTTTTATTTTGAAGTTCGTTCCTGCGGGTCCCCGACCCCATACGTTTTTTTTTTTCATAATTAAGTATAAAACCGTTCATTTATTAAAATAGAAATGTCATAATTGGTTTGGTCGTTTTTGAGAAATCACGGAAACATATATCTATTCGGTTCTAAAAACAATGGATCTGACCGATTTTCTTAAAGTAAAAAAAAACAACATTAGGTACCGATATGATATTGCAATGAGAATTTGGTAGAAGTGTAAAAATATTATGTTAGATGCAATAAACACTATATGTAGAAACAAATATCTATGCGAACAATAAAAAATAGAATAAATCTTAACACTAAGTAAATTGGACAATATAGTATTCCAAATTGATGACATTGTAAAATATAACTAGAATTCAGAATTTTCAATAGGGATGCATACATTTCAATAAGTAAGCTCATATTATGTAAAATATTAAAGTAATTAATCATATTACTCAATAACAATAAGCTATTATAAATGGCTCGTTTTGGAATTATAAACATTGTTTATTTGTCAAAACAGACTAAACAAGAGATGTGTGAAAATTAGCTGCTGTTTCATACAAAATTGCAATACTTACTCAATGAAAATGTATTTATTTATTTATTTTATTATGTATGAGACTGTGGCTTTTTGTTGTTATTCAGTGTTGTTCCTGTAGTCAAAAGTTGTTCATATTTCATAAGTATATTCAGAATTCATGGGTAATATATCAGGGTTGCTCCTGACAGATTGCCAATGAGTTAAAAACATCCTTTAAAGGATGGGTTTTTAAAACGAGTAAGGGAGGTACCTTAATTGCTGTAACTGCTGGAAAACGGTCTTAGGAGACTGAGCCCCATCTCGAAATTCCACCATGTGTAAATGTATGCCAAAATCACCATTGAATAAATCTTGTTTTTATTTTGTACAGTTTAAATTATCTTATTTCGTGTATTTATTATGTAAGTCCAAAACGAGCCACAATAAATAAAAAATGGTGCCTTAACTACGTAACTTTGTCCGCCCATGTAAGCATATTGTTGTATTACTGTTGTACAGTGCCATCACTACGGTGCATCGCTTCTTATCGACTATCGAAACCCATAGTGTTGTGAATATTATCAACTATTTTCAGTAGAGCTAAGTATATTTTACAGATCCATGTTTTCCTGCTAAAATACTGTATATTGTAAAATCTATGTGCTATTAGATGTTGAGCAAAATGGGAATTGTAATATCTCATCTGTAGGTGCATTAAATTAAATAGATTCTATGTTAAATATAAAAATGTTACAATGAGAATATAATTGTATAATCAGTACTTACTCAACTGAAATGACTAAACCAAATATCTGTAATTTTACACGTTTTTACATTGTTTCATACACATTAAATATACGAAATAGTTTGAAATATTCAACAATTTTTTAAGAATTGTCGACGTGTTATATTTTGCACCTAAGTGTACAGACGCCAGCACATCAAGCTACTACAATCTGTCAATTTTTTTTAGTAGATTTTCAATTTTATCGCTAAAGCATAAGGTTCAAAGTTGATTGGGAAAATTTGACAGTTTCGGGTAACTTGATGTGTTGGCGTCTGTACCTAGACATTACCCAAACTGCCAGATGTGATACTCCGATATATATAATACTCAGTATGTGCTATAAAACTCATGTTTTGTTTCATACACATTGCCTATGTTTCTAATATTATAGTTATTGATTATAGTATGATGGGGGTTATAATAAACTATATAACATAAAAATATTTGTTGTTTTATTCTAATATTCTTTCTCTGCGAGAGGAAATGTTTTTGTCATGCTAGGTACCACAAACTGACATTATTTTACAAAACATTACATTATGCCTGAATTCTGTGTTAGGCAGATCCGTACCTCAGTTTCTAATAATCGGAATGTATTTTTATACTAACAGCTACTGGACTCAGTTTTACTGCATTGTTATACTGTATTATATCTTAGGTACACACACGTTTGTATACGCTTGTCACCTCTGCCCAACCCTTCGGGGAAACAAGGCGTTATGTTATGTTACAAATTATCAGCTCAAGACAAAACTCATCGACTGATAGAATATTAGAAGTAAGTATAGTAAGATGGCAAGTTTTTATCACACAATACCATATTCTTTACTCATAAATCAATCCCATTCAAGTCTTTATGCGTTAATAATGAGCAGTTCAATTACGTTTTAACCCCAGCCTTCCGGAACTAATTTATTCGAGAGCGAACCAACACAGTATTGTTTCTATTATTTTTGATCGTTTCCAATAAAAACAGTGCAAGCGTGCGGGGTGAGGCCCACGCGCAAGTCGCGTGGCGGCCGCGTGCCGGCGCCATCTTGCGCGATGGGTGGGAACTTCCGCCGGAACGCGTCATCGAATGCATTGTTGTGGGAAAACTTATCAGAGGTGCGATGCTCGTTAGTCTAATTATATGGTTCAAAGTACTTCGTACTGGAGTGGACATTATGTATCTGTAAATGTGATCAAATGATTCATTTTAAAGGACAGACTGTGGGAAAGCACGTTCTTGTCGAAGACTTTTTGTTAAAAATCAGCCTATAATTTTCCCACTGCTTGGATACAGACCTCCTCTCTGTGAGGGTGCGCCGTATTCGACCACGCAGCCCCGTGCGAGTTAATGAATGTCTGTTATGGTTTCGAATTTTTGGTCCCAGGACATTTTTCTGGAACTTCTAGGACAGTTTCTCACGGTGTTTTCGTTTTGAGAGCAGTGGTGATGAAATAATTTACACAAAGTAAAGCGCCTGTCTGGGTTCGAACGTACGACCTACAACTCGTAAGTCACGGCCGTTACCGATTGCCACCACTGCTCCTATGGATAACTGGCATGGGAAAGCTGAATTATCCTTCACCTTAACCCTTCGTATGCGTGCGTATGGAACATGGATCCAGGCGAGACACAATAGCTTTATATTTGTTTCGAGAGAACACGTAGGTTAAATGTTTGTATATGGCTCAGCAGATCAGCACAAAATGAATAATGAATATGATCTTCAGTCTGATTACATATTCTGTATATAGATTAAACAAATCAAAGGGTACTTAGGAAATGGACGAACGTGTGATAACGATTCGTAGGATGCAGACTAACATTTATCTCCGATGAGAAATTTATAAATTAGGTATTCAACCGCAAAAATGATGCATTTCAGACACAATTTACATTTATTCTTAAATAAATAATAAATATAAGTACCTACGCATGATTGTCCGCTATTATGACAATGAATATTTGAGTTGCGGTGTGGGCAGAAGTAGCGGTCAAACAGCACGACCGCAGCGACATGGAGGCAACAAATTGGGCACAAATCAATTGATTGCCGCCATGCCACCGCATCGCATGTAACCTCCACATCATTATTGATCATGAATTAATTACACCTTGTCGATTGTTTGTAGTGATGGGAAGAGTGCCTATCGATAAGTTATGATGACTTGATTTATTGTAATTTTCAAACGAGTAAAGTAGAGAAATATTCTTGAAGAATATTTTCTCAAAGCATGTGGGCACGGGCGTATCTTTAAATGATTGGATTTAGAGACATTTACTTCTCAAAAAAAGAACAATAGGGTTCGCTTACATATTGAGAAATGTATATGAAATCTATATCTATCTGTATATATCTATATAAATAAAAATTAATCACAGAAATGTATGTACGCGCATAACTTCCGATCGACTGTACCAAATTGGATGAAATTTTGTGTGTAGGTATATTTCAATGGGTTACTGGATGGTTTGAAAACACAATTGGACCCGGTAGGTGGCGCTGCTGTCGGTATATGATGACTCAACAGGGCAGGACGACGTCTGGCGGGTCCGCTAGCATATAATAAAATTAGATACAGTCTCTGTGATCACATACAGTTATAGGTACAATAAATAAAACAACAGAATTAAAAGATTTAATAGGTGACATTCGGTGTTAGTACTTCGTTCAAACGTATGCTTCTAGGGCTTTTTAACCGACTTCAAAAAAAAAAAAGGAGGAGGTTCTCAATCCGGATGTTTTTTTATGTATGTTCGGGCATAACTCCGTTATACCTATTTGAACGGATTTGCATAATTCGTTTTTTGTTCGAAGGAGGTTTATTCCGAAAAATTTAAATGGGACCACCCATTCAAATTTCGTAAAGATCTGATGATGAGTTTGGAGACAGACAACGGAACTCTTCAATAAATGCCAACAAATCAACCGCGATTGCCGCTATCGCATATGTATGCATTGTTTATGCAATCATACAACATAACATCACGCCTGACCCTCTAAAGGGGTACGCAGATGTGTTCAGTACCTATACCATGGTACACCCTCATTTCTGTCAAAGTTGTTATTGGGGTACATCTAATCTTACAAGTATATTATATGAATTTGTGTGGGGTAGGTAGGTACAACTAAAAAGTGAAAAATAAAAACTTTTTTACAAAAAAAGAACAACCGACTTCCAAAAAAAACACTAGAAACTGAAAAATAACTTATTTCGGAAGTCGGTATAAAAAACGAAAATGCGGAACCAACGACACCGACTTCTGAAATTAGAGTTATTTTTCAGTTTGTAGTGTTTTTCTTTGTAAAAAAGTTTTTTATAATGTCATCCATCTGTTACTGTTAAACACACCCGCTCCCTCATCCTACTAATATTATAAATGCGAAAGTTTGTATGTATGGATGTATGGATGTTTGTTACTCTTTCAGGCAAAAACTACTGAACAGATTTTGACGAAATTTAGCACACAGATAGTTTATAACCAGGATTAACATATAGGATACTTTTTATCCCGACATTCCCACGGGATCGAAACTTATGCGGGTGAAACCGCGGGGCGCAGCTAGTATAGTAAATTTTTCCTACCATAGTTAGTTCTAGGTTTTCTTAATTCTATTTTGTCTCGTCTTGCGTTAGGTATAGATATGTGTAGGTAAGTTATTTTTTAAAGTTAAGTTGCGAATATGTGATTTGACTCTAGAGAAAAAGCTGGGCACGCCCATGTGTGGGCAGTTTCATTTTTGGTATCGACGACGTGGTTTTGTTTTCCATTATGCAATAGGTAGGTAATTAGTCAATTTGAACCAAAAGTCAAATACTCAAGAATTTACCTTTCTACATTCAATTCTACGTACATTTATACCCGTACATTTAACAGAAACTTCACAATTTGTGAGAAGACGCCGCGCGTCGCACAGCCCGCTGGCGTCCCGTCCCTATCGCAATGAATATTGTATGTTGCAATTTGTATAATTTGATTAAGGGCACCTGTGCTCGGAGTTTCGAAACGTGGGTTTATGTAGGTAACGTTATTTAATTTAACTTACCTATAAAATATTTTTGTAATTCCATTTCTGTTGCGTAATGAAATAGCTGTTACATAGTTGAGGATTTTAAGAATTCTGAGTGTGTATTTTGATGTCAGGAAGATTGGGGAGCAGCTGCAGGTGCGATGCTATCCATCCGAGATACTGAAATGTCTCATGTGATGTGAGTGTAGGTACACAAGCACTCATACCCTTCAAAGGAACACAGTAGCTATGCTTTGTGGAGTTTATGGCGCTGGTCCTCAGATATGCTCTTTCACTAAAAACTGTTCTACAACCGACTAATTACATGCTGCGACTGTCTATGGCTGGTGATGGACATCCATAAATAGGTACCTAATAGTAACTGCTAGCACACAAGCACGTAGGCCATTTTGTTGCATCTAGTAAAGTTACTGACCATAAACGACTAGTACTAGATATAATATGCAAAATCTATGGTACCGAGCGAGTGCCAAACGCAATTAGTCAAAAATAATAAGGGATGAATGTGCGCGTACTTTTCACATTATAATAATACAATTATTATAGTAGATTGATTCGTATATAATTAAATTACCGTGTGTCGGACGTGAGAGTGCATTTTGTGCAACATGGCACGTGCCCGGTGTTATTATCACACCTGCCTGCATTTAGTGAGGTATCAATTCTTCTAAAGCTGTTATAATAGTGATGTATTGAGCAAAAATATTTGAGGTTGCATTGGCAGTTCGTTTGTGTGATTTTATGTTGCACTGTTGTATCCATTTTGTAAGAACAATTAGAAGGTTTATTTATACAAAGGACTATCTACCTATATGAGTAGTAGACGTCTTTATTGGGTAGGTACAGACGCCAGCAGGTCAAGCTACCCGAAACTGTCAAATTTTCCCAATCAACCTTGGACCGTAATTCTTTAACGATAAAGTTGAAAATCTATTAAAGAATTTTGACAGATTGTAGTAGCTTGATGTGCTGGCGTCTGTACCTACCTAAAAGTCTATACGTTGTTCTGGTTTGCTCTCAACACAAATTCTCGTAGTTAAAAACGTACAAAATCTAGTCGCAACTTCATCTCAGCGACAATCAATGTCAAAAACTTGTCAAAACTGAAGGGAAATTAGAGGTATTTTGACAGATTGAGACTGAGATTAGACTGCGAACATTCTTAAAATTACGAGAATTTTACCTCTGATACTCAATAATGTCGACCTAATTTACGATTAAAAGTAATATTTACCCATAGCTGGTAATCTAAACATTATTAAATCTCCTACCACTAGTTCAATATCATTAGGTATTATCGGTGTACGATCTCTTTATACGTCTAGGTACATGCATAATTTCCTCCCTTATCATTTAAACACGTTTAACTGGTGGCTATCACGCTGCCGCACGCGTATTTAATCAATCAGCCACCCCTAATGCTCAAGCTTCCCATCCCTACAAATTACATATTAAGTACGTTGGCAACACTAAAAAAGCGCGCGCTGTCAAACTGACAGTTATTGTTTCAACCCTCTCTGGTAAAAAAAAATATTGCCGTTTGATTAGGGGTTGTGGTTGTTCATGTAGGTTCCGTATCTCAAGCAAAAATTAGAAAAATAAAAACTTCAGGAGTACCTAATTATTTTCTTCTTCGATCTTTGCGTTTTTGGTAGGTAATAAATAGCAATCGACACTTTTAGATTAATTGTGAATAAATTATGTTTCTTAACAATAGAGATGTCCCCATGTTTCATTATGTAGGGATACCTAATTAGATAGATAGTTAATTAGCCTGTCGGAACAGATAAATGCCTAAGGTTAGTCTTGTTATGGGAAATTCCAAATTATGTTCCATGTGAAGGGAAACTTTATCTACACCTGTATTTTTGCCCTTCACTGTCATGTCAGAAATTCTGCTTCTCCTTTGTCGTTACCCAAAGACTTGCAGTTTTACCCACACCCTACAGAACTCCAAAAGCTAGTGATGTTCCAATCACAAAGCGGAAGCTCGAACATACGCATATGATTATAATGATATTTTTACAAGCATTATTTTATAGGGAGGGCACCGTGTGACCGGAGGGAAGAGGGCTTCACTCCAGGTAGAAAAGGGGTGTATTTATAGGGATGATTTCGTAATGGGCTTAGAGGCAGTTTGATGCGTGAACACCAGCCACACCAGGTGCCTTTTGTAGGGATTCGGATGATAAAAGCTGTGACCGATGGTATTTGATACGTTTTGTTAGCTGTTGTAAAGTCAGGGTCTTTATCTTGTTAACCGTTTTGGGGTTCCCTCTTTTTATGGAGTGAGTTTTATCTCCTGTTCTGAATTTCAATGTAGGTAGGAGTATTGTTTTTTAATGCTTTTGGACGCTTTATGGTCTATCCACACATATCAGGGCCGTGGCACACACAAGGCAAGGTCCGTCCCTGGCCCGGACACGGACGTGTGTGAAAGACTTCATAGAAAATGTACACACCGATATTTTGTTTGAGCCACTGACGGAGCACGGTCCGTCCACGTCCATTCAGACTTTGGCAAGGATACTGCTCTGCCCTCACCTCATCCACACTTGGTAAGTCCCTTCTATCGTATTGTAGCTAACTATAAGTACTTTCTGATTCCATGATTTTGAGAAACCAAATAAAGTGATAGGCCATACATAAATCGATCGTGAATCTAGCGTGAAATATAGTTTAATTACTAAAACACTTATTTGTAAAACTCTATTACTCAATCTCGGATACTTTACATTGTTCAAAAGATCATTATCTATACCAGACCCCAATATAAAAATGGTTGTTCAATTACATGAAGTGTGTGAGTGTGTGACCCTTTTGAGGTTATTTTTTTAAAGCATCGTGACCACAATTACTTTAAGCGTGTGAATAGATAATGAAACAGGGAATTTCAACCCTTATTATCGTTAAATAGGGTACAAAATAACACACAGTACTATTTTTTTTATAGGTTATGTTGAAAAAAGATTTGCGCGGGAACTTTGCGCGCGCTTTTCGTTTAGAAATCGGTCATCCGAATCGATTGAAGTGGGTGCGTAGTGTCCGACACGCGTTGTTTTTTTCTGTATTTATATTTAATTAATTTAATTTTACTTGTGACGAATTTTGGGGGTTATTGAGATGAGAAAAATATTGTTTTTTGAATGGATTTGTTTGTACTATGAAGTGCAGCAGTTAATTTAGTTCGTACTTTATTTCTTTGGGTTTGTGAGAATTTCTTTTGAACATTCTCCATTTTATTTAAGTAGGTTTAATTTACACCTAACTATTATTTGTTCTGTGTATCTATTCCACAGAAAGAGAGCAAACAGTCTTCGAATATTAGCATAGAACACGTTAATGCGGATTAAATGCATACGAATAGTCCAAAAGTGAGTTGAATAAAACGATGATTTCTTTTTTCTACACTGAGTACCAGTAGATTTAACCATTCTGTTGAATGTGTTCAGACTTAATATCCAAAATCTATCTCAAAGCAGCTCAACCAAAACCCTTTTTTCCTCAACCACAATATTGACTCAACTCACTATTTTCAACAACTAGAAGAAAAAAAAACTATAACACGGCCATAAGAATACGCCACGTCATTTGATTTTGAGCGCACAGCCCACGGCCACCCACGGAATGTTTGTCTTAGCCCCTGTTTAATTGTCTGGGCAAACATTTATTAGGTTGCTGTTAGGGCAGGTCGCTCTTGGACTACTTGCAGAGTCTGATAAGGTGGGCTAAAAGGACTGGGATTTGAGTTAGGCTTAGTTATGAAACTGCGGGGTCTCTTTGATAAATTGTGATGGACATTCTCTTTGTTCTTCTTAATTCGCTTTAAAAGTTGTAGTGCTATTCTGTAAAAATCTCAATGTGAAAACTTAGGTTAAGTGAGCTTAAAGTGAGCTGTCAATAGTGTCAATCCCTAGCATCACTTCACCTAAGTTATCAAGGTGATATTTTTACAGAATAGGACCGCAGGTAGATAGGTACGTACTTATAGTACCCTTCAAATACACCTTAGTTAACATTTTTCCACTTCAGCTCTAATGCCACATTATGATCTAAAATTCTAGTTTCAAATATTTGAACTTTAGGTACCTACACTATAACTTTTTATTGACTAATTCAACTAACTATGATAAGTAATTACCTTATTATTTTTTTGGATAACCGACTTTCAATTGCCATAATTTTGTTGATGTTTATAATTTCTGTGGATTTACTTGGAGGGCACTGTATATGTTGCCTGATTGTAATAAAAACTTCTCATTAGATCCTATTACATTTTACGCTAAGTAAACTCTCTCCTTCTTGGGGTAAATTGTCTGAAGCACATCCGTTGAACATAAGAATGTCAGTGTGGTTTTGCATATTTCTCTGTGACATGTAACATCGCATTCTCAGCTTAACATACTTCAAATTGAGCCTTAAATCCTTCAGAAAATATAGTATCTTTAACTACACGATAAGAAACAGACGAGTACTTGGATAGACATTCCTCTCATAAACATTTTTAATACAAAAATAAATATTTGCCAACAATCTCGGAACACACACTATAATTTTAATATCCTGTCTAAACGACGCTCTAGCTCAAAACAACACAGTGGAATACCTAGGTATTATAGGCAGGAACCTTGGCTGTCTATCTGAGGTCCTGTATGAGAGGAGGTCGGCATGGGAGGTGCGGGCGAATCCCGGAGATACAACTAGTCGCTCGAGAGTGCTCGAACACGGGTGGTCCCGTACACCTAAACGGCAAACTGGATAGAGACGTGAGATCTATTTTTGGATTCAATTAAAATAGTGGATGCCTAAATCATTTTATATTTTTAGAAGTTTACTGGTTTTAAGGCTTCACATCATATCTTAATTGGTCATCTCTGTCCATATTGGTACTTATGGTAGAGTAGATTTTCAGTGTTACTAGATGCCAAGTAAGTCATTTATTAATGCGCTACAGATTTTATTTACAAGCAATTATTTTGTAAATTACCATTTTCCTTCCTATTTTTATATCAAACCAAAACCATTGTCTTTGACTTGACCACTGCTTTTTATGCTCATAACAACAAGGATCATAATCATTTCACTTTACTCAGCTATAAAAATAACATGCCAAGAAATCAGAAATTATATGTTTCACTTCTACTTTTTAAAATCTCCTCAACGAGCACCCTTAATGCCGTTCCCCTGTACCGGTTATGGCGAAGACACAAGTTTATGATGGTTTTACTGCGAGAGCCACTTAACGCCCGCCATAGCTACCGTGTACCAACCTCCCCCTCCCTCCCTGGCAGCACAGCCTCGCGCCAGCCCCCCTCACTTTAATTAGATGCACCACCTCGGTGATGTTTTTATTTCAGAGTTTAACAAGGTTTTTGAGATGCGTGGGACAGTGTGAATTTGTGTGGGTTTATAACAATTAGTAAGATAATTTGTGGGCTGTGTTGGTTGATTAGTGAAAAGCAATTTTGACTCCGATCAGTTGGTTATTGAGTTGGTTCAAATATGTACCTTTCGAGTCAAAAATACTTTTGAATTATGCAATTAATTAGGCAATAATGAATAATTACTGTTAAGGGATGCTAATCAATATACGATCTATGCTGCTGTTCGTTCTTTTGAAAAGGGGTAACTAATGACTCCCATGTCTAATCCTGGGGGCTAGCCTTGATAAAGTTATGGCCAAATGTGGAGATCTCAGAGCTGGCTGCTGGCTGCATGCGGGTTCGATTCCCGCACGGAACAAATATTTGTATGACCTACATGTATTTGTTCCGAGTCTGGGTGTTTTTCTATCTATAATATGTATGTATTTACAAAAAAAAATTGTATATAAGTAGTTTATCAGCCATCTTGTTACCATAACACAAGCATTAGGTTGCTTAGCTTGGGACAAATGGTGCTGTGTGAAATGTCCAGGGATATTATTATTATTATTATATATACGTTAGTTCCAATTCTCTACAGTATTTAGTAGGTACATTAGTAAAAAGTTTCTGAAAATAGGTAGAAGTAGATACTAAAGACCGATTGAATGTGTACCTACCTATTGGAAGGGCGTTGAGGTAAACCACAAGAACAATTACGAACAGTAAATGATTGTAATAGGCTGAGAATAGGGGAACTGGTGACAGCTGACGGTCATGACATGACACTTATTACAGCCGATCGATTCTGTAAAAATCTCACCGTGAAAACTTAGGTAAAGTGAGCAGCCGATCGATTCTGTAAAAATCTCACCGTGAAAACTTAGGTGAAGTGAGCTTAGAGTGAGCTGTCAGTAGTGTCAATCCCTAGCATTAGTTGGAATGGCAGCTCACTCCACGCTCACTTCACTTAAGTTTTCACGGTGAGATGGTTACAGCCGATCGATCCTGTAAAAATCTCACCTAAGTTTTCACGGTGAGATGGTTACAGAATCGCACTGCAGATTAGATCGATTAGAGTATGCTAGCAAGATGTTAAGGGAATCAATTTTGGTAAGTTCTGTCGTTGGCAAGTGACAGTTTTTCTTTGGTAGACCGTACAGTCAGTGGTAACACTTGCACTAGTCGCACTACGGTACGGGCCGTCATTGTCAAATTGTTACTTAACACTGATATGCGGCTTAGTGTAGGTGAAGGTGTTGGGACTGTCTGTCATCTAATCCAGACGCAATCAGAGCGAGGGGTTGCAAGTCGAATTTAATAATCCCGAAGAATAAACATGACAAAACCGTGAACGCAGTGGCAATACTGAAAACATGTGGCACGATGAGGACTGAAAACATGGCGGATTCAATTATGTAAAGCCACTTTTATGTCACTTAGATTCTTTGTTACTAAACGATTAACAAATTCAAGCCTTCCACACCAATAAATTCACACACAACAAGTAGAAAACCACAAAAATAAGTCGAAATCCCACGACAAACGCAAAACAATAAAGGGTACTCCCACTAGAATTTTTAATATGCTGCAGATAATCTTGCCTCAGGGGCGGTAAAATTAATTCCTTATAACGACTATTAAATATTCGAGAGAAGCAGGGACGTTCAACCGCGGGGACATGCGTAAGTCCCGTAATAAAGTTCCCAGAGATCCCCCGAGGCGCCCACTTGTACGGGATTACAGGCCGGGATTAGGCCGCGAGCAATGCCCAGGATTCGCGATATCGAGCTGTTTCGAGATGTAGGAGGTTTACATGTAGTTTTTTAGCGTAGCAACAGTCTGTCCCTAAATGAAAACTGAACTTTGGAACCGGACATTGGACCACTGGAAGGACTAAGTTCGGAAACCAAACCATAACATAAAATAAGAACAAGGCATGATTGGAATGCGCTAAGTGTTTTGCACTAGCTTCTGCCTGAGATATGTTTGCGTGAAATTTATTGTACGGTCCGTCGCATCGCATCGCCCGCGCTTTTACTTCTTTTTCTCTTAGTGTATTTTCCATTTTTTTTTCTTCCTGCTCGGCTTCTAAGGGTCGTAGCGTTATGTGAGTGATGTGTGGACCTTACTCAAGAATTCGGCTATCAAATGCAAAAATAAATAAATCTGATAGGCTGTTTCAGAGATTAGCACATTTAGGGGGTCGGGGGTAAAGATTGTGATGGAACATGGACTAAATCGTTCAACCAAGTAACTTCAACTTTATTTTATTCTTATATATACATAGATAGATAACTATCAGAAATGTACTTGAGATCAGCACCTGCCCTGACAAAGCAGACTGCAGCCGATTTTATTGTTGTAGGTACTATCCGAATTTTAACGAATAAATTAGTATTTGTAACGCAATCAATATGCCACACGCTTACGAGGTTGCCCCTTAATAAGTTGATTGTATCTCATACCTAATAGATTCCTCTGTGATCCTAAATTCCGTAACTTGATTGATAACAATGGAAAGAATTCACAATTAAACTTATTTTATCAAAGTCCACTCTTCCTTAACCATAAAATATTAACACAAAACTGCCCTTCTAACTTCCACCATGTAAGCCCCCCTCAGCGTCTAGTTTGTGGCATAACTTTAATTGTTTTTTAAGTGCGCACACGCCGCTTACGCAGGGGGATCGTGGGACGCATGAGAACCTAAGACTATACTCTATGGCCCTCTAGTAAACGGTGCCAAAGAGGTGCTTCAGAACTTGTGAATATCAAGTTTATGGTAGAGAAGAAGATTGGTAATTTATTATGGGGGATCGCTGCCGGTTCTTGAATACTTGGATAGTGATTAATCGTGTACATTTTTCAATGATTTTATCTAAAATGATGGTACGTCAGTCACGAGCACCTTACGCTTACACAACATTCAAAAGCGATTTTCTCCCAAAGTATTGTTAGATATTTTTTGCGAAAAACGCTTTTGAATTTTGCGTAGCTGTATGCGCGTGACTGTACCCATAGAGACAGACCAACTTCTTGAGAGTATTGAACCTAGGAAAAAATAATGTGGCTTTCCTAAATACCAGAGGGGACATTCTCGTAATTTTAAGAACGTTCACAGTCTGATCTCAGTCTCAATCTGTCAAAAATACCTCTAATTTCACATTTTGACAAGTTTTTGACGTTTCTTTGTCGTCGAGATGAGACTGCGACTAGATTTTGAACGTTTTAAATTACGAGAATTGGCCTTCTGGTGTTGCGATCTTTTTCATATACATTTTTGGTTTTTTATGATGATTATGATATGTACATCCACATTTTCCCTACGTTTTTAAAAAATGTAGGCAAAAATGTGGACTGTATTATAATATAGGTCAACACAATTACGAGTCGCTGACACAACTGACATTTAAAGAGAGATTATAAGAGTTAAAAAAACATAAATATGTATATATATAAATAGGTCGCAACACCATAGGTATTTACCAAGTGTTGTAAGGATACTTTTTATTAACACGCTTTTATTTATTATCTTCATTTTTTTAAAGAAAGCACTTGGAAGTGGTGAAGGGCGGGCGTTTTGGGGGACTGTCTTTTGTAATTTTGACGTTCGAAAAGTGCTGATTCGCAGCCTAGTTCGAATAAATGACTTTTGATTTTTTTATTACCTAAGTATTTCTATGTCTCAATAGGTCAAGAGTAAAAAAGTTGTAAGAACTTCATGTTTCCATAATAGGTAGAGACCTACTTACTGCACGTAAATCAATTACTAATATAAAAAAAAACAATAAAAATAATTTTTCATTCGGTTTTTGCGCTTGGTAACTTCTTAGTATTTGCTCAAACTCAAATCATTTATTTTAATTAAACTATTTACAGGCACTATTGAATTGGTAAAATTAAATAGTCGGTCAGTTAGTCAGAAAGTTGAAGCTAGTTGCCTATTCCAAAACGTAGATCTCTATGGAGAAGAACGGGCAAAAAACTCCAAGGACACTCTTTTAAATCAAGATATTATTACAAAATCCTGGGTACATTATTCTTGTTGCTTCTATATATGTGAAAACAATGTAAAAAAAACAAATACCTAAAGCAACAATTTAAAATATAAAATTAAATATAAGCCCTGGCAGTTAAGAAATGACCAGTCTTAACCGACGGCGCCCGTTCACGAACATGACGCATGGATCAGCACCATCCAGCTCAACAATTTTGTAGGGAACCGAATGATTCAACACACGCGCCACCACCAGTGAGACATTTAAGTGAGCGTGACATATTCTCAATTGCCATACTCTTTCAAGTCAACATCAAAATCTATATATATAAAATTCAAAGTCCTGACTGACTGACTGACTGACTGACTGACTGAGACATCAACGCACAGCCTAAACCGCTGGTCCTAGAGACATGAAATTTGGAGGGTATATTCTTCGTGAAGAGTAGGTATCCACTACGAAAGGGTTTTTCGAAATTCTACCCCTAAGAGGGTGAAATGGGGGGATTTGGTTTGTATGAAAAATCTTATTGCTTGAGTTAATAAACTTGAAACTTGGCACGAATACTTATCTAAGTAAATTATGAAGTTGAGCATTTTTTGTTTTTATAAAACACCCCCTAAAAGGGGATTGGGGGGTTTCAAAGTTTGTATGGAAGAATTTTAGCGCGCGGTCCGATTTAATCGAAACTCAGTATTTATACCTAAAATTGAAAGGAAAGATTAATGTGTATCAGGGTTTTTCGAAAATCTACCCCTGACGGCCTGAAAAGGGGTAGTCAATTTTACAGGGGAGGATTTTACAGCGTGGCTTGATTAACTCGAAAATTGGTACAAATAATCTTTGAGTCAAGTTATGAACACATCCCAAATGATTTTTCAAGTTTCCACCCCTGTGGGGGTGAAAAGCGGGGATACAGTTTATATGAAAAATCTTATTCGTTAGGTTAATAATCTTGAAAATTGGCATGAATACTCGCCTAAGTAAGCAATAAAGTTCATCATTATTAATTTTTCAAAACTACCCCTCAAAGGGGATATAGGGGTGTTAAAGTTTGTGTGGAAGAATTTGAACGCGCGGTCCGATTAACTCGAAACTCAGTGTAGGTACTGTGTGTGTACTTAAGACTAAAAATAAATAATAACACGTATGAGGGTTTTTCGAAAATCTACCCCTAATGGGGTGAAATGGGGTATAAGTTAATTTTACAGGGGAGGATTATAATAAGTGGCTTGATTAATTATAAAATTGGTATTAATAATATTTGAGTCAAGTTATGAATTTTTATGATTTTTTTTAAATTCCACCCCTGTGAGGGTGAAAAGCGGGGATACAGTTTATATGGAAAATCTTATTAATTTCATTAATAAACTTGAAACTTGGCAAGTATACTTGCCTAAGTAAGTAATAAAGTTTATCATTATAAGTTTTTCAAACTACCCCTTAAAGGGGGATATAGGGGTGTTGAAGTTTGTGTGGAAGAAATTGAATGCGCGGTCCAATTAACTCGAAACTCAGTATTGATACTTTCGACAGAAAATAATTAATAATAAGTATGTAAAGTTGTCGAAAATTGACCCCTGGCGGGGCAAAAGGGGTAATTCGGTTCTTAGGGGAGGATTTGAACTTGAAACTGTATGTTACATTTTCACGCCTAAACCACTGAACTTCTGATTTGGCAAAGAGATAGATGGCATCCTGGGGAAGCACATACTTTTTATCCTGGTAGCACGTTCCTGTGGGATAACTTCCGACATCCACGCGGGCGAAGCCGCGGGCAGAAGCTAGTATCATAATAAACGGATCCATGGTTCTTACATTTACAAAATTTAAAAAATGCTTCTAAATTAAAAAAACTATAATTTAGAAGTATTCACTCACGACAGGGATTCTGCAAGGATCATCGTAAATAAAAAACAAAACACCAGAAGATTTCTTATACCTACCACGACATACTTACGCAAAAAACTTTGCAAACCTGAACTGGACATGCTCAAATCTGTTTACCTTTAACTACACTTCAAGTATATTTTTATTTACTCTCATACGAATCCCGTATCTAATCAAAACACGTAGCTGTCAAAAGGGATTTCTTATTTTCGTTCAAAACCTCTAACTTCGTCTTAAATCACGTTTTACCTAAGTTTAGTGCAGTTGTTGTTTCATTATCGTGTGAAAAGGCAAAGGAAACAAGCTCTTGAGCCGGGACGGATGGGGCATACCTGTGCGCCTGCGTAGCGTACCTGACCTAGGAAAACAAACATGGCGGAGTGACGGATTAGTGTGGACACTGCTATGGTTTTGAGACTGAGTTAAATTATACAGGGTTATAGGAAAAACTAACAAACTCTTAAGGTTCATTGTACTCATCATTATGAACAACTTTTTCTATGGGACCAAACCTGAAATCGCGAAAAAAAAATCAGCTGTTCCATACATTTTGACGAGTTATTAACTGCCGTACTAAGCCCAAAAGCGGTATCTCAAAAAAAAAAAAACGTAAAATTGATTTTTATGGCATCGGATAGCTTAAAGAAATGTGCTGTCGCTAAATAATGGTATCGTATAATAGTTTTATCGTATTACCGTTCAACTGTGAACCATGCTTTCTGTAGACAATTATATCGTTCATAGGTAATTTTATAGAAATACGCATTCAATGAGCTAAGCCACATAGCGGTATCTTATTTAAAACATATAACAAAACCCTTAAAAAGTTTTCCCTATCGCAGTTTTACCTCAAATCACTAGAGAATAAGAGAAAAACTTAAATTTTCTCAAAGCTAGCGTCCCTGAGATACCACTTTTGCGTTTAGTACGGCATGTGTAGCTCAGGAGGGCCTTGAACCACGATACCGGCTCGTCACATCCACCTTATTCCCTTCCTGTTACTAGTGTGATATTTTCATATTTTTTCTATGTGATTTTTTTGTGTGACGCGCTAAGTGCCGTGATACAGACCACCCACGGTGGCCAGGGAAACCAGGAGAACCTTCAGGTTGATAAGATGTTATCATAAGATGTTTAGTAGGTATTGGTTAAGCATTTAGACCAACCTGCACTGGGAGCGGGCTGTAATATACCACGCTGGCCCACAGCGGGCTAGATTACAGCCCGCTCCCGCTCGAAGAGAGGAGGGCCTGTGTCCCAGCAGTGCTAACATTATTGGCTGATTATGTAAGCATTTAGAGGTCTTTGAAGGCGACCTTCATTCTCTGAAAAGGCCAAGAGGCTGATAGTTCCTTCAAAGTTGCGCAACTTGAAAGTGCAACAATAAAAGTGAGGTGAACGTTTTGGGTATTCTTTGGAAATTTTTGCGCTTCAAAAAGTGCTGATACTAAACCTAATTTGGATAATTCCTTAGTAATGATGGAGACAAATTACTTGATTACCTTTATCAATTGGAATGTCTACCGTCATTGCAAGTATAAAGTATCCGTCAACCAATCAACATTTATTGATATTAAATGTTGATTGGATACGGATACTTTATAGTTCGTGCGTAACATTTAACCTAGACTCAAGACTAGCATCGTTAATTTTTACATATTAGACCGCCAGCAAGCTGGACCGTCAGCAAGACAATTTGAATTCGGGCTGTAGGTAAGTACTTAGTAGACTGCATATAAAAGTATTCTTGACAACCACTCCAATTTGCTTGCAGCGGATAGAAATTTGTAAACAGCGGTGGTTAAACTTTTGACCTCTTGTTCACACATGTAAATATTTTTAAGGGCTGTCATTTTGTTATAGGTACCTACTTATGTATATAATTTCATAAATAAATATATGAAATAAATTATAAATAAATACGAGATAGCAAATTTTTGTGACAAATCGAATTCGTTATCTCGTATTTATTTCATTTATTTAAATGTTTCACTACCCGATTAATATACCTACGAGTATATACCCAAACTGTTATAGAAATTGAACCTACTTTATGTACAATTTTCTTGGTCCATAACAAAGTCTAAAAATGGAATACTTACCACATAGGGTTGATTTTTCCAACGCCAAATAACTTTATCGGAGGAATAATTTTGAATTTTTGACAGTTCTTCCATTCAAAATCTGTCAAACGTCAATTTTATTCCTCGAATAAAAGTTACCTGGAGTTGGAAAAATGAGCCCTTAGTGAAATATATGGCGCCCGCTGGAAAGAAATACTTCCTGGCGGTAACACGTTGATTATGGTTTTCTGCGAAGTATGTATACTTACTTAGTACATTTTTTTTAATTTAGCGTACAATTTCGTACATATTTTAGACATTAGACTGACGTTCGTATAAAGTCATGTCACCGCTAGAAAGTATCAAATAAGGAATCGTAGGTATATTACAGGGCAAATTCCCCTATTTTTATGAATGTTCTCATTCTAATTTAATTCCCAATCTATCAAAAATACCTTTAATTTACGTACATTTTTGACAAATTTTTGACAGTGATTATCGCTAAGATGAGATTGCAAGTACATTTTGAACGTTTTTAATTACGGAAATTGACCATTTGAACTCCGATATATTGCATAATTACGTTGTTATTCCACGTATAATTTTGACAATTTTTTTAATGATTACAACATGATATCGCAACGATGTAGTTTGTAAGGTTTTTTGTGATTCTCTCATGTAAGTGGTCCTTGAATGGAGTATGTACTGAGTCGAGTGGGCCACTGGTGTAGACGTATGTCAATATGTTGAGATGGCTACTGGGTGGGGCTGGCCCAGGCTGTACTCTTCAGTGATTCATTTACTAATTAATTTGTTTATTAATTACATTTGTACCTGTATAAGTGGCGTAGAAGCTCTTCTCTGGTCAAACATCTCTAGGCAAACCAAAAGTTCTTTAGTTCGATAAACTAAGAATTTAACCAAATCTTTTGTACTTGCACATCTTTATATTATAAAGAGGCATTTTTTTTTTATTGTAAGTTTTATGTAGGGGTAAACTCTAGAACTACCAGTCTGATTTGAAAAAAATCTATTTGCTTTGGACAGCCCAAGAAGGATATAGGCTATTTAACATCATGCTACGACTCTAAGGAGCCGATCAAAAAGAAAAATGGACAGAAAGAACGCTAAGTGAAAATTAAGTTATAGCGCGGGGGGTATGGGATGAGACGTGGTGGGCCGGAGACCGATATTTCACGCGGACGAAGTCGGGGGAAGAAGCTAGTTTGGTACAACTTACATAAATTACTAATTTGTTTGAATCTATCAATTCTACCTCTTATTGATGTCAATCTTAAGTAGGTAGTCAGGCTAGGTCAATAGTTCTTTTGATTTTAACCTTTCCTTTTTTTTAGGTTAAAGTTACTTTTGCCTTGTCTTCAGACTAAATTAATTTTGACTTATGACAACTTCTGAAGGCCAATTCTCGTAATTTAAAACATTCAAAATCTAGTCGCAGTCTCATCTCAGCGACAAACAAATGTCAAAAACTTGTCAAAATGTAGGGAAGTTAGAAGTATTTTTTGACAGATCACATTGAGACTGAGATCACTGTGAACGTTCTTAAAATTACGAGAATTGCCCCTCTGGTTTATAAGTTCTATTTAAAGCCGAGGAATAAGATGGTTTTATTTTCTAAATATTTTTAAAGATTTAGCAAATGAATTTGACGGCGGCATTAATAAGCAGTTTACCTAAAGATGATAAAATAAATTCAACATCTTCATTGTTTTGTCCCCCAATTTAGTCGACGAACATGTATATTTCTTTCATATTTCGCAAATTCATCATGTGCCTTTCCCCAACTATGTTGGGTCGGCTTCCAATCTACCTTATTTTATACGGAGCGGCTGCCTATCTGCCCTATACAACCCGGTTACTGGGTAATACGAAATCCCTTCATAACTGGTTATCAAACTTTCGGGCTTCTGAATACCCGTAACGATTGTCAAAGATCTACAAATGACAGCCGGGACCAACGGTGTAATGTGCTTTCCGAGACACGGAGGGGTCTCGATATTTAATGGCTGGTCACCCATCCACGAACTGACCTCGGAGAGCGAGCTTAGCATTCTGTTAACCCGTGTGGCTGTTTTTATATAGCCACTACACGTGGTTGTGGTTTACCTACACCACAAACTAAAGATCTGAATTTCACACTCCTAAAAAGTGAGCTCCACTTACTTTCGAAGGGATCATCCCACGTCCTACGACCACACAGAATAATTAGTGGTTTCCCGGCTATCCGTAGTATTACACATGTAGGTGAAACTTCCCAAAAAGGTTGCTATGGTAACAGGCAATGTTAACACGATCCACCCACGGAGCCATTAGTGGTATTGTTAAAATAGTTCCATTTCGCGACTGTATGAGAATGTAGGACATATAGTTACACTGCCACAAGGAAGTTTTCGGGCAAAAATGAAGTTAACAGGGCGCGCTGTTGGTGAGCACTTGTGCAATTGTTTTGTGAAACGTATTGAAAAACAAGATGGCAGCGTTAGTTCCGATTTTGGCCACGCGTCAAAATATTCTGGTGGCCCAGTGCTCTCGGCCCCGACTTACAAGGTGTAGGTTCAAACCCACGCAGGCGCTTTACTTTGTGTAAATAATTTCATCACCGCTGCTCTCAAAACAGTGAAGAAAAACATTGTGAGGAAAACGTCATGTCCTACAACCGAAGACATCTACAAACCCGCAATGGGCCCGAGTGGTAGATTACAGTTCACTCCCCAGAGAGGAGGCCTGTGTCCCAGCAGTGGGAACATTATACCGGTGATTATGCAAAACATTCTTGTACGGCTATACCAACATATAGATACGTAAAATTGTGAATGCTACGACCTTTTATCATTATTAAATCTTGATATTTAGGCATAACTACTTAAGTGCACGCTATGGACTGGTTCAGCTAAGTAGTTTTATTTATTTCTTCGATAACACATAACATCACGCCTGTTTTCCTCGAAGGGTTGGGCAGAACTGTTGTACCTAATAGTACAATCTGTCAAATTTCTTTAATAGATTTTCAACTTTATCGCTAAAGCATTAAGGTTAAAGGTTGATTGGGAAAATTTGACAGTTTCGGGTAGCTTGACCTGCTGGCGTCTGTACAACTACATTTCGCCAGTTATGTTTCAGTCCCATGTAATGGGAGGCCTGTGTCCCAGCAGTGGGAACATTATTGGCTGATTATGTAGCTGGCAGACTATGTTGGAACTTAACTGCTGAAACGATTCAATGAAGATTGCATCAGACTTTATTCGTTAAATGACAAAACTACTTGTTGGGTGGTTAATTCTTTAAAAGGTCGCTCTTAGCGATAAAGACCGCCCACATAAATATATGTAGAAGTTTTACAAAAGGGTCACAGCACCCTTTGCAAAATTTGTATTTAAGTCTGTAATTTATATGGTGTGCCTGCCTAATAAAGAATATTCTAATCTATTCTACTTTTAATAGCTTTCTAAAAATAAACCTTATCTATTTATCTTGTTCTCAGGAAGAATTCCTTCTTCAATAAAATATTGTGTAATCATTTAACAATAGATGGCGCTACTAATACCCAAACTCGATAACTTGAAATTCAATCTTTTAACACAAAATTTATCTTGTTGATTTCCTAAGTATTTATACGAGTCCCTTTTATTAGCCATAACATACATAACTTTACTATCCTAGAATATCGAATATCTAAACGCCACGTTCAAAACCACGGGAGGTCGCCATTCGTCATTCACAGGATAACCGCAAGAAAAGGATTCCCTCATTCAGCATCTTACTCTCCAAAGTCTCACGTCAATTTTAGCTCGATCATAACCACAATAGAACACATTTGTGACACATTACTAAAAGAAAGGAAATCCTTAGTTCCCGCCATTATAACTTGATCTGTCAAAGTGGCGCCACTTGTTACGGCAAACGTCAGATTCGGTACATTTTAAATTTAGTTCCAAGATTCGCCACGGGTCAATCTAAACAGGTGTGTGAGGACGTGATAGTTTTGAATAGCCATGGCTTAAATACCTGCCGTTATCGGTAACAGTGTTAATGCAATCACCGCCATTGTCTATGCTTTTGTACGATTATCTATGGTTTTTTTTTGGAAGAGTAAGTTGATGTAGGCCAGGGTTGTGGACTTGTGGTAATAACGTAAAGGTGTAATTTTTTTTGGCAAATTACGTGTGTCTTTTAAAAGAATAAGTTTTGTGAATTAGGTAGTATATTTTTTAGAAATAATGTTTTTGTTAATTAGAATTTTTGATAAATGATGATAAATTATTTTATTTCTGTATTAGGTTTGTACAAACACTTTTACATGTCAATCATATTTTGTTAAACTAGATGAGGTCTGCGTTTCCTAGCTGACTACTCTGAGAAGAAAGGCCGAAACAAACTCAGAGGTCACAGTCTCTTTTAAAGTCCAGACATGATCTTGGACGGATCATGTGAAAACCATGAGAGATTGGTGTCTGAAACGGTCTAAAAAACCACACAGAATTGAGTGGTCCACTTATTGCACTTTGTCAGAAATCGTGCAGCTCAACTCAGAACTTGAGGATTTCATTTCAAGAACCGGATCTATACAGAATGAAATTGAATAGGTGCGAAAAATTAAAATATCTAATTCAGCGTGCTATAAAGTAAATTTAGAGCATGTTATTAAGGAAAGGGATGGACATACATGCGCGTTGGCAAGCGATTTGTAACGTACGTAGCGCGTTCTTTTTTTCGTAGGAAAAGTCAAAATTAGGTAAATACGGCTAGTTCAACACGTTCCCAACTTGCTTCATGGTTTGAACTCAGCGATGAATGGATTGCTTATCGGGCGCGCGCAAAAATTGATCCTATAATTTTCTTATTTGTTATGATAATTTTGAAAACAAAAAAAAAAATACTGAAACGACGATAATTCGTGTCTACTTGAAGGCAAGTCACACAAAAAGGCAAGGCGAAGGGTTACCGCTGCCTTGGAACAGAAAGGGCTAAGGAAGGAACACGGGTGGGTTTTAGTCAGTAAGAGTCTGACACTCCCTTCCGCTCCACCCAGAGCGGGAGGGGTCATTTGATGATTGCCCATAAACAAAATAAAAAAAAAAGGGTGAAGGCAATTGACTACACGCAGCGGGCCATCAACGCACTCCGAATACAATATAATAACGCGTTCAGGGTGCTGGTGGGGCTCCCCCGCTGCTGTAGTGCGTCTGCGATGTTTCCGCACGCGCATGCAGATGGCTTTCACACTGTGCTGCGGCGCCGCATCGCTTCGTTGATGCTCCGTACGCGTGGGAGCGCCAACTCCATCCTGAATGTCGTGCTCAGCCACAAGCTGGACAGCCCCCTTCTGAGGCATTGGGTTCAAGCACAAGTGCGTGTGCCCGGGGCCCCAGAGGGAAGCAAATACTTAAATTAATTAATTTTGTAATAATTGAATGAAAATGTAATTTTTTAATGTTTTTTTTATGTGATTTTTAATTTTTTTTTTTAATTGTAATTTTTAATTTATAAATGTATTTTTGTTTTAATTTTGAAATGTATTTTATTATTTTTTAATTGAAATGTAGATGTTTTTTTAATTTTTCAATGTAATTGTTTAATTTTTTTTAATGATTTTTTAATTTAACATAGTTTTTT